>CAJNDS010002084.1:288971-518971 GCA_905221605.1 Symbiodinium natans | reverse complement strand
GGGTTGAGGATTCAAATAGGGTTTAGGGTTGAGGGTTTACATGGGGTTTAGGGTTGAGGGTTTATAGGGTTAGGGTTTAGGGTTGAGGGTTTAGAGGGTAGAGGGTTGATAGGGTTGATAGGGTTTAGGGTTTATAGGGTTCGGGGTTCAGGGTTTATATGGTGTAGGGTTCAGGGTTTATAGGGATGAGGCTTTAGGGTTCAGGGTTTATAGGGTTCATAGGGTTTAGGGTTTCCGATGAAAGCCCCGGCCTAATCACCAACCGAAAGCCCAGGACTAAGACCCTTTACAACGTCAAACCTAGTATCTAAGACACTAAAGCCTGAACGACTTCATAGTGCATTTTGCTTTTTAGGAGCCTTTGAGAGGCTTTTAACTTGTCCAGAAGCCCCAAACTGACTACGCTGGTGCGGGGTTTCGGGGTGAGGCTTGCGCAGGCTTTCCAAGGGTCACCATCCGCGAGCGTAGATCAAGTTACCAGAATGCGGCCCTATTTGTAGTCAACAATTAAAATGGGGATGCCTTATTGTGATATATAAGTTACATAAGTTTATAAGTTGGGGCATAATCAAACACTAAAGGGTGGTCCTATTCTGGTAAGTTGTATTCTTACTTCCTTCACAGCAACCCAACGTTGGTTCGGCTCCTGGCTGAGGGAGACAGTGTCGGCCTGTGGGCGGAGATTCTCTTGCACAAACGCGTGCCGGCCGTCAGAAGCATGATCCCAGGGTTTAGGGTTCAGGGTTTAGGGTTTAGGAATGTCTGATATCCTGAACCCTGAAGCCCCTTTCAGCCGCAACTAGATCAAACCACACCGAGCAGGACTGAACACCCTCATATGAAGTAGGGTACATATATCTTGCACCCCCCCCCCCCAAAAGGACACCAGGTACATACACTCACCCATATTAAAAAGGAATCTTATATACACTCACCAATAACAGCAATATAAACCCTACTTCATACTAGGTTTCAGGGGCGATAGATCTTGGGTTGTGAAGTTCCAGGGTCGCAGCCTTTCTTCGAACCTCGTGAATCAGGGCATTCGCCACATGCTTTCCATACCCAACGCCCTAAACCCTAAACCCTAAACCCTAAACCCTAAACCCTAAACCCTAAACACATGGACAACTGCAAGGTTGAATCACCCATCAGATGGGAACGGTGATTCCCAGTACTCCACATTACAAAGCCTGAACCGACAGGTCTATGGTTTTCGAAGAATCCGGCAAGACGCGGTTTGGGGTTGAGGGTTTAGGGTTTATAAGGTTTCGGGTTTTGGATTTTGGTGAGGGCTTCGGAGAAGAAAATGCTTCAGACTTTATGTGGCTTGGCATTGAGGTGGAGCTGATACCTTCCTAAGGCACGAGACATCAGGAAACCCTAAACCCTAAACCCTAAACCCTAAACCCTCTTTTCTCTCGCGGCCGGAGCTGCCGAAAGCCGTGTCGCCGTGTCGCCAAGGCTATGCTCCCCTTAGGACCGGACCATGACGACAACAATACTTTAAATGGGGTTTAGGGTTTAGGGTTTAGGGTTTAGGGTTTAGGATTTAGGGTTTATTCTGGGCCCTAAGTGCATAAAATTATGCTCTTGCTGTTCCATTGGGCTGCTATGTAAGCAAGAATGATATGGGTGGTTGGCAAAATTATGATCCCCTAAAATATTAGGTATTATCATAAGGATCCAAAAAGGGACCATGATTTTGACATCCACCCTAATATGTTGTTTGACATGTCCCCCTAACCCTAAACCCTAAACCCTAAACCCTAAACCCTAAGTATAGAAGCCCAAAACCACGACACGCAATTCCTGAGGAACTGATCGCCCGGCGCCTCCGTTGTGGCGAGCTTGCCGCCTCGCGCCTGTTTAGGGTTTAGGGTTTAGGGTTCAGGGTTTAGGGTTTAGGGTTTAGGGTTTAGGGAGTCTCGGCGTGTCGGATTTTTGGAGGGTGAACCCAAAAGGTTTTTTTTGGGAGTTATAGGCATTGGAGGCAAACAAATATCTCTACATGTCTATATGTGTAGAAATAGAGAGGCGGAGCGAGAGAGATATACAAAAAAAGAGAGAAAGAGATGGAGCGTCAAGAAGGAGAATAGCAATGACACGGGGGCAAGGGGGGGTGGGGGGGGGTATATATGGTATAGTGAGAGTAGGACATTTTCCCCAACCACCTTGAATCGGAGCTTTAGGGTCTTTTCTTCGTAGTGGTCGGGGTCTACCAACACTGGCCGAGCCGTAGACGTCGCATGCCTGGTGCAGACCAAATCCCCACAACCCCCCCACCCCCCCCTCCCGGAACGCTCCACCCCTTAAATCCCTAAACCCTAAACCCATACTCCCCTTAGAACCTTAACAAAGATATTGTTTCCAATATCCTTTCGGGTTTTATATAAACAAAATTAAACAAAGTAATTCCCAAGGGGGATATAGAAACAGATGGCCGGTGCTGCTCGGCGCGCCTCGTGCCCGGAACTTAGAGGGACCAAGTGTCCTGGTTGAACAGGTAACCCGGATCCAGAGACAGGACTTCGAGGATTTGGGATTCGAAGCGTTTAGCGCCCTTGGGAGGCTTCCTTTAGGCCTTGACGTGTAAGCTTGTAGACCCCCGGTGCCCTCCCACAACTGTGCCTTAGAGGCTTGGGCGTGCCTTATCGCGGTTGGGTCTGCAGGGGGGTGGAGCTGTGAACCTCATATCTGGGGGACTTTTGGGCCCAAGTATATAATCATGAGGTACATGCACTTAGTTTTGCCTCTAACACCCAAGGCCTCGTGGGAGTAGAGGCCCTTAACTGCCCCAGATGCCTCAGAGCCCCGTACCATTTCTATGGCCCTTGGAAAGCCAGAACTTTGAACCCCATGAACCTCAGAGGCCCAATTCACCCTAAACCCTGCGGCCCTTACCGCTCAAAACTGTAAACCCTGAATCCCATGTACTATGAGCTCGAAACCCTAAGCCCTGTGAATCTCAAACCCGCGAACCCCCAAAGACCCGGAAAGCTTCAAGCCCTAAAACACAAACCCTACCTTAAGAATCCACAGCCTGCTCTTGTGTAGGCTATCACCATGAACCCCCTTATCGGCTTGCTAGGTAACCTACGAAACAGTAGGTTCTGGGTTCTCAAGGTAAACCCTAAAGCCCTGCAGCCGCCACATCGAATCCCGAAACCCGCTTTTCCGACCGCCTCCCCCGCCACCGGCCCGATCTTGCAGGTCCAGGTCAGACACTGTAGGCCGGTACCTCGAGTTTGCTGATGTCGGGTTTAGGGCTTAACCCTAACCCCTAAACAGTGCAGGGTTAAGGGTTTAGGATTTCGGGGTAAGGGGTCCTCTTTGAATAGGGTTTAGGGCGGAGGGTGAGGCTCCAGGATTTGGTTGCAATCATGTAGGCGGGTATGATCTTAGACATCTTTTTTGGGTCCCGTACATGCGGTTTAGGGTTTAGGGTGTAGGATTTCGGCTTCCGAGGCTTAGGGATTTTCGTTCGCTTTGGATGGCAGGGGGTTTTTTGTCAGGGAAATTTGCCTCCCCTCAACCCTAATGCGCTGAGGCCGAAAGGTCAAAACCGCAAAGCCCGAAGTCAAGGACACCAACAGCTCTACGCCCCATAACCCCACACGCTCGGCCTCCAGATCCCAAATTCCCCTAAACCCAAACCCAAACCTCCAGATCCCAAATTCCCAGGGCCCTCCAGGTTCCCAACACTTCGGAGGACTGGCTGTGGAAGGACAAGGACTCTGGCGCGCCAGTGGACCTTGGCATCTTTGAGGGGCCCTATAAACCCTAAACCCTAAACCGCCCTAAACCCCCCCAAACCCTAAACCCCCTAAACCCTAAGCCCTAAACGCCTGGGGGATTAGGACTTCTGAGGTTCGGGGAGGAGTTTTCCGGGGTTCGGGGTTACGAGAGCTGCTGCCTGAGGCCGCGTGGGCTTTGAAAAGAGACATCGAGAGCTGCACACCGTCGGGTCATCGGGTAAAGCAGCTGTTGAGGGCTTTGTGGGAGCAGCTGTTGGTTCACCAGAGTTTGTTCGCAAACAGGCGCTCAGGGCGTAGGACCATTCCGGCTTCTCCCACTGCGTCTGGTTCGTGGCCGAGTTGTGGAAGTACCTAGCAGGTCCGTTGCTCGCACACGGATGCCTATGAAACCATCTATGGATCCGCGCTCCAGGCAACATCGAGCGCCATCATGCCGGTTTCCGTGCCCTATGAAACCCGCAGACACTGAGCATCCTCCCCCTGGAGCACTCCTTTCCATCTTCTGTCGTGTACCTGGGAATGGCGGGAATGGGGCAGCACAGCACATGAAGGCTTATTCGCTTTTCTTGCCATATTCAGGGTTCTTTGCGATCGCTGGCTGGAGGGGCCCCCAAATCCTAAACACACCCTAAGGGTCCATGTACCTCATGATTATATACTTGGGCCCCAAAGTCCTTATATAGGAAATACTTTAAGGCCCAAGTATTCCCATTTAGGTACATGGACCCTTAGGGACAGCGTGTCTGGTTGCTGAGGCAGCCTGTGAGGTACTCGGGATGAGGCACTCGTCGGGATCGCCCCGCGGTGGTTTTTTGAGCGTTTATCATCCTGAGGGTCTTGAGCTCCCCTTCGCCTAGGGTTTAGGGTTTAGGGTTTTAGGGTTTAGGGTTTAGGGGTTTAGGGTTTAGGGTTTAGGGTTTAGGTTTAGAAGGTTTAGGTATTTTGGTATGATCCTTCCCAGCTCGTTTTAACGTTAGTAACAATTGACAGTAGCAGCATCAACCTAAAATTCTGAGCCACCACGTTTTGCATGTACCCGCTAAACATGAAGCTGCTGTTGTTACCGTCGCCGACGCCTGCAAACCCTCAAGCCCCAGCCCTGCCCGCCGAAGCCACAGGGGGGAGTGCGCACTCGGGCGTTGGTTCTATAGTTCATGGTTGGGATCGTACTAAAAATTTTGAATCTATGTTCCTTATTGGGTTTTAAGTAGCCGTAAAACTGTATATTGACCAAGGTTCGGGCATTGGTTGCAGGATGCAGAGTTGCGGTACAGGGCTGAGTTCATCCCTCTGCCTAACCCGTCCACACACAGAAACACTCAGCTGACTTGAGCTGCGTGGCTTGGACCAATTCGGGGGCAGCGACATGTTCTCGCTGGCCGAGGGTCCAGGGAGGTTACGGTTTAGGGTTTAGGATTGAAGCCTCAAAAAAGGGTGCAGGGTTATACCCTAAACCCTAAAAACCCAAAAGGATCCTCTCGGTTTGCGGGGGTGAAGGTTCAGGGCTTATCCGTACCATTCCGTACCAAAAGTCCATGTTAGGTACTCATCACCTCTTGCTTATGCAGTTGCATGCCCTAGAGAATGCGGAAGTAAACTCGAGTCCTTGGCCAAGATCTGAGAACTTGGGAGCTGCAAGTCACACTTTGAGCTGTGGCGACTCGAGCCAAGGAGCAGAGAGTGTTGGGGTAATTTTTCTTTGGGCGCCATGAGAATTCAAAACGGTTGCGGAGCAAGCTGAGTAGGATTTTCGGACCAAGCAGGCGCGATGCGCTGTATACACCCCCACTCAGCATCTCTTCCGAAGAGCTGACACATGAAGAAGCTCGACGACCCTAAACCCTAAACCCTAAACCCTAAACCCTTCTCCTTCGCCTCCCATCGCTTTGTGGCACATTTTCCTTCCTTCATTGAACAGCAGGCAGCTGGCACTGCTGTGCCATGGTTGATGAAGCTTTCCGGCGAAGCGGGAGGCATTTAGGGTACAGGCGCGCGTATATACTGGGCAACTCGGACCTTGAAGGGAGCTCCAGTAGATGAGCTGGCATGCTTGCTAAGCCAATCTCCACACACCAAGTAGGATCCAGAAGTGGCATCCAAAAGTCCCTGAACCCGTACAGTATCTGCACGACGATCCATTTGCAGATGGGCCGGGCCGATACATGCCCACAATGCACAAAAAAACTGTGCCGCCGTGAGGGCGAATTTACATCCGTTGCGTGCAAGCATGAACAAAAAAACTAACCTTTCGGGGACTGCGCCAGACCTTGGGGACCAAATGAACCCTAATATTGGGGTCTCATATATATATATATATATACCCCATACCACTATACTTCATCTTACAGTATAATGAACCCTGTTTATTGGGGTCATATGTACCCTATACCACTATATTTCTCATCTTACGGTATATGAACCCAAACCCCTCTTCAGGTTCATTTGGAGCCCAAGAGAAGTCGGCTGGCAGCGACGACCTTCTGAGGGGCGGATCTGGGCGTTTTCCGGGACCTTCCCTCAGCTCTGCTAGAGGCGGGTGGAGGCCGCCTTAGTGCAAGGTTTCAGTGAGTGGTGCGGGTGCCTTCCGATCCCTTTTGGGAGCAGGAACTAGGGCAGACAGAGCGCACGAAGCTCGGCTATTCCTTAAGCTCTAACATGCAGGGAGGAGAAAAAAAACCATCAGAATGGTGGACAGCAAAAGGAGCCGAACCCTAAACAGACTCTAAGCCTTAAACCCCTAAACCAGAAGACCCCTCCTTTTTCATCTGAGCCGGGGACACCAAAGACAAAGAGGCGCTCTCTTTCCTTGTGGTAGGCCTTCGACTTTTGTGACTTCTCAGGGTTTTGGGGCGGGGTCCTATAGGGTTTAGGACATATTTTCGGGGTTTTTAAGGCCTGGAGGGGGAGGGAGGAGGAGTTTAGGGGTAGGGCTTCAAGGCTTTAGGGGGTTCGGCCCAAAAACCTAGGAGGGGGGTCTTGAGACTTACAAATATCTAAGCCTCTAGACCCTGCAAGACCCATAGAGCCATAAGGCCCCTGCACAGCCCGTAAAAACATCCTGGGCCGAAGTCTATACCTTGCGTATACTGGGCGCATGGAGCCTTAAGAACCCTGTCTTGACCTGAACTGCTACAAGGGTGTAACGGGTTTCTGGCACGGGAATGGCATCCTTTGGTCTATACTCACCTTAGAACCTTAATAAACCAAATATTTCTAGTATCCTCTTGGGCTTTATATATAAAAAATAAGAAAGAATTCCCAAAAAGAATTCCCAAGGGGGTAGCCGACGGCCTTTTCGCAACAGGGCGCGTCCTCGGCTGGCGACGAATCAGCGGCTGATGGACGAGTCAGCTTCGGCTCGCGACCCGGTATCGACCGCGACTACTGCCCCAAAAGCCTTGCACTACCTTTCGCGGATGCGCAGAGAAGGATGCGGCAAAATGTAAGGGTTTAGGGTTTAGGGTTTAGGGTTTAGAGTTTAGGGTTTAGGGTTTAGGGTGGCCTAATGACGTACTGTATAGGGCAGCACCAGCGACGACAGCGACATTGCATGGCTCGAATTGCATGGAGTTGCTTCCTTGCTGCCGCGTCTGAGACATGAAGCTTTTGTCGCGGCCGCTCTAAATTTAGCAGGGTGGGTTTTTAGCTATAATTACACAGGCACATTGGTAGCAACCCGGATTCCGAATTAGCGGCTCCCGAAGCATTGCGCCTGCATACCAGACAGAAGAGATGAACTCTTGCTTCAGTGATATTGGCCGAGTACATATTCCGACGTCCCTCAGCGTATCCATAATAGTGGCCCACATATACCCTTCAATTTGCGCCTACAGGCCATTATGGCCAAGTACTATGGGGGTCAAGGTTAAGGGCTTCGAATGTCTTCCACGTGCTTTTGCGAAGCCCTGGAGTGTTATCTACACCGCGGGTCACAGCCCCCTTCGTTCATGCACAGCATCACATGGCCGACCTTCTCATTGCTTTGGGAACTCATTGAGCTTTTGGGAGGTTGGGGATCTTCGTCCAGATTGTCGGGGAGTTTCCAGGCTTCTCTTTGCTTCAAGAGCTCAGAAATGACAAGGGCTCAGCTTCCTTCTGAAGCTCAAACCCATGGCGCCGCGCCGGCGCGCCCCTTGGGTCCTCCCGTGCTCAGGGGCGGGCCCGCCTAAAAGCTACAAAGTGTCTCTCTGAAACCTGTTGCTTGACGCTGAACATGCTCGGAACACTTCCGGTTCCTCAGGCGCCGCCCCTGAAAGCAGCCTTCGAGCTCAGTGCTCTCAGAACCGCATCGTGGGAGCCGCCTGGCTTCGATGGTATGGGTTCAAATGGTGATAAGCATTTACAGATACACACACATATGTATATGTATATATATATATATACATGTACATATATATATATATGTATGTTTCTAAAATATCAGATTAACATCATCAGAAATAAGAAATAATGATATAATGTAATGATGTAGTAGTACTATGGCTTGCTAAGGCTGCCTCGCGCTGGTAGGTTGCAAGGGGGGGTGCAAGAGGCAAAGATGGAAGGGGTCAAGGTGCCTTCGGCTCTCCACTTTAAAGACCTTAGAGTGGGCCGGTCAGACTCAACCTTGTAACTTAGTTGTCCAGTAACCCTTGGGGAATTAAAGGTTAACCTTTGGGATTCTAAGGGGATTCTGCTACCCCCAAAAGGTTGAAGGTTTCCCGCTCTACTACTAGGATAAACCCTAGACCCGAAACCCTCAACTGCTCCAATGCTGCTCTGTTCAAGTCGCGCCCCCCCCCCCCCCCCCCCCCACACATCCAAACCCTTACGAGCAACCCAAAGCCACGCAAAAACCCAAAGCTGTAGCCCAAAACGACCCTGTTGAGCATGACGGCAAGTGCGGTCAGCGAGATCAAAAAGGGGCTTGAGCAACAGGAACGTCCGATCAAGGGAAATCCTATGGAAACTTCAAGTCACCAAATTTGTCTCCAGGTGGCCAAGGCCCCTAAACCCTACACCCCCCCAAAAAAAGAAAAGGCCCCGAATTGGTAGTACTGTTGTTTATATAAGTATATGCGGGGGTTTGAGGGTCAGAAGAGGTCTCGCGTCTCTCGAGGCGGGGGCCTTTGTTGCGCTTCCGCGCCAGCTCGGAGGCCGTCTTGCCGTTGGACGTCCGCTGCGTCGGGTCGGCACCCTCCTTTTTCGGGCACATGGGGGGTTTAGGGTTTAGGGTTTAGGGTTTTGGGTTTTGGGTTTGGGGTCCATATTACAAGGGGATCCTACTATTTGCGGGTCGATGTTCGGCCCCTTATTCTCGTAAACCCCCTCATGCCTTTTGTGGACCGACATGAACCTGAAAAGGGGTTTTGTGGGTTCGTATACCATAATAGGGATTAGAGCAGTGTATAGGGTCTATGACCCTAGTTTTGGGGTTCACTTGGTCCCAAGGTGTGGCGCGCTGTTCGATGCACATGTCTTCTCAACCATATCATCCAAACCCTACATCCTGAGCCGCAGAAGACAAGGTTTCAAGGCGGGCTGCGTCAACTCACAGGGTAAAAACAAGCGCAGTCACATCAGGTTCATCGAATATCTCCCCACCAACAGGGGGCGCTTGAAGCTATAGTTTGTGAGACATGCTCAGCCGCCCCCATGGGCGAGTACATGTGGAATCTGGCGGTGATTAAGGACAGCTACTGGGTGGTGCGGAGTACGCGATGCAGGATCCCTGCTATCACTGCTCGTCTTACTTTGCCACATACAGATGCCCAGTATGGAGAATCTTATCTTAAATGGCTCAGAATGCAAATCGCCTGCTTGCCTGCCTGAAAACCGAAACCTACCTGGGGCGCCTCAACCACCGTTTTGGGAGTTCTGTGGATTTGTGTGGATTCTTGCTCCTGAATCATCATCTCCACCATGCCTGCGTCCGCCAGCTCGGCGGCGACATGGATGGGATACCTTGAAAGGAACAGGGCCCGAAAAGCCCCCAAAAGTGCTAAACAACCCTCCCCCCTTCTACCCTCCTGGGCCTCCTACTATAGGGCGCACGATGGCGCGCACTCTACAATTTGCTTAAGAACCCCTTTACAGTAAAAACACTCTTCCTTCTCATATAAGGACAATATAGGGATTGTTGTCCTGTGTTTTTGAGGGGGTCTTATTAAGCAAATGGTAGCATTTGAATTGGGGTATGTTGGGAAGCTTCGAAGATAGTATGGCCAAAATGAGTTGGTTTTTGGGCTCCCCTAAACCCTAAACCCTAAACCCTAAACCTAAACCCTAAACCCTAAACCCCAAACCCTAAACCCTGAAACTCCTCTGTGGCTTGCCGCGCCGAGGTGCACAGTTCTCGCCATGAAGGGCAAGCCGCAGGCATCCTGAAGCTGCGGAGGGGTTTGGGGTTTAGGGTTTAGGGTTTGGGGTTTAGGGTTTAGGGTTTGGGGTTTGGGGTTTGGGGGTTAGGGTTTGGGGTTTGGGGTTTAGGGTTTGGGGTTTGGGGTTTAGGGTTTCGGGTTTGGGGTTTAGGGTTTCGGGTTTGGGGTTTAGGGTTTACGGTTTGGGGTTTAGGGTTTACGGTTTGGGGTTTAGGGTTTACGGTTTGGGGTTTAGGGTGTAGGGTTCAGGGTGTAGGGTTCCCAGAGCGCTATGTTTGTGGTTATAGGGTCACCCCCCCCTTTCCCGGGGCTGAACTCTATTAATAATCCCCCATCCTGGGTTTAAGGCCTGACAGGGGTGAAGGGTTTAGGTTTGATGCTTGATACCTGCAGTCCGATTTTTAAGCCCAACTCCTGCACGCGCTTGGCATGGCCCAGCGCCACAAAGCCGTGCGCTTGAAGGAACTCCTGTGGCCGGAGGCAGTCCAGTTTCATCATGGGATCCCTCGCCCTCTGCCCTCCCCCAAGGGGCCCCCACACTTAGGGTTTAGTGTTTAGGGTTTAGGAACACCACCACGCCAAAAAGTTTAAAAGGTTGGGGTTCTGCAGGTAGCAATCCCATGGACTTGAGAACGAACCTCTCAAACAAACTCATTGAGAGCTTAGGGTCTTCGGGTTAAGGGTTTCAACTAGACCCCACTTCTGGCTCCTTGCTTGGGGTACTGGCAGCTTCAAGAAATCCCTGCTAACCCCCAAATTGCGCTGGACCCCTTTATCGGGCCCCAAAGCAGCTAGCAATACCCTGAGCTCATAGTTCGGCAGCACTAGATGCAGGGTTTTAGGTGTTCAGGGACTTCTGGGGCTCGGGGGCCGAAGGAAGCCGCCCAGGAATGCTACCGCCCTGACCTCCACACGCTGCTGGCGCTCCTGCGAAGATGGTTTAGGGGTTGAAGGGCTAGGGCACCTGTCGTTCTAAGACGTCCATAACAACCTACAAGTAGCGTCGTGCTCACACCTCATGATCTCACATACCATCAGCTACTGGGATCTGTTCAAGCCAGTCGATCTCTGAATGCTACTTGGCATATCCCTATAAACCCGAACACCTGGAAGCTCAACAAACTCAACAACACGACAGAACAACCCCTATGACTCCTAGACCCCTGAACTTAAGGGGTATAAGGAGGAACCCCTAGAAGGGACTCTTAAATTTATTCCGTATATAAGCCATATATATATATACACACCTTACATAGTCCCTACGCACCTAAACAGCCCCTAAATAAACCCCTACAGTCTGGGGCTCGACCCTCTTCTGGTTCAGGAAGGTGCCAGCCTTCTCTCTGGCTTGTCTGCGGGCACGCTCCTGAACAGGGAGGCCCCCAACATCGAGGGTTTGTCCCTTGGCCTTAAGGTTGTACCCTTGGGTTTTGGGGGATCCCTTTAAAGATCCCTAAGGTAGTAGAAGGGCCATGCTAGGAGTATATTAGGGTGTTAGGGGTACGAGTCTCAATCCCTTGACAACAGAGGGTCTAAGTAACTGCCCACTATGGCCACATGCCTTCACCCGCAAAAACACCCCAAAACCCCCGAAACCCTCCCCCAAAACACCCCCCCCAAAACCCCCCAAAACCCCAAAACACGAAATCCCGAAACCAACCCAAGCCTTAGCCGGACCAACCCAAGCCTTAGCCGGTTTTTTTGGGGCCCCAGTCCTCCTCCTCCTTCTGCTCCTTCTGCCGGAGCTCTGCCTGTGGAGCACCCATCCCCTGAGGATAAGGGGGTTTAGGGTTTAGGGTTTAGGGTCTAGGGTTTAGGGTTTAGGGTTTAGTGTTTAGGGTCCCCTAAAAAACAAGGGGTTCCTTTCGGGTTCTTTTTTGCAGCTTTCCCCACTACGAACCTTCTTTCTGGACCTCATGATTCCCACCGCTCCCTGGGCCCTGCCCTGGGCCTCGCGAGCCTTCTCTGCAGCTCTGGCCTCTGCCTGGCGCTGCTCCTGGGGTTTAGGGTTTAGGGTTTAGGGTTTAGGGTTTAGGGTTTAGGGTTTAGGGTTTAGGGTTTAGGGTTTAGGGCTCTGGTGGGATTGCAGCTTGGGCTTTCGGATGTTCACTGCAAGGACAAAAGCCAGTTGAACAAGGCTGCAGGTGAGGTAAGGGCATGAGCTTCGTGTATGTCCACTGGATGCAGGCGGCTGCTGAAGGCTCCAAGGCTCCACTTGAATGGGAGATTGGGCTGGGCTCTCTCATGACACGAAACACACAACATCAAGACCGAGTCCTAGAGATCGAGGAATGAGGAGAGAAGTCATCTTCTTCCAAGCCCCTAAACCCTAAACCCTAAAACCTAAACTCTAAACCCTGGTGTGTTGGGTGAGCGCAACAACTCACTGGCGCTCGGGGGCTTCGCCACAAAGGCACCCAAGGATTGGGTTTCCAGGGATTGATCTTCAACTTGGGGTGGGTCGGCGGCATGCCCTAAACCCTAAACCCTAATTAAACCCCAAACCCCAAACCCCAAACCCCAAACCCTAACTCTTTACCCGCCACAAGCCTCGCGCGCTTTCTCTGCCGCGAGTTCCTCTACCCGGCGCTGCTCCTGGCACAAGACAATGGGCATTCCGGTGCGGCTTTCATTGTTTGCTTCAATCGAGGCCAGCTTACAAAGGCTTAGCCGATTGCTGACCAGATCCCTTATAGACATAGCAGATACGCATGGTGGAATTCAGAAATCTTCTTCCAAGCCATCAGTAATCAAGCCTCCTGCCCTTGCCGCGACCCTGAACGCAAAAACTCGGTGGTTCTCGGGGCCTTCGTCGCACATGGGCACCAAATGGGCACGAAAGGCATGGGTCGGTCGGCGGCAGGGAAATGAAACTTTCTTACTATATTGCATAAAACTACAGAGACTCCCCTCCCATTTCCTCTGCCTGGCGCTGCTCTTGGCACAAGACCGTGGAAACTCAGATTAGGTCTTCATGGTTACTTCAATCAAGGCCGGTTTACAAAGGTCTCGGCATGGAGACATGAAACCTCTTGTGTTGCTTCCTCTCCCCGCCACAAGCCTCGCGAGCCTTCTCTGCCGCGATTTCCTCTGCCTGGCGCTGCTCCTGGCACAAGACTGTGGGAACTCAGGTTGGGCTTACGCTAGCATGCTCGGCTTCCGGCACAAGCGACTGTTAGAATCTCTCTGCGTGTGTGTGTGTGTGTGTCAAAATCGACGGCTTTATCACAACACTCCATTTGGGAGCCAAAAAGCAAGTCTCAAAAGTCTTCAAGGTCGCTATTCATGACATCCGTGTCTTTTCCTTTGATAGTCGGCAGGACTTTCTTAGCTGGGTTCGTGCCTTTGTTCTCTTTGTATCCGATCCGTGAACGACCGACTTCAGCAAAATGCACATGGCAGTACTAAACAGGTAGTGCCGTATGTTGTTTACTTCCAGGTGATCGCAAGAAATTCAAGACTTGACAGATAGTAGGAATCAGAATGTGAGAAAAAAAAGTGACTAACTTGTACAAGCAGCCATAAGTTGCTGATATGCTGCAGTTGCGATATAGCACTTGATTCACATCAGATTCTCGACCCAAGTTGCATTTACGCAGCAGATCGGACCGAACTTCAACACAAGACCCAAGTGATAACACTGAGAATACGCCCGCCTGCACACACAATCACACACACACACCAAAAAAAAAAAAAAACAAGCCGTAAACCCGCCTCGGACACCACCGAAGCCCTGTCAGCCCTACCATACCCCACAAGCTCTGCAAGCCTGTAACCCCTACACGTACGTCACACCCCAGAAGCCCTCAGCCCCCAAACCCTGGCGCCCTAAACCCTAAACCCTAAACCCTAATCCTCAAAAGCTGCTCCTGCAGCTGGCTGGGCAGGGCTTCGCTGGGAATCTCCTCTGCAGCAGAGACACAGCACTGGCTTCAATGCCGTGGCCGCCGGGAAGGGGGGAGGGGGGGGGGAGAGTCCCGTAAGGACGAATTGAACCCTAAAAGGGTTTATGGGTTACCTTAATAGGGATTGTAGTAGTATGGGGGCATATGACCCCAATATTAGGGTTCATTTGGTCCCCAAGGGTCCTAAGGTGACCTCGTTTGGGTACACTTTTGGGGTACACAAGGGGGTTAGGGTTTAGGGTTTAGGGGTAAACGCATGTGAGGTTTGGGGGGTAAAGGCGTTCAGACGCATCCAGCCGCTGTCCTCCTCCTCTGCCGCCTCCTCTTCTGCCTCCTCTTGAACTGGCGGCGCTGGCAGCGGCGGTAGAGGCTCCTCCGTGTCCTGCCAGGCTGATGTGGCGGGTCATAGAAGAAGAAGAAGAAAAGAATAAGAAGAATAAGAAACGATTCAAGAGCACAGCAGCAAGAACATCAGAAGGATAACTTCAAGATTCTCGGTGGTTCGAGAAGGTTTCGAGCACAAGTCAGCTGCCTCCCTGAACCCGAAAGACCCCGAAAACACAGAGTACTTACCCGCAACCAGCAGCCGCTCGTCCTCTGTGCCGAGGTCCGGAACTGCCGCGTGAATACCTGGAGCATTTTAGGGTTTAGGGTTTAGGGTTTAGGGTTAGGGTTTGTTCAGGGTTGGGATGTTCCCGCTTCTAGCAGTATCGCGCGACAGAGCGAAGCAGCTGAAGGTTTGCAGCTAGGGAGCTGCGCAACACATGTGATCAACCCCGAACCCCAAAGTTGAAGACCGAACAAGATGCTAAACAAAACGCCAACAGCCCCACGTTTCACCCTCATCGACCCCAAACAAACCCCAAACCTCCCCAAGATCTCAAAACCCCTGGACTTCGCTCCTACCCCCTCCCCCCCCTCCCCGCCGCCCGACCTGGCAGCGGCAAGCTGCCGTCGATGCCCGTCACCGGCACCTGCTGGGTTTCTGCAGCGCTCTTTTTTTTGTTGAAAGCTCGGCATTACAGAAAGTGTTTCAACACTTTAGGGCGGGTTCCATTTTGAGGAGGGAAAGGTGGGAAAGGATTGTGGTTTCGACTTCCCACCCATCAGCCTGATGTGTTCAGCTTTCGAGGCCGGCCAGGTTTCCCCCAACTCACTCTCCCTCCACCCCCGATTTCTGCAGCCCTGCTTTGCTCCAGGGAGGTCGGGCGAGGTTCAAGGTTGCGCAACCTAAACCATCCTAAACCCCAAAACCCTAAATGCCGAGATGCACTCGGGGCGTATAAGTGCTGTCCTTACCCTGCCGACGCTCAGCTACTGCGTTGCCGCAGGCCACCCAGCTCAGTCACACTCGTCCCTTGAGGAGGAACCTAGGAATAAACAGGGTGCCCTGTTTGGTTTTAAGGGGATTACAAGGGCACCCCCAACCCCCAAGAAAAAGGAATTACGGGGCCCTCTCCGGGTCCTAGATACCGTTGCATCCGACGGGTGAGCTGAGAGCAAAATGTCGTTGAGGGGTATGGTGTCCGGGGATACAAGTAGCCCTCCAACCGCAGCTCCAATCCATGCTCCCCCTGCCGCCAAGGACGAAAAGTTAAAGCGCGATCGCAGAACAATGTATGAACTGTCGTTTTGTTGCTCCCGGGTGAATTTAAGGCGCTTGGGGGGGGGGGGGGGGGGGGCAGGGGGTTGACCGACTACCGTTTTGTAAAATGCGTCCCTAAACCCTCAGACCCCAGGCCCTAAACCCTTAACCCTAAACCCTAAACCCTAAACCCTACGCCAAGAACGCTTCTCCCTGAACCCCCAACCCGGATTCCTCCCTCCGGAGTCCCCCGACCTCCGCCAGTGCCTCGGAGCCCTCAGACGTCTGCTTCTTGCCTCGGGCACTCTTTTCCAAAGGGGGGTTTAGGGTTTAGGGTTTAGGGTCTAGGGTTTAGGATTTAGGGTTTAGGGTCTAGGGTTTAGGATTTGGGGTTTAGGGTTTGGGGTTTAGGGTCCAGGGTCATGCTTGCTGCTCAGCTAGTGCACTTCGGGTGCCTGATGAATTCGGGTTTAGGGTTTAGGGTTTAGGGTTTCGGGTTTAGGGTTTAGGGTCTCGGGTCTAGAGTCTAGGGGTTAGGGTTTAGGGGCGATTTGGGGCGGGGCCCACCACAAGCAAAGTCTGGGCCCGCTTGGAATGGTAAGCTGTGTCAGGGGCAGTCATAGAGACAACAAGGGCCCATGGTTTCGATCAGCCCCACGAGGCTTCAAGGGTTTTAGGGTTTAGGAGGTTAAGGGTTGATGGGTCTAGGGTTTAGGGGTTTAGAGTTTGGGGTTTGGGGTTTAGGTTTAGGGTTTGGGGTGTAGGGTTTCGGATTGAGGATTTAGAGGGCTTGGGGTTGTTGGTATTGCGTAAAAACCCGTTTCAGACGGGCCTGGCCCTCGCATCTCAGGGCCTAGGCCTTAGGGTCGAGTTGGGCAGTGAAGGGTTTGCAGTCTAGGGCTTAGGGTTTAAGGGATGCTAATGCTCACGGGTTTCTTGGACCCCCCCCCCCCTTCCCCCAGCAGATATAGGGGTCTACGTGGGGAAGGGGGGGAGCTCAAATGGCATAGCAAGCAGTTTAAAACTCTACCTTCGCACTTTCAGAGAGGTAGCATGAGAACATATATGAGAACGAGAGCCAACAACGGATGTCCCCCCCTAAACAGCAACAACGAACATGACTTAGAAACCTGACCATGTGATGTACGTCAGCTCAAGCGGCGCTCTTGCCAAAGCTGGACCAGCTCATCTGCCTCCGCCTGGAGATGGGAAGAGCTCCGAGGCAGCGTAAAAAGTGAAAAAAGTTGCTTTTCCTGCGCGCCCGATCAAACCCCCCCTCCCCATCATTTGCAACCATAACACGAGATGCCCCGCGAAACATCTGTACAATCATCTTGACCCTAACCACAAAACAAGATACGATACCCCCCGGCCCCCCGCAAAACAAGGAATTACATAATTAGATTCGAAGGTCTGGGTAGCTCTGATGACGAGGCATTTGGTCAGGGTCTTCAGGGTTTTGGGTTTGGGTCTGAAGCCGCGCCGGGGGGGGGGGGGGGGGGGGGGGGGGGGGAGGGGGCTTCCCAACAACAGCGGTACCCTGATTGGAGGTTCCTCTAGTCTTTTGGGGGAATATATTAAGGTCACCACTTTTTCGGGAAATGCCCATAACCCTTTAGGCCCTAACCCTGTGCCATGCTCTACTCTGGGGTAGGTTTGGGGACCCTATAAACAGTAATTCTTTCTGGCTTTACAAAGGGTTAGCCTAAACCCTAAACCCTGTTCAAACCAACCCCTGTACTGGTGGCACTGCAAGGCAAACACCCGAGAGCCCTAAACCCGGCCAAGGTCATCAACTGGGCTGGGTGGGTTGGGAAGGAAGCCCGCACCCCTCTACCCTGAATGCCAACAAAACGCCTAGACCTAAACCATCAACCGCCCCAAACCCCCAAACCCCCCAAAACCCCAAACCCGAATCCCTCGACCCCACAACAGGCAGCCAAATCAGCTCCAACATCACGAAATGGCACAAAGTCCTGTCCTGAACCCCAAACCCTAAACCTTAATCCTAAACCCTAAAGTCTAAACTCTAAACCCTTAACCCTAAGCCCCCCCAAACCAAGCCGGTTCGTGCAACGGCGCGGCCCTCGTCTTGGCGCCGACCACCAGCCGGTCACCTTCGTAGAGCTCCACAAAGCGGCCATCACCTGCAGGTTAGGGTTTGGGGTTTGGGGTTTAGGGTTTAGGGTTTAAGGTTTAGGTTTTAGGGTTCCGGATTTAGGGTTTGGGGTTTAGGGCTATAAGCTTAGACGGACATAATACTGTGGAGACTGCTTCCGTGGCCTCTTTTATAGGGGCCGAAAACACATAAACATAAGGATCCTACAAACAGGGTTTTTTTCGGCCATTTATAGGGGCCCTTATACGCCAATAGTAGGATCCTTATGTTTATGTGTTTTCTGGGCCCCTATTTTGGTCCGGTAAGACTGTTCCCGAGCAACCCAAGAATCAGGAGGGAAGCCTTATTGCAAGGGAACCTAGATCGTTGCCTTGTGTGCGCAGATTTAAACCCTCAACCCTAAACCCTAAACCCTACTGGAAAGAGCCAGCCGAAAACTTGCTCGGGGGTTGGGCCTGTCGGGGTTTGGGAGTCGAGGGCGGTGGGGACCTGGAGCCTGGCTCCGACAAGCCGAGATTAGGGTTTAGGGTTTAGGGTTTAGGGTTCAGGGCTAGGGCTTGAGGCTCGGATGATGGCCCAAACTCCACGTATGGCGTGCGCCGCTCTGTCTTCTCGACCACTTTTCCTTTTGCCTGGATTTATTTGTTGAGCTATTCCTCTATTTGTATCTTTATGCCCTTGGGCTTTTGGTGTCTTTAACTTTGGCGGGCATGGTATCGGGGTTCTTCATGCGATGCTGGCGCTCTGTACCTTCTGCTTCTTGCGCTAACACGCTGCGCGCGTTTCCATGAGTAGGGTCTTATTGCTGCTACTGCGGACGCGAGGTCATGGGCCAAGCGCTTCTGCAGAACCCCATGTACACTTTACCTACTAATTGCTTAAGAACCCCGAAAAGATATTCTTCCTTATTAATGGAAATATAGGGATGTTTATTTTTTGTTAATGCTTTTGGGGTTCTTCGGCAAATAGTAGCTCCCGACAACAGTAATATTGCTGCAGAGCATGGGCTCCAACAAGGCAGCCTGAATTAAAGAGCTGTCCACTGCTTCATCTTCAGTTTGGGACTCGGGTCATCTCTTCGGGAGTGCTTGGGAGTGGGCCTAATGCTACATCCTACCGACGTGCAGCGTGGTAAACAAGCCAAGGACATGCCTGAAAGCCTCAGACGGTGCCGGAGAAAGCAGGTGAGGGGTTTGGGCTGCCAGGTCTGTTCCCAAGCAACCCCTTTGCTTGAAGGGTGAAAATAGAAAGAACCAGGCCCCAAAAAAAGGGAATACGGGGAGCTCCCCCCAACCCCGGTCCTAGGCCATAAAGCTTGACACCCGGCAAGCCCGCCACAAGTTGCCTGCGTCCCAGCGTTCGACAGCCTGCTGGACAGGGTTTGGGGCTTAGGGCGGGTACTAGCTGGTTAGTTAGGGCCCGGCCGCCAGGCTGGTGGGGTGCCCTTCCGTCACCAAACCCTGAACCCTAAACCCTAAACCCTAAACCCTGAACTAACCCTAAACCCTAAACCCTTTTGGGGGGTAGTCCGGATTCACGGGGTCACCATGGTCTCAGCGCTGTAGGGCTCTTCCCAGCACCGTCTATTCAGGCTTCGATTGACAAGGTTGTGCTAGGCGGCGTGGGTTCACCTGTGTGCTGTAGAAGTTGTGGCTTCTACCATCACAAGAGGAGTATAAGCCCTTCCTCGGCGTGCTGCCACAGGGTTTGAGGTGCTCAGCCTCCGGGACTTTGAGCGTTTTGTGTGTTTTTGGGGTGCTAAACCGAAACGCCTGAAAACAAGCCCTGAGACCCTCTTTTCCCCCAGTGCACTCTGTCAATCTCTACTCTAAACCAATCCGCCTCCGAGTTGAGCCGCACCCGCACAGTGTCACTGGCCCGGTCAAAGGGGACGCAGGAGCGGCAGTCGAGCATCGCGAACCTGGGATGGGGGGCATGGGGTTTAGGGTTTATAGGGTTTAGGGTTTAGGGGCAGAGAGCAAAGAGCCCTGTTGCTGGTTCGAAGGCATTTTGAGGGTGTGAAAGGGTACCCTAGGAAGGGGCAAAGGTCTCTAAAGTGAAGTGGCTTCAAGCGGTCTGGGGTTTAGGGTTCGGGGAGCCGAAATGTAAGGCGGCTGTGGTGCGCTCTCATTCGGAATCCTGAAGTGATGGGCGTCAGGCTCAGGATGAACGTGCGCGTCGCAAGGCTATCAACGGAGGAATGTGCGACAATATTCATGGCCAGTTGATGCCGGCTACCCCTAAGCCCTAAACCCTAAACCCTAAACCCTAAACCCTAAACCCTAAACCCGAACTACGAAGCTACTGCAGCACGAAGATCAACACTCCCAAGGCAACGCAAGATGCTCGGCCTGTGAGCCCAAAGAGCTCAGCTTCTGTAAGCTGTGAACCCGATAAACCACATTGAGCCTTATAAGGGTTTAGGGCGAAATCTTATAAACCGATGATCCCCATAAAACTCTGTAACCCCCATAAACCCTCCAAAACTCCAAAAAACCCTATCACCCCAATAACAAAACTTTATACACCACCCCCATTCATGGCCCTGTAAACTCCTGACTCGCCTTCCTCTCACGGAGCTTCTTTGAAACACCCCAAAAACATCTGAGCAACCCTCAAACCTATATAAAACTGGACGAGCCCGGACGACAAAGTTTGGTTTAGGGTTTAGGGTTTAGGGCTTAGGGTTTAAGGTTTAAGGTTTCATTCACAGAACTCAACAGCACCCTCCCCTCCCCCCCCCCTCCCCTCCCCGCCCAACAAGCACGTCAACTCAAACTCCAGGCAGAGTAGCCTTATATGGTCAATTCTCGAAATTCTTGCGCCCAAAAGGGACCATAATTTTGAGAACTGCCTTTTTGTAGAAGAACGGAAGTGTAGCATAGATATTGGGTACGGCGACCCTTTTGGACGGAAAGAAGAACCGGGAACCCCCCCCCCCCCGCCACACCCGCGAGTAGAGTTCTACAATCCCTGAGTTGTGACAAGGTGCTACAAACACCCTAACTCCTGCAGTATCTTGGTACCCCAGTAGCCATATTACAATAAGGGCACCCTTTTTTGGTTGGCAAATTTATAAGGGAACCTTGAAAAAAAAGGAAAAAGGGTACCACTGGGCTACCAAGGTATACTTCGTCTAGCAAGGAGGCGCCCCTCCCTGCAAGTTCCTCGAGGCAACACCGAGCCCCACGCGGCTAAGGGAGGAAGGAGGCACGGAGGCACCGGGGATTCTTTGCACTGGGAGCCGATATGAAGGCAGATCCCTGCACCCAAAACCCTAAACCCTAAACTCTGGGATGCGGGGTTTGAACTCTAGGAGCTTTTACCAGTAGCCTCCTTAGGGCCCTAAACCCTAGACTTCCTAGGGCTAAGGCTAAAGTGGGGTCGTGGGTTTGGGGTTTAAGGTTTAAGGTTTAGGGTCTAGGGTTTAGCGTTTAGGGTTTAGTCTTAAGGTCGGCGACGGCTTTTTCGGATTCAGCTTCATCTGTCATGGATGAAAGGTGTTGCTAAGCACAGGATCCCAAACCCAGTGAGGGCCAACCCATTTGCTTTAAGAATCCCCAAAAAAGCTAACAGAGAATAATCCCAGATGACCCTTACGAAGGAAGAATCTCTATAGTTTTGTTGGGGTGCTCTTCATTAAGCAAATCGTAGGGTCTTTTAAGGCTTAGCGAACCCCAAGAAGAGGAAACATCGGGCTCCCTACATTGCACGCTCGCTGGAAGGCATGCGCGCATGAGATTGGACTCCCGGGGCGTTGATTTACAAAATAATGGCCCGTTTGTGAGTTTTGGGTCTAGGGCTTGGGGAAATCGAAACCTTTTCGGGCCGATGGCAGGGGTCGCATAGCCTAGCCACCACTGATGCTTCAACAGCCCTAAACCCTGAACCCTAAACCCACGTTCCCAAATCTCAAGCACAGATCAAAAACAAAAGACAAACCAAATCCGTTAAACACAAAACCAGCTGACGTCTGAAACCCCAATAAAACCCTCTGAGCCCTAAACCCTAATAAAACCCTATGAGCCCTAAACCCTGACACCCCTACAAACCCTAAACCCGAAACCCCTATAAAACCCGAAACCCCAAACCCCAGACCCCTGAACCACCTCCAACTCCAATGCTCGCACCTCCTCCTGGCGGCGCTGCATAGCCTTCCTGGCAAGGCTTCTTGGCTTCAGGGCACTTTAGGGGGTTGAAAAGCTCAGGGCTTAGGGGTTCATTTAGGGGTTTAGGGTTTAGGGTTTAGGGTCAAGATTTTAGGGTGCTGCCCTGCAAGGGCTTTTGGGATTTGGGTCGCGGAACTCCCGGGGCTGGAGGTTTGAAAAGTTTGGGGAGCTTTTCTGTTTTTGTTTCTTGCGTCGGGCTCTTAAGTGTAGGCTTCAGAGACTGCAAGGCACCAAGATGGCGACGCAAGCCACAGAGTCTATACAGTGCCCACACATGCCCTTGAAATCCTAAAGCCCTGAACCCTATACCTTTACTTGGAGGTTCATGGTACTTAGGAACTAATTGTAACTGTACTTGTATCACAACTTATAAGCCCCTTAAGTGCCCTGATGTGGTTATAAGCACAGTTATAAGTACAAATAAACCCTAAACCCTAAAATAAGTACAGTTATCATAAGTACAGTCATATATAATTAGTTACTTAGTACCCCTCCAAGTAGAATAGCCCATCCTTGCCCGCTCTGGTGCCTTGCTCTTGCGGCCCGCGATTCGGCGGTGCTACCGGCCTTCGCGACTGGGGCTTCGGAGACCCTACTAGCACCTGCTGAAACCCTCAAGCCCCCTCAGGCGTGGGCTTCTTAAGGCTATGGGCAGGAGAGTAGAACTTTGGGCCAACCCCTAAACTCTGAACCCTTAGCCCCAAACCCTATAAACCCTATAAACCCTATAAACCCTATAAACCCTACAAACCCTCTAAACCCTATGAACCCTACAAACCCTATAAACCCTAAAAACCCTATAAACCCTACACCCTATAAACCCTAAACCCTAAACCCCAAACCCCAAACCCCGAGTCTGTTCGTCCCCGCTTGGCCTCGACCCAGCGTCGGTCTTCGTCGGTGAGCTCGAGCGCCTGCTGCTGCATTGCCACGATACCGCAGCTGCAGCTGCTTCTTGGCTAAGGGTTTAGGGTTTAGGGTTTAGGGTTTATGTTAAGCAGGAGGAAATCAGAAATGCGGCTGCTTGTGAGTGAGGCGTGGCGCAGGACAAGCAGCAACAACGAGGCCCCTGTTCCGGTCCCTAGCGGTCCGCAACAACCCTAAACCCTAACCCTAAACCCTGAACCCTAAACCCTGAACCCTAAACCCTAAACCCTAAACCCTGAACCCTGAACCCTAAACCCTAAACCCTAAACCCTCAACCCTAAAACTCCCTAAACCCTGAACCCTGAACCCGGCAGATGCTTGAACCCGTGAAGGCCTTCCGGTCCACAACAGCCGAGGCCTCAGTGCTGGCCCGCAAGGTCAGAAGCCGGCTTGCGAAAAGAGACTTAGAGGTTTAGGGTTTAGGGTTTAATTAGGGTTTAGGGTTTAGGGTTTCGCCCCCAGAACAGGCCCTTGTTCCCTTTTTTTTTAGGGTTTAGGTTGCCTTATAAGCCTCTTTGAACCAGAAAGGGCACCCCTTTTATTCCTAGGTTGCTCTCGGGTCTGGTTGCCCAAAGACTCCAATACCCCTTAATTAAGGAATATTCCTTACACCATATAGGGAAGCTTATTACTTGGAGGTTCATGGTACTTAGTAACTAATCTGACTGTACTTATAACTGTACGTATACCCACATTAGGGCACTTAAGGGGCTTGTAAGTGGGTTACAGGTACAGTTAGAATTAGTTGCTATGTAGCAGGGGACCCCGAAAACAGACCTCAACTAGTAGGATTCCCTTATACTACGGGTACCTTATTGTTGGGCCAACATTGTTTTTATAATCAGGACCCAATATTCAGGTACCCCTTATATCGTAAACCAGATGAGGGTTCCGGGTTTCGGGTGTCGAGGTTCAGCACTGCAGGGACGTAGTTTGAAGCCTTGGAAGGAAGGTTCTCCAGTCCTAGAATCCTAGAACCCTAGAACTCTAGAACCCCAGACCCGAGACCCCTAGAACCCCCAGAACTCTCGAACCCTATAGACCATCCTGAACCCTAGACCCTAGAACCCTCGAACCCTGGACCCTGTAAGCCCTATATAACCCCTATAAGCCCTAACCCCCTCAACCCGAAACCCTAGACCCTAAACGCCGGGAAACCCCCCCGGACCGACAGTCACTTTGGTGAGTCTGGGTCTCCCGGGCGTGGTGCAGGGACTTGGAGCGCAGCAGGTGCCGCTCGACGGCCTGCTGCTCCTCAGCCCCAAAGGGTTTAGGGTTTAGGGTCTGCTTTAAGGGTTCAGGGTTTAGGGTTTAGTGTCTGTGTTGAGGGATGAAAAGTGTCCTTCAGTTTAAGTTTTGGGGTGCGGCGCCTCTTAACCCCGAAGCCTTTGGGGAGCATGTCCTGGTAGGGCTGATGGCAGGGCAGAGGGCCGAGAGCTCCAAGGCGACTGCAGAATGAGCTCTCTGCATGCGAACCCTAACCATATGCAAATAAATACACATAAAATAAATATACACATATCTCTATGTATTTGTTTATCATATATATATGTTTTTCTTTTTATTAGAGAGAGAGAGAGAATAAACGCCCCAAGCCCGTTAAGCCTAGAGCCCCTAAACCCCTAAACTCCTGAGCTCCCCCGCTCGGCGTGGGAGCCTCTCGCAGGACATACTGCGCCTGGGGGCTTCGTTTATGGTCCCTCTATCATGCACTCAGGCCCCTATATTAGGGCTTTGGGTTTCTTTGGGATTAATGGTTCCTAGTCTTATAGGGCTGTTGGAAATCTCAGGGAGTGCTCGGGAGAAGATGAGGGTAGACGAGATCCATTGCGAGGGGGCTTAGGAGCCGAGGGCCTGAATGCGGCCCTTTGAAGACCTAAACCCCTGAAACCCTAAACCCAAAACCCCAAACCCTAAACCCTAAACCCCAAACCCTGAACCCTAGGACTGACGGTCTCCCTTAAAAAATGGCGACAGGGACGTGAGGCTACTGGACACAAGGGGGGCAGGGAGCGTAGAGGGCTTGCAGGGCATGTCGACAGAACCCTCCTTTATGAGAGGCTTTCTGGGGGCTCCGAGGTTTAAGGAGGCTTGGGGAATGAAAACAACCTAGGCCCTGAAACCCTAAATCCCGTCGCCCATGCCGACACCTGAGGCCCGAGCGCGTCGCCTCGTCGGGAGGCTGAGGAGCTGCGGCGCCTGGGCACCAGAAGCAAAACCCAACGGAGCTTTACTCTATAGGGTTTGGGATTTAGGAAGCAAGCCCAACGGAGCTTTAGCCTATAGGGTTTAGGGAGGCTCGTGTTTTGAAGGGCTTTTGGGTTCTAATTTGGCTGCTGGTTAGAACAGGGCTTTGAGTGGAGGGGTTCAATTTGTCGAAGGGGTTGGATTGTGGAAGTGTCTGCATCGGTGTTGGAAGGATATACAGCGTCTCAGCTTAGCCGACTTGTCGATTTTGCGATTTTGCAGTTCAGTGGAGAAATTCAGGAGCCTAACCTAAACCCTAACCGCCGACCCTGCACAGCTTGGGAAGGGCGCTTTTGATGCCTCGAATTCCGCGGAAGATCGGGGTCAGAGGGCAGCGCCCCCCGGAGCCAGGACTACGGCGCTTCCAGGCTCGCCGGCTCCGCGGGCGCGTCGCCAGCGCGCGTGGGCCTCCCTGCGAGCACTCGCTGGCAGACCTGGACCAGCAGCTGCATGGTGCGGACGAGGGCCAGGGCCAGGATGGAGCCCAAGAGAAGGTACCTCTCTCTTTCTGAGATCTTGGGAAACTGGCAGAGGGTTCAGAGGGCGTTTTCAAGCTGCGAGTCCTTCTCAGTCAATTTTTTAACCCTAAAGGACAAGCTGTATTCGGACGAACAGTCCAGGGGCCATGCGATGGGGTAGAGGTTGGAGAAGGTGAGGGCCAAGCGCCCATCATCCGCAGCCACGTCCTCCTGAAGCATGAACATGACCCGTCGCAGGATCACGAAGGTGCTGAAGCCTGCACAGTCTTGCCGAAAAGGTAGCCCAGATTGCCCTAGAACGGCATATAAGAACACGGGCTTACGTAGGGCTTAGGGCTGAGGGCTGAGGGCTTAGGGTTTTAGGGTTTAGGGTTTAAACCGCCCTCGACATTGAGTCAGGGTCTACACAGTCTACACGCTAAGCTGCAAAGGTTTCAGGTTGAGTCATCCTGGGAAAGCCTGCCAATCGCATCTGGGCAGCTGAGGATGGCGTTTGTGGCGAAGAGGTGGGCCGACATGAAAACCTGGAGAAGCATTTTGGGGGGGGTTTCCGGCCATAGGGGGGTACCCCTAGCGGGGGTTGCTATATAAAAGGATTGCGGTATTTTGGAGAAGCATGAAGGGTTCCCCTATTTGGGGAAATACACATTTTTTTCCCTAAGGGCAGGGTTTGAGGCACACTGAGTCCAAGTGAGGAGGCTATTTGGCAGGCGCACAAAGAGGACGCTTTTCGTCTGTTCCACCGATCTCCTCATCGGCCTTCTCATTTTCTAGCTTGTTTCCTCAAGTTGCTGACATTCACAGGTTTTTCTAATCAAGCTTCCACCGGCTCGTGTTAAAATCATACCGGCCAAGGGTTCGTGGAGCAATTCGTAAAGGAGCAGGCCCACAGGAACAAGTAAGAAGCGCCGGCAAAGTTGCAGTGTAGACTCGCCACCAAAGAAACGAGCCCATTTAGGAAACCCTAAACCCTAAACCCTAAACCCTGAACCCGTGTTTGTCGAGACGCATTGAATATGTAGCTGTGCTCATCCACCAGTGGAAGGTCCTGGGCCAACGCAAGAGTGGGGGAACCCTTAACAACATCTATAAAAATTTACATGCCGTTGTCTTTCGTGAGTTCCTTTGAAGAAATAACTCGAGGGATATGAGGGTTGGGGAAGGGTAGAACCAGTTTGGGGTTTGCTGCGAGTTTGATGTAGGATTGTGGGCCCCTAATTCGGGTAAAGCCCCGGGGCCCATACTTCAGAACCCTTGAAAGCAAGGTAAGGGATCATGTTCAGGGACCCCTAAACCCTAAACCCCTAAATCCCTAAACCCCTAAACCCCAAGCCCTAAGCTCTAAACACCCTACACCCCTACACCCCTACACCCCTAACGCCTAAACCCCTAAACCCCTACCCCCAGATAATGGGCCCAGGCATCAATCAGCATCTGAATGGGCCACCACTCCAGAAAGACCAGTTCCCGGAGCCCAGTCAGGAAGGAGCCCGGCTCCTCCTCCGATGCAGCGGCGATGCCCCAAAACTGTTTAGTTTAGGGCCCCCAAACCTCAACCATGACTAAACTACATCGAATCCCTAAGCCCCAGAGTCGAAAAGGCCTCCATACTGACCGAGCCGATAGTGATTCAAACTCAAACCCTAAACCCTCAACCCGAAACCCTAAACCGGGCCGGGCTTCAGCCCCTGAGATGGCTTGGGGCGAAGACAGCTGAGCCTAACAGCTCCTGACTGCAAATCGCAAACGGAAGGTAAGCCCTCAATCCGAATTCCCTGCAACCGTAGTTGGCCCCCTACCCCTAGACCCGAAACCCGAAGCCTAAAGCCTGTGCTCCCAAAGCCTGAAGCCTAAAACCTTAGCCCCTGATCCCTAAATGGAACAGCACCACCAGCCTGGACCTCAGGCTCTTCGTCTTCATCTGCAGCACCCAGCGGCCGGCAACGGCGCTCCTGGGAATGGTAGGTGTCTTGGGCCATTTCTGTGTTAGGAATTGTAGGTTAAGGGTTGACCGAAACCATCCCCAAATATGCAAGATAATGGCCCTGTTTACAGGTTTAGTGCCATTGTTTACATGCTTTGGGGGTCCAGGTATAGGGCTTCGGGCTTTAGCGTTTAGGGGCTTAGGGTTGGGGTCTTCGAGTTGGGGGGGGGGGGGGTTAGGGGTTGGTTTCTGGGCTTTTGGGGGGCTCTTTGAGGGCCTATGCCCCGAAACCCTAAAACCCTAAAACCCGAAAACCCTAAAACCCTAAAACCCTAAACCCCTACACCCTAAACCCCAAACCCCAAACCCTAAACCCCCGTCAGGAAGACGAGGCTCCTGGAGGATCTCACGCAACTGAACACAGACTTCCTCGAAGCGGCAGGGCTCCCAACGTCGGCCCATGATCTGCCTCCACATTATTGGGGTTTAGGGTTTAGGGTTTAGGGTTTAGGGGATAGGGGATTAGGATTTAGGGATTTAGGGGGTTTAGGGTGTTTAGGGTTTAGGGTTTTTGTTTTGGGTTTAGGGTTTAGGGTTTAGGGTTTAGGGTTACTCCTCATCTGGGGTTTAGGGGGTTTAGGGTTTAGGGTTACTCCTAATCTGGGGTTTAGGGGGTTTCGGGTTTAGGTTTTAAAGCTACTCCTAAACCCCCTCAGCTCCAAAAAGACACGAAAAACTTGAAGAGATACCACCAAGGTAGGTACCCTTATCAAGTGACTACTTGGGGAGGGTGGAGGTGTTGGTCCCTGAACTGTCGCGACCCAGGGGCTTCACAGCTGATCTCATGATGTCCTCTTTGACGTGCAGGTACCTGGTCTTGCCCAGGCACGCAATCCCTTCACCCTAAACCCTAAACCCTAAACCCTAAACCCTAAACCCTAAACCCTAAACCCTAAACCCTTAGCCCTAAACCCCTCGGCACACACGTGCCTGAACCCTGGAGAGCCTGAATTCCTAAAATCCTCGAAGCCTCAACGCCACGAGCCCCGGAGCCCAAGCCGAAGGCGAAAACGAACTCGTGGGCTCAGGGCTTCGGCTTAGGGTTTAGGGTTTAGGGTTTGGGGTTTGGGGTTTAGGGTTTAGGGTTTAGGGTTTAGGGTTTAGGGTTTAGGGTTTAGGGTTTAGGGTTTAGGGTTTAGGGTTTAGGGTTTAGGGTTTAGGGCTCAGGGTTTAAGGCCCAGGTAGGGATATGGATCAGGGAAATTGCCTATCCCGAGCCTTTGAAAACCCTTGAGCCTCTTCACTCTGCACAATAAGTTCCGAAGAAGCAGCCGTATGAGGGTTTAGGGTTTAGGGACTTTAGGGTTTAGGGTTTAGGGTTTAGGGTTTAAGGTTTAGGGTTTAGGGTTTAGGGTTTAGGGTTTAGGGGAACCTGAAGACAAAACAATTTGCAGCCCCAGTGTCTTCTCCAGCTCTTTGTAGCGCGTGCAGGGCTTGGAAGAGAAGAATAGCCCCATGGGCACCAGCCTGAAGAAACCCCTATAAACCATACTTT
Organism: Symbiodinium natans; assembly: GCA_905221605.1. NCBI lineage: Eukaryota > Dinophyceae > Suessiales > Symbiodiniaceae > Symbiodinium > Symbiodinium natans. Next base: position 489,944 of record CAJNDS010002084.1, on the reverse strand, counting down.
AGGGTTTGGTCAACCTAAAACCCGAAACCCTAAAACCCCAAAAACCGCCTAGGGGTTGGCCCTCGCACGCTCAAATGTAGCTGAGGCCTCTCAAACAGACAAGACGCCATGGTGCTTTCACAAATGTCAGTCACAAGAGACCATGTGCAGACATGCACACCCGTTCGACCACCTTCGAGCATCTAACATCACAGCGTGGTCGTCATAAGCGCGGGCTCTGCAATAGCTCGTTTTGCTGCTGGGATAGAACTGCCGAGTGTCCAAGTACGAGGCGGCAATTTAAATGCTTGAAACTGCCTGAGGGCGAAGCCATAAACACACATGCATGGAAACCGCTGACCATGGGATGTGATGTCTTCACATCATACGTTGCCGGTTTTTAAACACCCGGACATGTAAACAGACAAACAGGTATTTCATACTACCTACGTATAAGGCGGCGTCAGGCCGCCCAGCATTTTGAAAAACTCCACCCCTCCACCCCGCCACCCCTCCACCCCTCCACTCCACCCCTCCCTCCCCCTCCACCCCTCCCCCCCTCCACCCCTCCCTCCCCCTCCACCCCTCCCACCCCGCCACCCCTCCCCCCTCCACCCCACCACCCCGCCACCCCCCCCTCCACCCCCCCCCTCCCTCCGCCCCTCCACCCCTCCACCCCCATCATCTATGGGAGGGTGGTCGCCAACATTCTCCCCCATGTTGCCAGCCGCCATGCCATGGATTCTCTCGGTCTTTCTGCACGGTCGCATACTTTTTGGCATGCTGCGGCTGCGCATTTTGCAGCTTGCCACCGGGCGATACTCCAGGAACGTTTTCCTGGTGCAGAGCCGCACGTCTATCTTCTCATCTTCTTCAACGTCGTCGGCCGCTGCGCTTGCCGAGGGCTCGGGGTGGGCTGGATCTGCACGAGCGGGAGGCGGCGGAGGCCGGAAATCTTCAGGGAGATTCTGGGGCTCCCAACAAGAGCAAGACCTGGACACCGTGGCCTATGGTAAATTGCTGCCCAAGGCAGGTGCATGGCTGCGGTGAGCTCGTTTTGCAAGTCCCTGCCGCATGCTGCAGCTATCTGTGCCCGAGATTGACGGGAGATGTATTGCTAGTGAAACACTTGAGATGAAAGCTGTGGAAAGAAATGGTCAACACCTGCACGGGTATCACGCGGCCTTGATCCTCAAATCAGAGCATCTGCACGGCCAACCTTGGGCCAGCCAGGCCGACACTGTCTGCGCAACAAGTTGCGTACGCGTGTGTGCACTTGGCTTCCTGAATGCAGGACGCTGGCCATCACTGTTTCCAGGCGTCAAAGTTCTGAGTCCAACCCCACTGCAGCTGGGGTCCCGATTGGGGTCCGATTTGGGCTCAGGGACGTCGGCCATGGGCCAACTTGTCGCTGGCGGACAGCGCTGATACGAGCATTTGATTCTCCTCTTGAGTTGAAGCATGAGCGCAGCAGCACGGACCCTCGTGCACCCGACCATTGGTAGCCGCCTCCAAAAAAAAAATACTATAGAGGTCGGCGAATCATTACTCATAGAATTCCCTTATGGCCCCCTGTAATTATACTCTAGCATACCCCAGAAACCCTACTCTAGTTATTAAGGCCCCTCTGCCCAGCGCCCTTCCCTTCCAGTTGGCGAGTGGCTCGGCAACGAAGTCGTCCATAGAGAAGAGGAAGACCAGGCTCAGCGTGCCTGGCCGCTGCTGCTGGGCTGTGGGGTTTAGGGTTTAGGGTTTAGGGTTTAGGGTTTAGGGTTTAGGGTTTAGGGTTTAGGGTTTAGGGTTTAGGGTTTAGGGTTTAGGGTTTAGGGTTTAGGGTTTAGGGTTTAGGGTTTAGGGTTTAGGAGGGGAGCTTTTTTGGGTGTGTAGGGTTTAGGGTTTAGGGTTTAGGATTAAGGGTTTAGGGGCTACTAAGGAATAGATGTCCTGCATTCCTACCAGGGAGTTTTGTACACCCTCCCGGGATGCTGCGCTCCCTAGGTATCTGAAGTCGGAGATGCCGCCGAGGGCGGACCTCTTGAACTACGGTCTGCTACTGATACCCCTAAACCCTAAACCCTAAACCCTAAACCCTAAACCCTAAACCCTAAACCCTAAACCCTAAACCCTACATGCTGCAGAGGGCCGACCTTTTGAACTGTTGGCCTGCTAGACTGGGAGAAGGGCATCTGACCAAGGCTTTCTGGGAATTGCGGGCTGTTTTATCGTTGGTAACCCTAAGATGGCTTTTACGCATGGGGTTTAGGGTTTGGGGTTTGGGGTTTAGGGTTTAGGGTTAGGGTTTAGGGTTTAGGGTTCTGTGATGGCTATAGAGCTTCTGGGGTTTAGGGTTCCGGGTTTCGCCTGGTACGATGTACTGCACGGCCAGCTTCGTGGCTGCCAGGATGAAGGTGCCTTGCGTCTGCAGGTGAACCTGCACCCTTAAGTGCCTCTAAACAGGGTGCGCTCCGCTGCTATGTTCTGAGGTTGGGCCCCAAGTACATACCGTTGAGGCGTCTGGAATCTTAGGGGCGCGCAAGCCCCAGTCACGTCATGTTCTACCAGAATGGATCAGAAAAAACACAAACTCGACAAAGCGTGCAAACCCCTATGAACCCCTCCGTCTCGCAAACTCAACCATGTTCCACAGAGTCAGCCCTATGGGCTTTAAGCCTATTCAGAGGAGTCCCAGGAGTTCCAGGCTGCCCAGCTTCAACAAGGGTTTAAGCTTTTAAGATTTAGGGTTTAGGGTTACGGATACGGGATCACAAGGATTTACAGCTTCTGAGGCTGGGGTGAGGGAGGGCTGCGTTTCGAGTTTACAGCGGCCTGTGGGGTTTCAGCGTAAAAGCGCCCAAGACCCTAAACACCCGTTGCAGCCAAGGGGCGGTCTTTCTCTAGGGTGGCTGGGTTATGCAGCACATCCTGCGACAGGGCTCGCCCCGATAAGCCCGACACACCTGGTGCGACAAACGTGAGCAACTGACGCTGCCATGCATGAAAACTACTTTCGCAGCAACGCATCGCGAAGCGCGTCAAACCAGGTCCCCGCAACTAGCCACACGACGGTCGCGAACACTTGGCCTGTTTCCACACCTGCGTTTGACGAAAACGATACCGAAACACGAGGTTCCGAAACTACAGCTGCCACTCGGCGACCAAAAGCGTCACACAAGCACAGCCGCTGCATGACGGGCCCTTGGTGGACATTCTGCGAATGCTTGTTTTGGTCACCTGCTCGACCACTGCAGCGCCAACACTTTTAAACGACCCTTCTGCTATGCACGCTGGGTTTCGGCCGCCACGCCCCACGCCAACCGCGAAGGTGGCCACTTATGGTTGCGACCCTGAAACCTACGCGGGATTTTACATGCAGGAGGGAGACCCTGGCAAAACGCACGACAATTGCACCAGATCCCTCCGTGGCCCCGCCGACCTCATTCCCCCCCTCCCCCCCTGCCCAAGCGAAGTCACGCCTTCTCAAACAAGAGGAAATGCAATTGAGGTGAACAACCATTTGGTGATCAAGGGGTGTCCTTTAGGGAGGGTTGGGATAGAGGAGCTGGGCCCCTTGGCGAACTCCTAACCCCTGAACCCAAGACCCCTACAAAGCCAAGCTAGATCACTCTGAAATCGTTGTGTGTAAGGGATTCAACTCCAAAAGCGTAACTCTATGTCATATATATATATACATATAATATCAAGGGACCTTGAAGTAGAACGGCCCTCATTCCATCCCAGGCGTGCCCGAGTCCTTCCAGCTTTCGTTGAGGATGTGCCTCGAGGGTTCTTAGAACTTAGAACTTAGAACTTAGAACTTAGAACTTAGAACTTAGAACTTAGAACCCTTAACATTCGATGTTCCCGGGCCCGCCTCGTCATCACATCGCATAACCAACAAAAACCCAAAATCGGTTCAGGGTTGAGGGTTTAGGGATAGCTTCTGTGCATGAGTCTAGGTGCTTCCCCCGGCAAGAGTCGTCGTCGCATGGCTCGCCAAAGGCAACCTCGGCTGTGGAAGGCCTCAACCCTAAACCCTAAACCCTAAACCCTAAACCCTAAACCCTAAACCCTAAACCCTAAACCCTCTACTCAGCTGCTCCAGGGCACAACAGCATCCACAAGAAGCGCCTTCCTACTTCGGTCCCAGAAGAAGCTAGGCACATGAAAGGGTGCCCGGTACCATCCCTGAGAGAGGGCTGTTTTTAGAATAAGGGGGAACATCTCCTAGGTAGGGTTTAGGGTTTAGGGTTTAGGGTTTAGGGTTTAGGGTTTAGGGTTTAGGGTTTAGGGTTTAGGGTTTAGGGTTTAGGGTTTAGGGTTTAGGGTTTAGGGTTTAGGGTTTAGGGCTCACCCTGCCATGGCATCCCGTGAACCATGAGGCAGAAGTGTGCGAGGGCGTGCAGAAAGATCCTTGGTGGCCCAGTAACCATATTATAACAAGCGTTTAGGGTTTAGGTTTAGGGTTTAGGGTTTAGGGTTGGCTATTCTATCAGGGAAGCCAGAACCAAACAAAAAGGGTAAAGGATACCACTGGGCAGCCAAGGATCACGGAGAGGCCCATGCCGCATTTGAAGCCCAGGCGCTTCCCTTTCAGAGTTCGGATGGCGCAGGGTGTATTGGAGATGTGTGACTCATGTGATCGGTTGGGGATCCCACTTGAGGCGTATGGCTGGGACGACACGATGAAGCATGAGACTTACTGAAGGTCCGGAGTGTACAGAATGCACTACCTTGTTCGTAGCCTCCATGTATGTTAAGATAATCTGTACTCTGTCAAGCTTGGGAAACCTCGAAATAGTAAACTCCAAAAAAGTTCAAATAATATTCAGTTCCAGAGGCCCGCTCCCCTAAATCCAAACCAAAAAAGACAAAAAAAAATAAAAACCAACAAAAACGATCAACCGAAGACTAACCAAAAGCAATTCAGAAAATGACACAGCAAACGAGATCCAAACAAAACTTGAAGGACATGGTAGAGCGCTGCTACGTGCAGCTTGCCTGTAGATGTAGGTGATTTTATCTTCTTGTTTAGGAAGCCATGGATCGCCTGTGACTCGAAAAATGCTACGAGAAGTTGGAACGAAGGAGAAAGAAAAGAGACTAGAAAGTGAACAGGATAGACCTGTATTGATGCCAATCAGCGCATGTCACTGGCTGATGTTTGTCGCAGCTACTGCATCTGCCGTAAGTGTTTTTTTCTGAATGGCTCTCTGAATAGTTTTTGAATCTGGCCTGGTGCGAAATCTAAAAAAACTGAAAAGCCACTGAAAAATCATTATTTCCAGAAAGCCCAGTCTTATCAGGGCCGGAATGTCCTAAATCTCGTGTTCGGCATGAAGGAGTTCCTAAACAACGCAGGCTGTGCACTGGAGATGCTTAAAGTTATGTGGCCGCCTACACATTCCTCAAGCCCTCAGCCCCTCATACGAAGCCCTTTTAACACCGCCGTGTGGACAGCACAGGCTTTAGACGCTAAACCTGTAACATCGGGAGGATGGATATATATATATATATATACATGCATATATACATATATATATATATATATGTATATATATATACATATATATGTACAGATATATATATATATATATATGAATCTATGTGTATGTATATGTATATGTATATAATAGGTATGTGTGTAAGATGTATGTGTTTATCTATCCATTTTGCTGTCTGTTACATGAATCCCTCAGTTCGCTTGGCAGGAGATGCCCAACACCACAAACTGGCCTTCGCGGAAGCTGATCATGATGCGATGTCTCATGAGCACGTAGTAGGCCCTCATATGCAGCAGCTTCCACAAAGCCAGCCTGTGCTAGGGGTTGTAGGGCTTTGGGTAAGTATAAGGCCTAGACTACAACAAGGGCCACCTTCTGCATGATGCCAACTAAGGCGTCTTGGCTCAAGGCCTTAATTTCTGCAGAGTTCATCTGCGCCACCATCGAGGGGTTCTGGTTATGTTGTGGGGTTCCGGGTGGCCAGCGCTAGATGCTCCAAACCTAGATGAAGCGGTGCAACCTGACTTCGCAACGTGGTCGTTCCTTGAAGCCTTTTGGTCGTCATGGGGACATGAACTCCAAAACCTCCCGCAGCTCGTGACCCCCAGCAACCTTTCTCTGAACTCTCGCTAACACGTTTCGGGATGACAGGTCGTTTGACCGCTGAACTTGTTCGGGTTCAGGGTTTGCGAGGCCCAAACCAAGGCGGGGCGCAGCACCGGCAGAGAAAGCCCGAGAACAGGGAAGATCCGCACTGCTGGTGTGGTCCAGTCGCAGGCGCTCTTTACCTGAAATGAGTGGCCTCCATTCTCACCTCGGTTTAGTAGAGCTGAGGGCTCCCTTCCTCCCCTATTACCACCAACAGAAACCGAGGGAGGGCGAGGAAAGAGATGCTTTGGAGTACCTGTGTGGGATTGCGAAAATCGACAGCACAAGCTCCTGAAATGAAAACAACCCAAGAGCCAGGCGTCAGCGCATAACAAAGCCGCTCTCCACACCCTTGCTCTGGGGCGTGCTGCTGAAGAGCCTGGGTTTTTTGCGAAAAGAGAACTCAGGGTGTCTGTTCCCTAAACCCTAAACCCCTAAACCCCTAAACCCCTAAACCCCTAAACCCCTAAACCCTAAACCCCTAAACCCCTAAACCCCTAAACCCGACCCAAAAACCTTCTGAGCTTCCGGTTTGAGAGAAATTTTTGGCCCCTGTGTAGACCAGGACTTGACGCAACCCAGCGGGGCCCTATAAGCCCCCTGAAAGGCGGTTTACCGATGCTCCCTAGATCCCAGTAGACACAAGTTCAAGTAAAAGCCATTCCAGGCGGAAGAATCCTATGAGGGGGCCTGGTTTAGGGTTTAGGGTTTAGGGTTTAGGATTTAGGGTTCAGGGTCGAAAGCTCAACCCTTAAGTGCCCAAAGCTGTATGAAGACCCCAAGGGAAAACCGGCTCGGACCGGCTCAGGGCTCCCTTTTTACACAGGGTTTAGGATTTAGGGTTTAGGGTTCAGGGTTCAGGGTTTAGGGTTTAGGGTCGAATGCAGGGCGGCCTCGGGTTGTTGTACGAGATCACCAGGGCCATAGGTGCCAGGATCTGTCCCAGCGCCGACCAGATCCTTCGCATTCGGTGGGGAGGGAACTATCATCCCAAAATTAGGGTTTAGGGTTGAAGGGTTAAGGGTTTAGGTTTTGGGGGTACCTTGGGATGTTCCCATTTTTTTACTAGCAGTCCTTAATAGGGATTGGAATCGGGGGTACTAATTATAATCCCTATTCAGGACTGGTAGTATAAGGGGAGAACATCCCAAGTTAGACGCAGCTATGTGGGGCTCGTAGAAGTGTAGCCTTCATGAGAATTCAGCCCCATGTGTAGGGCTTGAGGAGGACCCAGATAGACGGTTCTCTAGACCCAAGAGCAATCCCAGAATACAGAGGGTACCATTATTGGTTTTAAAGGGGCCTAAATGGGAACCTAACAACAAAAGGAATAAGGGCCTACTCTGGAAACCCTGCACCCTAAACCCGAAACCCGAAACCCTAAACCCTAAACCCTGGACCCGAGTTCTTGGCACAGAATCCAAGGATCAGTGTCAGCAACGCGGAAGGATCGCCCCACTCCTCCATCACCGGCCTTGGGGCTTGAAAGGCGGCTCCAGGGGGTTAGGGTTCAGTCAGGGTTGAGTTGGGTTTTGGGGAACTTAGTGTACTTAAACCCCTACAAATCCTGCAAACCCCTATAGACCCGAATAAACCCTACAAACCCCTCCCCGCAGAACGCCTGTAACCCCTAGGACCCCCTCGCTAGACAGCCCTAAGACTCACCGCCTGCGACTCAGGCACCAGGATACTCCCAAGCCCAAAGGTTCCCTGATTTTCCTGTGAAGCGGAAGACAATGGTCAGTTCTCTTCATTGGGGTTCCTTTCTGGGTACCCTAAGTAGGAGGGGCCGCCTTATAAAGGGACCATATTTTCGAGAGAAGTGACCAAATGACATCGAACAGAAAGGCCCACCAAGGCGGGGGTGCGGCGGGGCAATCAGACCCTCGTGGAACACACTGCACGATCAGGTGCCCTTCCCAAAGAGCCCAATACCGCTTAAATAAGGAACATTCCTTAAATCATATTCAGGATCCATATATAAATTAGGCAATACTCCCTAACTAAGGGATATTGGGCTCTTTGGGTTGACCCCAGTCCGAGCCGCACGTCTGCGCAGGCACCATAGGACGGCAGGGCCACTTTGCAAACGCTCTCCTTCCTTGCTGGCTGAGTTTTTCAGGGGTGATACAAGTTCACCAAGGGGTTTTTGACCATCCATTTCACTGGAAGATGAGCTCCCATGGAAGCGAAGGTTTCGTTGTGCCTACTACTACTACTAATGCCTACCGCGTGACCCCGAGCTTGGAACCTCAACCCTAAACCCAAACCCCAAACCCCAAACCCTAAACCCTAAACCCTATAGGCCCTAAACCCAACAAGGTTCAACGTGAATGGCTGTCTACTCAGCAGCTACCCAAGCTTCTCAGCTGCATCCTCTTTGGCTGCCATGGGCGGCCGGGGGCCTGGCGCAGACCAGATGCCCAAACGGGAGCCCTATGCCGACCCCAAGGGTTTAGGGTTTAGGGTTTAGGGTTTAGGGTGAACATGAACATGCCACCCGACAGCAGACTGTGGCTACAGCACTTTCTTCCATCACAGCGCAGCTATGACCCCCAAGCGGTTCCTGCAATCAAGCTGCCGCGGTTTCTCGAGAAATCGGAGGTAGATCGTACTCCGCATTTGCGGAGGCAGGCATGAGGGGCTTAGAGACTTGAGGCGAAAGATGCCACACCGCGCGTGGGAAATTCGCCGGATTGCAAGGTTATTAGGCATCACACTTGGTACCCTTATCTAGTTCATGGTTGGGATAGCAATTAAAAAACTAAATGTCTCTTACTAGTACCCTTAAACATGTAAATGTTACCCAACAGTGAGGTACTCGTCACACTCGGGGTGTATGCATTCCCGAACTGGCAAGCAGTCCAGCCAGGCGCTGGAACAACCCTTTACTCGCTAGTTTGCAGTACTCCTATTGCTTATTAAGAATGGTCTAGGGTTTAGGGTTTAGGATTTAGGGTTTATGTAAGCTTCACTTAAGCTAACGACCGGCTGTGGGGCGTTGAATGGCCTGGTCTATCAGTCCATTGCGCTGCGCAAAGGAAGAACTGCACCAGCATCTCATGCACCCTTCACCCCCCAAACAACCTTCTGAAGACGAAAGATCCACTCAACAGGTCGATTCTGGGACCCTCGCGGCCCAACTCTGAATCCTAATGCTGACCCAACACCCTAAACCCTAAACCCTAAACCCGAAACCTAAAGCCTAAAGCCTAAAGCCTAAAGCCTAAACCCTAAACCCAAGTCACTCTTTGGGATGCCCCACCGTGTCGTGGTGGAAAGCTGAGGTGCCACAGGCACCTTCGATGAAGGGGTTTAGGGTTGAGGGTTTAGGGTTTAGGGCCCCCCCCAAGGGCTCAAGGCTTTCTGGGGTTTTCGGGCTGAGGGGCTGCTTGAAAAATATGTTGTTGGATGTAGTACTTTGCATGTTTGGTTTCAGAATTCAGTTTTGGGTGGTCGACGAAGAAGACCATCATGCAAAGGGGACGAGAGGAATGAAGCGCAATGGAAGATCATGTAAGCTAACACTTCACTGTCGGCAGTAGACAGCGAACACTGGCAACCGCCGACCTGCCCGAAAACAAATCATCCTGGTCCCCAAGCCCTAAACCCCAAGTTCTATCTGCCCCAAAAACCCGAAACCCTAAACCCTAGGCCCCCAAACCCCGAATGTCAACATCCCTGCCCTCAAGCACACCCTCAAAGCCATCCCGCAGACTCTCAATAGCCCCTCCAGCATCCTCAAGTTCCGAACGACCTCGAATTACGGTTTAGGGTTCAGGGTTCAGGGTTTAGGGTTTAGGGTTTTTGGCCTCTTTTGGGTTCCGGGTCAGGCCGCAAACCCGCTTCCGCTGTGATTGGCGGGGTGCTTCTTCTCTTTAAGTCCTTTTAGAGGCCGAGAGACTTTGCAAAAACTTGCACAGGGTTTGCCTACGGATCTTAACAGGGACAAACCCTGTAAAGGATTAAAAAATCTAGGGTGCTTAGTTCCCTCCCACTAAGTCTTAGTACGGAACCCGAAAATGTGCAAACCTGACCGCTGCTTGCCGAGTGATCCCTAAACCCTAAACCCCAAACCTCAAACCCTCAACCCTGAACTGTCGGACTTTCTGGGCAACGGACCGTCAAAGCCGGCGCCCATGCCTGAGAGGACCTCGGGCGAATTATTCTCAGGGAATCTAACCTCGCGGTAGCTCATCCCGAAACGCTATGACCGCTGCAAGCCCTATAAACCCTATCAACCCTATAAACTCTATAAAACCTATAAACCCTGCAAGCCCTATACATCAACCCTAGTCCGGTGCAGGGAGAAATTCAGAATTCTGGCCTGCAGGCTGTGTGCTCTTGCTGGCGTTTATTCCTGTGTTTGTGAATTCGACATGAAACAAGTGAACTAAATACCCCCACCATGAACCCTATAGGTATACCTCTCAGCCATCCCCGCAAAATAGGCACTCAATAGAGGACCCCAATAACACCCTAAACTGGGGGGTAGAGGGGGGGTAGGGGGAGAGGAAACCGGGAAAGCTTGGGAAACCTGAGGGAACCTGAGGGCGTGTGGACCCACCAACCCCCTTCAAGCCATTCAAGCCCCTAAAAACCCCAAGGTTTCGGGTTTCACACTTAACCGTAAACCCCCTGACCCCCCAACAGCAAACCCTAAGCCCTAAGCCCTAAACCCTAAACCCTAACCCTAAACCCTAAACCCTAAACCCTAAACCCTAAACCCTAAACCCAACATCCCCAAAACCCGGGTCGAGAGAGCCCGGCCCTATGGGACGGAGGCTCTCCATCCAGGGCTTGCCCTGGGCTTGCGGGTTTAGGGTTTAGGGTTTAGGGTTTAGGGTTTAGGGTTTAGGGTTTAGGGTTTAGGGTTTAGGGTTTAGGGTTTAGGGTTTAGGGTTACTGCACCATTGCTGGGTACTATTAGAAGTGATCATTTTTGTTCCTTATTGGGCTTAAGTACTCATAACCTTTTAAACATGTAAAATTAGAATGACTTTCAACCATGACTTTTTGGGAGCCTAAAGTTTAGGGGGCCTTCATAGTGCATGATTCGGGTATATAGGGCTTAGGGGTGTTTGGCACGTAAGGTGTACTGAAGGACAGCTGGGGAATTCTGACTCATTGTCGGATTCAAGATGTCGGGGAAGCTGAGGGTTTCGAGTCTAAGGTTTCGAGTTTAGGTACTATCTTCGCAGGGGCGTGGAAATTCTTGGGGCTCCCTGAACACCCCAATGGTCACCGGAGCCACACGGAGCCGAAGATCCTTTGTTGAGAAGTCGTGAGCATGTTTAGGGTTTAGGGTTTAGGGTTTAGGGTTTAGGGTTTAGGCCCTAACTAAGAGGTATTGTATGGTATTGGGCTCTCTGCAAACCACTGCAAACCTCAAAGTGGGGGTGGGGAAGCCTTGAACGTAGTTTAAGCCTAAACCCTAAACCCTGAACCCTGGGACCCTAGACTGCACCCTACATGGGGCAAATTGGGGGGCACTGCGGGCGGGGGGGGGGGGGGGGAGTCGCACCCACCTTGTCAGTCGTCACCTTCATCGTGGCCGTGCCGCCTCCGAGGTCACGAGCCAGATGGGCCAGGGGGGGGCGGGGGGGATATTTGGCCTCATAGTTGAGAGATAGCACCCTCATAATTCCCATGACCATGAAGGCTTTTAATCGGGAATATAAGGTGCTATGACCCTGAACTGAACACAGGTAGCACTGGCAACCACAAGAGCCAGAAGAGAACTGGACGAACTAATGTAGGGGCCATAATAGTTTTAATAAGATTTTTGTGGGTTTTTGTAGTAAGGGAATGGGAATACTATTAGTAATTATTCCGACGCCCATATTATACTATTGGACGAGAGCTGGTCAAGCATGCGAGACTCCCCCCATACAACAAGAAGCCAGCAGACACTGCTTATCCATGGCAAAACCCGAGAACGGCTCCTCCCACGAACACTATCAGCAATTTACCTGAGATTTCACCAGCGGGACTTCGCCACTCCATACCCGTTCAAAATTTCTATCTAAACCCCCCAAACCCGCTAAACCCCCTAAAACCCCCTAAAACCCCCTAAAACCCCCTTAGCCCCCCTAAACCCTCCAAACCCTAACACCCTAGCCCCAAACACCCCCAAACCCCCTAACCCTAAACCCAACGCCCCCAAAAATCCCCAAACTGCATATTTCCCCCCCCCCCCAACCCCCTAAACCCCTTAAACCGCCCCAAACCTTAAACCCCCACAAAAACCCCAAACTGCTTGTTTTGTGCTCGCTGGGCAAGCGTGGCGGCGCAGGCCTTCGGCCTCTGTGGGGGCTTAGGGGCGCTTCTGGCGTTAAGGGTGCAGGGTTACGTTAGGGCTTAGGGTTAAGGTTTACACCTCAGAGCCTGAACCGTCGAGGCCCCGAGGCTCCGAGGCCCCTCAGAGACGAGAGCTCGCAGGGCCGAAGGCCTTGCAGGCAGAGGGGGTTTAGGGTTTAGGATTTAGGATTTAGGGTTGAGGGTTTTGGGGTTTAGGGTTTAGGTGGTAGGGTTCAGGGTTTAGGGGGTGGGGTTTTAGGGTTTCGGGTTTGGGATCTAGGTTCTAGGGCTTAGGGGTTCGAGCTTGGGCGGGTCTTGGTAGGGTTTCTTGCTTTCAGGGCCTTGGGGCTTGCAGGGCTTCAGGGGTGTTCAAGATTCAGGGGTTCTAGGGCTTCTTCCAGAACTCTGGGTGTTAGGGGATTGGAGTTTCAGGGTTTTAGGGTACGCGGCTCACACCCTCTTACAGAAGCTAGGGTTTAGGGTGCAGGGTTCAGGCGTGTTGGGTGAAGGTTGCCCTGAAGTAGGGGCCAGATCATCACAAGCAGCTTCGGACAAAACGAGAGGTCGAAGCGGCCGCAATTCCGCACAGGGGCGCCGTGGATTTTGAGTTTGGGGCCTCGGGCTGGGAGAGGCTCCGTTCAGTATTCTATATCTATATCGATACACACACATATATATATATATATATATATGTATGATATGGCATAGATACATACAGAGAAAAGGGAGATTTTTACATATATACACATAAAGGCTGTACATATATGTATATATACATATATATATATATGAGAGACCTACTTACGTATAAACATGTGTGTGTGTGTGTGTTTGCGTCTGTCACTGCCTGCGTCATGATGTCGCAGCCGAGTGAGCACATGGAATTGAAAGCGCCGATCTGCGACTGGACCTCAGGGCTGTGTGTCGAGGCTTCCACACGTGGGGTTTAGGGTTTCGGGTTTAGGGTTTAGGGCTTAGGATTTAGGGTCCATGAACCCTGAAAAAATCTCTTTCGCCACAAAGAAAACTGCACGTGAGCTCTGAAGGCTGGCGCAAATCGCCTACGTGTTTTCGCCCCTCAATGCTCGGCATCAACCAGGGTGTTAGGGTTGCAACAGCCCCAGGTGAGCCCCAAAACAGCCTCCCTAAACCCTAAACTCCAAAAACCAAACCCTAAACTCTAAACCCTAAGCCCCACCCTAAACCCTAAACCCCAAACCTCAAACCCTAAACCCTAAGCCCCCGACATCTCCATGGGCCGCGCTTGCAGAGCCCTTGGCCACCCTGGGAAATCTCTCGGCCCTTAACCAGGCCCCCCCCCCAATTCCTCCGCGATTCTGCACCTATGTACAGTATGGGAGTTTAGTGGTTTTGGGTTTAAGGGTTTCGGGTTAGGGCTTTGTGTCTAAGGGTTGACGGTTTGGGATTTGACGTTTGGTTCGGGTTTAACCTGGTTATTAGTAGGCAAGGAGGGGGAATGAGGTACCCTATAGCATCTCTTAAAGGCTATCTATATATATATATACATATATACAAAGGTGGGGTGGCCTAAATGCCTGCTTCCCTACCAAGAACCAGTGGGTTAAGCGAGTGTTCTAGGCAGGCCAAAAGAAGGTGTCTATAAGCAAAGAGCCTCAAAAAGCCGCCAGCATCCGGGGGGGTAGCTTTCGCTTCCCCTAGGGTTAAAGGATGAGGGAGTTAAGTGCCAGGAAGGGGGGTAGGGTGTACGCCTCTAGGTGAGGTTTCTGGCTTCCCTGATTTCAATTGAGCTAGATGTCGCGAGAGCCCTGGGCTCTGTCGATCTGACATAGGCTCGGAAGGTTTAATTAGGGTCTAGTGGGTATCAAAGCTCATTGAAAGCTCAACCGCTGCATCTCAGGCAATGTTCCATCCAACCAGAAACCGTGGTTCTAGAAGTATCGATGAACATCCTATGGAGTTTCAGGAAGCACCTTCAACCCCAAAGCTGCGCCACAGGTTGCGTCGACAACACTCGCTCTCTCTCTCCCTCTCCCTCTCTCTCTCTCTCTATATCTCTCTCTCTCTCTCTCTCTGTTCAACTCCATTAAAATATATGCTTCATCAGGAGTTCGAATTCGGATGGGATTCCTAAGACAGTTCTAGAAGCGCGGTGTCTCCGCAACTTGATGCGTAAAAATTGACGACCCTGGGATTGGTTTCATATCTGGACGATTCAGGGTTTAGGGTTTAGGGTTTAGGGTCGAGTGCGATTGCTCTTCTCTTTTTTATCCTTCGGTTGCGCCGTGCCTTCTGGTGAATTCGGGGTGGTGGCGGGTGTATTCGATTCGTTTCTTTGCTGGAAGGCCCTGCTCTTGATTCGTTCTTTCGTTGTGCTTTGAGCAATCTCATCATGGATTCCGATTTCATTTTTTCGAACTGTTTGGGCTAGTTGTTTTTGATTTATTCGAATGGAGGGATTGGCTCTTAGATTCAATTTCAGATTATTGTATTTTATAGTGGTGGGAGAAGTATGAGCCTTCTTTCTCTCTGCTTTGATACATGATCTCGGTATACTTGGATGAATTGGTGTTTTTGAGAATAGACGTCTCTTGCACTTTTTGCATGAGCATAAGTCTCTTGGTGTCGGGGGGGGGGGGGCGTCCAGCGAGCAACAGTACAGGGTGAAAGACACTCCGCCTTTGGGGTGTGAAAACACGAAACGAACATGATTGCAAGCCATCTCTCTCTCTCTCTCTCTCGGTCTCGCTTGCTTCTCGTCTGCCTGTCCCTGTGTCTATTTCAGACCCCTATAAACCCTATAAACCCCTCTAAAAACTCTAGAGATGCCCAAAGCCCCGGCCTCATGGCCACGCCCTGGATGATGACCTCAGCGCGCGTGTCGTAGGCGGAGCTGGGGGGGAGGCCTAGGGTGTACTGGGCAATCCCTAAAAACCCGAAGGGGCTTAGGGTTTAAGACTTAGGGTTTGTATACACCCTAAATCCCGAACCCTTGAAAAATGAACCCTAAACCCTAAAGCCTGACTAATCTGAGATATCTCGAAATACCGAACCCTTGAAGTCCCCGAAACCCGAGGCCTCAAAATCCACCCCCGAAGCCCTTGGACACTGCAACCCCCACATCCTGACCCAGAAGCCTCTAACTCCTTCAAACCCTAAACCCTAAACCCTAAACCCTAAACCCTAAACCCTAAACCCTAAACCCTAAACCCTAAACCCTAAACCCTAAACCCTAAACCCTAAACCCCAAACCCTACCCGAAAAAAAAAAAAAGACACACCCTGCAGATCAGCGGCCGCCAGTCGGAAGCAGGCAAAGGCCACGTAGAAGCTCCAATGGTCGATAGGGTACTGGACCTTTAGGGTTTAGGGTTGAGGGTTGAGGGTTGAGGGTTTCGGGCTCAGGGCTTGAGATAGGGGCCTTAATAATGCAAACAAGGTTTGGGGGGGGGGGGGTGATTGTAGTAATGGGACCAGACAGGAAGACTAATAGAAACTATTCCGACCCCTCTTTTGGGGTGTAGGACCTTGGGTTCAGGGCTTGGGGTTTAGGCTGGGATGTTCCCCTTTATACTGTTTAGGGTTTAGGGCTGAGGGTTTAGGACCTTGGGCTTAGGTTAGGCCCCGGGGGTTGTGTAAAGCCTCAACCCCAGGGAAAAAGGCTGCCGCGTGCCTCCCAACCTTCTAAGATCCTTTTAAGGCAGGTTTGCTCCTCAGAATTCTATGAGAAGGGCTTCATAACCGTAGCTTAGCAAAAAGATGGGCTTGGGGTCCTGAAGGAAGGACCTCGGGGGCTTGGGGAGGGGGGTGCGGGGTGCTGCAGGGAGATACCCTAAACCCTAAACCCTAAACCCTAAACCCTAAACCCTAAACCCTTTCGGTTATCGCAGCCTGGGCCCGGACCCACGGACATGCCCAAACCCTCCGGTTCCCCCCCCTATACTAACAGTCCTTAACAGGGATTCGAATAGGGGTGCTATAATCCCTATCAAGGGCTGCTAGTATAAGAGCCATGTCTGCCAGCTCCATTTCTCTCCTCGAGGTGACAAAACGCCACCAAAGTCACTGTCGTTTTTCCCTCGGCCAAAGCACTTGACCTGATGGGCTTTCAAGCTATTTCTTGCACGGGGACACACCCCGCATAAAAAAGGTGATCCTGCAGCAACGAGGCCCATCCGCAAGGCCCTAGCCGGGCTTTGAAGAAGTCTTTCCTAGCCTTGCCAAGCATACAGGCTAAGGTTTCAAAATTCATGAACCCTGAGCCCTGAACCCTAAACCCTGAACTTCATGAGCTCCCTGCCTTCTAACTCTTAGCCTCTGAGATCTGAACCCTAAACACCCAAAACCTTCCGACTGAGGAAGCTCGTGAGCTCTGCGCACACTTACGGGGGCTGGGGGTGATCAACCCCCCGGCCCCCCCCCCCCCCCCCACCCACCCCCGCCCTCCCCGGCCAGAACAATCTATTTCCCGAGCCTGAAGGCCTGAAGCCTACCGTCAGGGCCTCAGGGCACCATGCGCCTATATTGATGTACAACAGTCGTAGAAAGTACCTATGTATGTAGAATATAGATACACACACACACACACACCCACAGGATGCAAGGCTTATAGTTTTAGGTTTTCGGGTTTGGGGTTCAGGTTGGGTGCATGGACCCTTCTGTAGTCTTTCGGACGATAGGCCGTGCGTACCGGTACATCGGCAGATGGGTTCCAGCGTCACTCAGGCCTACGGTATTGTTGCGGACAAGGAGGCGGAACCTGCTTGCTGAACCCTAGATTGAAAGGAGCCTGCTGAGTTAGGTCGGGTAGCTCAGGTCCTTAGGTAGGTAGTGGATAGAGCAGGATGATATCGGTAATGATGTAGATCCTGCATCCGAGACTCGGGCTTTCTGGGGATCTCTCGCTTGAGCTATCTGGTGTATACATGCCACTTAGAGCGGCAATTGCCTTGAATTGGCCGAAACCCATTCAATCCTAATTCATAAGACTAGTAGACGGCACGTGCTTTGACTTTGCTGCCAGACCCTAACCCTAAACCCTAAACCCTAAACCCTAAACCCACGCCCTAACCCCTAAACCCTAATCCCCTAAACCCTAAAACCCAAACTCAGCAGGTTCATGCCACAAGGTGTCGACTGGGCCCCACAGGGCGCAGTATCATCGCCACCAGGTCCGGGAATTTGTTGGAGCGCGGCCAAGACTATTGTAGTTTAGGGTTTAGGGTTTAGGGGTAACAGGATCAGGGGTCGGGATCTAGTGTAGGGGCCTGAAGAATTAGAATAGGGTTTTGGGGGGTTATTATAGAGTATTCTTATAAAGGGACCCGAAGGGAATAGTATCAGCAATACTTCCGACCCCTAGCTTACGTTGAGGGGTTTCAAACGCATGAACTCGGGTTCAGGGCTTATCGGGTTGTAGCTAGGATGGCCCTTAAAAAACCTCTGAAAAAATTCTCTTGAACATGATCCTCTGCAACCCAATGCCGGAAAATATGACATGTCGCAAGGGCCTACCTAGCCAATATATAGGGGTCGGAATCATTACTAATAATATTCCCTTAGGGTCCCTGGAAAATTATACTAGAAGAACCCCCCCAAAACCCTCCTCGAATAATTCAGGCCTCTAGTATATTAGGGGGGTGGGGGGTTCAGGAGTCGGGGTGCGGAAGTTAGGGCTCAGGGTCGCGGAGGCCTCTGTCCTGCACTGAGAGGAACTAGGATAATGTAGGGGCTTTCATGGTCAGAAGAGGGAACCCTAAGCCCTAAGCCCTAAACCCTAAACCCTAAACCTTAGACAGGGGTTTTGGGGGTTCTTATAGTAAAGTTACCTAGAGGCCATAAGGGAATTCTATTTGCAATTGTTCCGACCCCTACATTACTCCTCATTTGGGGTTTTTTGCGCTTGCAGCCTGGACCTTCTGGCAAACTCTCCTTCAACGTGGCGGCTTGATTCAGCCAGCACATTCCCACCGTGGTTGCCGAACATGTTAGGCACCCGAGGATGCTTGAATACACTGAAAGCCTTATAAGGGAATACTACTAGAAATTATTCCGACCCCTACATTAGCTGAGATCGTCAACCCACGTCTGATGGTGGAGAGGGGGATGGCGGCTGAGTCTGCTCGCCATCGGAGATGTCCTGCGGCGCCTGGGCTTTGGGCTGAGGGTTTTATGAGGTGCAGGGCCCTCATCTTCATCTGAGCACGACACCTCCTATAAGCCCAAAACTGCTAAGCCCTGAACTGAACCCTGGCAGTACCCAGACAGAAGATCTGCGTGCGAATCTTGGGGCAGTTTTCAGGCTTGAGGAAATAGGTGCCTGACACGTACAACCTTCGGTGCAATTGAAAGCTGAAGAGCGTGAAGCAAAATCCCTTGCAGGCAGGGTTGATCTAAATTGTGCCCGTCTCTCTATTACTCGACCATTACAACTCTAAACCCTAAACCCTAATTAAACAACAAACCCTTGAAAGTTGCAAAATGGTGCATTCCGGCTCTTGTTATCTTCTAAGCCACCATGTGTTTGGGCGTGTGGTTTGTGCCTAAACCCTAAACCCTAAACCTGGTGTGAAGCTCCTAAACCCTAACCTTTGGACCCTAAACTCCTTTCTCTAAACCTTGTAGACCCCAACCTCCTGAAACCTAAACCTTACAGAGCCTAAACTCCTTAGAAGCCCCAAAACCCCAAAACCCTAAACCCCAAACCAAAGCCCTTCAAAACCAAAACCCCAAACCCGAAACGCCCAGGTCTCAAAGGCGTGGCACGGCCTGGGCGTCGTCGTCAACAAGTATCTTGGCATCAAGGATCCTGAGCGCCGCGCATGTCACGCTTAGGGTTTAGGGGTTCTTGGGCTTAAGGATTAGGGTTTGGGTGGGTTTGAGGTTTCAGGTTTCAGAGTTCAGGAGTTTGAAAGGAGGTTTGGGGGTTTGCCATGGTTTGCCTATGGGGCCGCTGACAGCGTCACAATTGCGCACGCGTGCTTTATGTGAATTTCTACAAGGTTCCGTTCTGATTCTCGAAACCCAGCTCCGTATTTCAAAGGTTGTTATATTCATTCCTTGGGCGGCTTTACCTCAACAGGGTCTAAAGCCACAAGTCCTTGACATTGAGCAAAGTAGCACTTCCACAACCTCGGATCCTGAGGACTTTGCTGTGCAGGGGGTTGGGGGATGCGCGTGTGGGTGAGTGCTTGGGGCCTGTTGGCGGGTGTGTGGACGGGCGTGGGGGGGGTGGGTGTACATTTTGGATGGGGGTGTCCTGCCATGCAGTGTTGGACGTGCGCGAGCGTGTGGGTGGATGGGTGCTGGTGTGGGTGGGCGCGAGGTTGAAGCAGGTCTGCGGGTGTGGGGCGGGTGGGCACGTGGCTGGGTGCATGGGTGTGGTAGCGATGGAGGGGCAGGGAGGCGTGGGACAACAGTGCGGGAAGGGGGGGGGGGGGTTGGGTCCGCGTCCAACTCTGTCAATCCCACCTCCCGATGAAGGAAGATGAAGGAAAATCGTTAATATACTCATTGCATATCATTATGCCAGCCGTCTACTGCTTTGTTAACCCTAGGCTCCCAAAGCTTTGCCACTGTTTGCGGTCAAAGGGTCTGGCAACTTGGCGTGGGCAACGGCTTCTTGCGTGCTTTGGCTTTTGCCACGAGCAAGTTTTGCCTCGGCACTTGACACACGACAACTTCGGCGTCGCTGCACTCGAAGCACGAACGCTTGATATCCGCCCAATCCTTCATTGAAGCCTTCAGCCCCAACACCCCCAACACCCCCCACTCCCTTCTGAGAATCTTGGGCTTCGAAACCCTAAACACAAACCTCCTTAAACAAAAAAGACGCGTGTGGCAACTTGAGTCCCATGTTGGCTTACTGCATCCAGCTGGCCGTCCCAGCTCCCCAGTCGGCTTCTCTGAAGGCTTCGCCTTCTTATCCTTCTTCGGCCGCGGAAGCGGCTTCGGAGCCTCAGACTTGGGGGGGGGGTGCAGGCCTTGGGGTTTCAGGTTTAGGGTTTATAGGGTTTGGGGCAGGGCTCTCGAGGTGTTCTGCAGGGTTTTGGGATCACAGCTGCTAAGAGTACCTTGCCCAGATGTCCCCCAGCCCCCAAAGGCCTCCGCCTCCACAGGAGCAGCCGCCTGCGCCGCAAGATGCCGCAAGTTGCCAAGGCATTTTGGGGGGATTGAGGGTTTGGGGTTTTAGGGTCGAAGGGTGTCAGGGTTTAGGGCCTCAGGGTTTAAAGGGTCTAAGAGGGTTGTCGGGGTTTTGGGGCTTTTGAGGGCCTTCGGGGTGCTTGGGGCTATGCTGGGGTTCTGGGATGTTTGGCAGGCAGCTTCACATCTTTCTGCTGTCCATGAGGAGTCTTGGAACCCTAGAAGCTGCCTAGAAGCAATGAAGAGGCAGGGGCACACCGCTGGACTTCCTAGAGTTTCTTGCGGTTGGGTTCCACCCTGCGGGTGGGGGGGGAGGGGGGGGCACAAACCCCGAAGCCCGAAGAGACCAGGGTTCTAAACCAATGGTCTGTGTACAAGCCGACCGAAGCTCCCGGACGCAGGCGTCAGCCCTGCTCTCCCTGCAACACACGGTAACTTAGTCGCCCAATGCAAAGAAGCTTCTGGCATGTAAGCCCTAAGCCCGAAGACATAAGCCCGAAGCCCTAACCCCCCAACCCCCTACCCTAAACTTCACACCCTAAACTCTATCTCGCATTCTGACCTCCGAAACTCCCTAAGCCCGAAGCCCTAAGCCCTAAGCCCTAAACCCTAAACCCTAAACCCTAAACCCTACTTCGGGCTGCCTCCTTGGCGATGAAGGGCCCGGGGGGATCTCGGTCTCTCCTGCGCCTCTTCCAGGGTGGTGGCTCCTCCTGTGCAGGAGCGGGAGTGGCTCTCGACTCTTCCAGTGTAGGGTTGGGGTTTAGGGTTTAGGGTTTAGGGTTTAGGGCTTAGGGCTTAGGGTTTAGGGTTTAGGGTTTAGGGTTTAGGGTTTAGGGTTTAGGGTTCAGGGTTCAGGGTTTAGGGTTTAGGGTGTAGGGTGTAGGGTTTAGGGTTCAGGGTTCAGGGTTTAGGGTTTAGGGTTCAGGGTTCAGGGTTTAGGGTTCAGGGTTCACGGTCTCCTAAACCCTAAACCCTAAACCGTACACCCCCGTGCGCAGCTTCACAAGACCTAAAGCTCTCAGGGGCTCCGACCCAGATATTTCAAACTAGCTGAGTCGAGGAACGCTCTTGAAATACATACCCTAAACCCTAAACCCTAAACCCTAAACCCTAAACCCTAAACCCTAAACCCTAAACCCTAAACCCTTCTGTAGGGTTTGAGGTACGTTTCTTTTCAGACTCCAAAGCCAGCCGGTGCTTTCAGGGGGTTAACAAAAACCAAAGTGCAAGAAGCCCCAAGGCTTAGGGGGGTAAACCCTGAACCCCAAGGTAGAAGCCCTAAACCCGCCGAAGCTGAGACTTTTCTTGT
Source organism: Symbiodinium natans (assembly GCA_905221605.1). Classification (NCBI taxonomy): domain Eukaryota; class Dinophyceae; order Suessiales; family Symbiodiniaceae; genus Symbiodinium; species Symbiodinium natans. Next base: position 468,084 of record CAJNDS010002084.1, on the reverse strand, counting down.
TGGGCGGGGGGGGGGGGACTTATGACCATTCTGATGGCTATGTTGCCAAAAAATCTAGACTAAACCCCCCAAACCCAACCACCCCCAAAACCCAAACACCCCAAAAGCCCAAATCTAAACCTTAAACTCTCAACCCACACCTTGAGCCCCCACACCCCGAAAACCCAACCCTAAACCCAAGTCAAAAAACCTCAAGGCCTAAGCCACAAACCCCGAACCCTGCCTGTTCAGTCCCAGGTGCGCCCTGGGGCTGGGTTGCCAGGTCCAGCTCGCGGTCTCCCTCCCCGAGGCTGTGAGCCTTGTGGGTTTAGGGTTTAGGGCTTATACGATTTAGGGCTTAGAAGGCTGTGAACCTTGTCAGTTCAGGGTTTCAGGCAAAAGCCTCACTGCGGCATGGCTTGAGAGTGGGCGTGATGACTGGCATGGAGGTTCTGTAGATGATGCGGTTGATAACCCCTGGAGTCCTGCAAGGCATGATACAGCATCTGTTGCACCGTTCAGCGTTCATCCTCCTACCGTTTCGAAGCTCATGGGATCGGGAGACCGGACGAGACGGAGAAGGCCCGAACGGCAGCCATCGGGTCGTCCATGAGTCGATTGGAAAGGGTGTGCTAGCCTACTTGAAGGTTCATGGTACTTATTAACCAACTATAACTGTACCTATAACTGTACTTATAAGCCCCTTAAGTGCCCTAAAAAAGTAATAATTTGGGTAAAAAGTACAGTTATAATTGGTTACTAACTACCATGAACCTCCAAGTACCCTCGGGGCTCCTCGGTTGTAGACCTTTCTTTTGAGCCCAAACCCCCCCCCCCCCCCAAAGCCCCCAAAACCCCAAAACCAAAACCACCAAAACCCTAAACGCCCAACATAAACCTTGAAGCCCTAAACCCCAAATCTAAACCCCAAAACCCCGAACCCTGCCTGTTCAGTCCCAGGTGCGCCCTGGGACTGGGTTGCCAGGTCCAGCTCGCGGTCTCCCTCCCCGAGGCTGTGGACCTTGTGGGTTTAGAGCTTCGGGTTTTGGGTTTTTGGGCGTAGAAGGCTCTGGACTTTGTGGGTTGAGGGTTCAATTTTAAGGTTTACGGGTCAAGGGAGCAGGGGCTTCGGGCTCAGAATCCCCTGCGGTATGGATTTGGGCGTATTGCGGCTTGGAGATGGGGGGGGGAAGCTGTCATGGGGGGTGGTTTGAAGACTTGGCCCACCTCAGTGCTTCAGATCCTCTGTCAGAGACCATAGAAAGCAGTTTGAGCCACTATCTGCAAGGCATACGAAACCCTTAATCGCCACATGCACGTCAGACCATGACCATCGCTAGGAGGATCGGACCGGCCACAAAACCCCAAACCCTGCCTGCTAGGGCTACACCTCTACAGCAACGCAGATCTTTCAAGGGAACTCTATGGAGCCATCTTATTCCGTCTTAGTGCATAGGAAGGGCCCGTAACTTTTAAGAGTTCCGCTGGCAGGCAACCGTTGGAATTCTTGAAAGAAGTATTTCGTAAGGTGGGCCCTTGATTTCTGAACCTTCGATGATTATTTTGTGAGATTATCGGGCCTGTCGGATTGACATGCATTTCTTGTTTGTTTGGTTTGGGTGCTCTGAGGCTCTGAGCACTCTGGGGCCATTTGCGCCCTAAGGACCCAAGATGTCGAGCACCCCCCCCGCCCTCAACCTCTCAAGCCCCTTAAGCCGTGAACCTCCAAACCCTTAAGCTTTCGACCCTTTCAAGTTTGGTGCGAGATTGCTTTGCATGTTGAGGCATTGTAAGGGGCGAAAGCCCAAAGTCCAAGCCCTAAACCCTAAACCCTAAACCCTAAACCCTAACCCTAAACCCTAAACCCTAAACCCTAAACCCTAAACCCTAAACCCTGAACCCTGAACCCTGAACCCTAAACCCTAAACCCTAAACCCTAAACCCTAAACCCTAAGCCCAGCCCTCCGCACCTGAGCCGGCATCTCGCCCAGCGTGGCCAGAAGCCTCGGGTACACTGGCGCAGGAGGCAAAACCTCCACCCAGAAACCCCGAAAGACGACCCCGTGCCCTATCAACCTTCATTACAAGCCCTCAAGAACTACAATTTAGACTCTGTAGATTGGGATGCTCCCCCTTATACTCACAGTCCTTTATAAGGATGATAGTAGAGGGTACTACAGTCCCTACTAAGGACTGTTCGTAGAAGGGGGAACATCCCAATCTACGGACCCAAAAAACCCCAAACCCTAAACCCTAAACCCTAAACCCCCAAGCCGCCCTCAGGCTCGGCCCAGGAGCATCCGCGCGCGGTCGCCCCCGAAGTAGGCCTGCACCTGCGCGACCTTCTCGCGCAGCTGCCGGAGCTCCTCTCAGCTTAAAAGGGTTTAGGGCTTAGGGTTTAGGGTCCAGGGTTTAGGGTGTATAGGGGGGGCCTTCAGAAGAATTTGCAAAAGTGTTTTTTTTTTTTGGGGGGGGGTTCTTGTAGACATTATGGTAGGGACCATAAGGGCATGCTGCTAGCAATGATTCCGAGCCCCCTAATATGGGGCTCAGGCGTTTGGGCGCTTGAAAGGGTTTGGGCGCTTCAAGGGTTTGGGGGGGCATGCAAGATTTGAAACATTCAGAACGTTTCGGGCAGTCCTGTGTCTTGTCAGACATCAGCGCCTCTTCAATCTCCTGCTGGAACTGCACGTTCTGCTCTTCCAGCAGTCGGATCTTCTCCTGGAAAGAGAGGCGTTATGGGGTTTAGGGTTAAGGGTTTAGGGTTCTAGGGCTTTATATCTCAGGGTTTAGGGTTTAGGGTTATAGGGCTTTCTGGCTGAGGGTGCGCACATGGCCAAGGCTGCCCGAAGGCCGACGAAATCTGCGCAGAGGCTCCTGCTGCTTCTTCTGGGTGGCCTCGCTCTCCTCAGGCTTTGGGCTATAAGGCTTGCCTAGACAAAATTGAACCCTACCTGCCCATGAAAGCCACAAGTGGGCCCATTGCACCCTTTTTAGGGGTGTAATGGGTGGCCCTAGAGCCCAAAACCCTAAACCCGTAAGCCCTGAATGCTGAACCCTAAACCCTAAACCCTAAACCCTGAACCCTGAACCCTAAACCCTAAACCCTAAACCCTAAACCCTAAACCCTAAACCCTCACGCGCAGCCCGCCTGCTGCATGCTGTTCAGCTTCGCCTCCACAGCCTCCTTGCTCTTCTTGCACCTGAGTCTGCGGGCTGCGGGGCGCGAAGGGCCCCAAACCATGAACCTTGGTAGGGTTTAGGGTTTAGGGTTTCGGGTTTAGGGTTTCGGGTTTCGGGTTTAGGGTTCAAGGCTTAGGAGCTAGGGGCTAGGGGCTAGGGTTTAGGGTCGCCGAATACGTAGTGGAGGCTTCAGCGCCGAGGTGCTCCGCCTGCAGCTTAGCCTGAGAAGGCTAAAAGGCTGCTCGTTCCAGTCTAGGGCTTACAAGGCTTAGGGTTTAGGGTTTAAGGGCTTCGGGTTTTAGGGTACAGGCTGCACGTTACATAGAGTTTAGGGCTTTGGGCATTAGGAGTCCCTTTCTTGCGGGAAAATGGGGATCCTGAATTAAGACGAACAAGTTGCGGACCTCAATGTGAAGCAACCCCCATGTGGACATCAAAAGCCCGAACTGCAGATCCACTGAGGCGACGCCCCCGTTTGGGTTTAGGGTTTATAGGGTTTAGGGTTCAGGGTTCAGGGTTCAGGGTTCAGGGTTCAGGGTTCAGGGTTTAGGGTTTAGGGTTTAGGGTTTAGGGTTTAGGGTTTAGGGTTTAGGGTTTAGGGTTTAGGGTTTCAATCTGCGTACACAAGGCGGACACATCTTCCCTGAACCGTGAACGACCTGATTGCTGCCTAACTACAATAGACATTCTGCTGTAGTGTGTCCGCCTGCTGGAGCTGCTCGGAACTTCACCGGCATTGTCCCCCGGTTGCTTCCGCTTCTTCGGCGGGTCAACGACGGGATAATGCCGGTAAAGGTCCCGCGTCTCCGGGTCCATCCACATTAAGTACTTGTGGTAGGACCGCCGCTCTGCCAGTGTCATCACAAGCGTTTTTTCACGCATGTCCACTAGCAAAGTCATCGCGTCCCAGAATCCTTCGGGAGGCTCGCCCTCCAAAGCGGGCTTGGCGCGAGTCTCCCGATTCAACCAGTGCCGCGACGGCTCTGCCTGTGGAGGCCCTACGCCCCAGAACTTTAGCTCCGTGAGATTCTTGCCGTCGTGACAGACGTCGCTCAGGCTCCAATCAGCGTCCACCTCCGTAGCGTCTATGTAGCGCGCCGCCTCGACTGGGCCCTGGCGCGCCCCGCACTTGTCGCAAACCTTAGAGTTGGAGAAGGGGAGGCGGAGAAGAAACTTATACCTTCCTATATCGGGAAACTTACGTCCTCCAGACCGGAACACACCTCCCCAGACAAACAAAAAAAAGGAACGCCTCGAAATCTACTCAGAAAGACTTTCTAAGATATGCCCTTCCCGGGTACGTATTGCGATCACTCATCGGTCCATGCAGAACCAGTGAACGCGTAGAGCTTGCCTCGCAACACGGAAGCCGAAATCCTAAACAAAAGAACACCTCTAAAAGATTTATTCAATAAAAAAGACAAACCAAAAATCCCGCCACGCCCCGCGTCCTGGGCAGCGGGGTGCGCGGGGATCGTCCTCGTACATCAGGCTCTTATCCTCGGGCATGGCGCAAGGCAAGCCTTGTTCGATGGTCCTCGGTTCCCGAAACCCCCCCCCCTCCCCCCTTCTCCAACCCGAAGAAAAGCGCGAGTTGCTACAAGCCCAGAAGACCTAATCCAGATGTTCTTCCACCGACCAAAAGAGAAAAAACAAAAAAACCCGCAACGTTCTATACTTCCCAACCAGCCCGGCGTCGCGGCGCGGCACGCCATTGGCGCGGTGCGCAAAGGGCGGCAACGAGGGGATGCTGAATGGCACGGAGCTTTAGCTTTGGGATGCAGGGCGCTGCGGAACGACAAATTCTATACCAGAAAATCCAAGAGCAGAATGCCAGCAACAAGTATTCCTAAAAACAAACGAAGGGAACGAACGAAAATAGACACAAGGCAGTCTGATGTTATGACTTCAAAACGCACATTTCTCCGTGACCTTCTAAGCCTTGCGTTCGCACAAAGCTGTGCAAAAAATCTTGTAGGTCTTTGCCACAAGCCTTGAGCAGGCTGGTGAAAAGGGCGGACCTGCCCTGGCTGCTCGCGTCTCTTCTTGTGGCCTGGACGTCGCTGAGACACAGGCCACATCTTTTCTGGCGAGGTTTTCTTGGTCGGCGTTCACACATGTCACACAGCTGGGCCGGGCCGCCCTCGGTTGTGGCCGTCTCCTCCTCCTCGTCCAGTCCTGCGGCTCTGACTTTGCGCTTTCTGTTCCGCGCCGGGCTCGGGCTTCCTGTACCCAGGGACTCAACCCGGTCAACAAGACAACACACTGTGCTCACATGTCGGCTCTCAAAATTGACAGTGTGCTCATGTTTCGGCTTTACAAGGCAACAGTTCCACTTTTCAAGTGCATGATGTTTGCCCATACAAGTTAGCAGAGCTTGGACAAAAGTTTATCCATGCAGGTCTGTCTCAAGTCAAAAACAACTCTGCAAAGCTTGTTGAGGCACGTCAAGAGCCCAGGAATCCAGGAACTAGATAAGTGCAGGCCTGGCCTTCACTATCTCCAATGCTTCCAAAGTCCATGCTTCACGCACGGGTGACAAGGCCACCAGCAGTGGTGGCCGGCAGTCACTTCAGATGCTCCAAGATAACACTCCAAGCAAGTTGTCTGCGCCAGTAGCACTACCCACTCGGGGTGTAAGCTTACTACCCAGGCAGGGGTTTAGACTACTGCACACTTGACCTGGCGTCTTCGCCGAGTCTGCGCTGGCACTACACTGCCCTGTCGGGCTACAGGACATCCTAAAGCTGACATCCTCATAACCTGAAGCCTGAAACCCAGACTTGACTAGAATAGAAGTTCTGACAAGAAGGTCTGGTTGCCAACCCCGGCTCAGGCAAGACGAAATGAAAGACTCCCTTGAAAGGGTGTTCTTGTCGTGTCCTTGCATCATGAACCATGTCACCATGTCTGTCTGTCATCAAAGAACAGGCGCGCGGCGAATGTCGGCATCAGAATGTCAGCAGCAAGTAGCAAGCAGCTCTGCCAAGCAACAGACAACATGCTGCCACGCTTGCGACAAGAATGGCCGACCTTGCAAGGCGTGCTTCTTTGTATTCCCCTTTGCACTCTCTCGGAAATGACTGCCGCCTGCAAAGTTTACAAACTTGTCTCACTCAAAAGTAACTCCACGCCACGCATGCTTCCTCTCCATCACTGTCAGTGGCCTTCTTGTCTTCTCTGCCAGGAGTCACTGCCGAGCTGGCAGTGTCGTGTGGACTTGCAACTTCAGGACTGGAGAACATTTTCCCGCCTTGTCTTCTCAGCTTCCTCGGTGGGGAGGAGGAGAACTTCTCTGTCTCACTCTCAGGCTCTGTGTCTTCACATGGCAAATCCGCAGCAGACGGTATTTCCGAAGCAAATGGCTTGTAAACCTCTCGGGGCACTAGATTGGCCAGCAGGTACATAATCATCGGGCCCACGGACAACAAGTGCATGGAGTTTCCTACCACGTGCTTTGCGAATGTCTCCGACATGTCTCCGACATGTCTGCTGAACGCAGAGGTGACCGTGCAGGCCACAGCATGACATCCAACAGACCATGCTTGTTCAGTGTTGGCACTTCCACAGGGCTTCCAGAATCATTCGGAAGACGCACGATGAAGCAGTGGGTGAGCAAAGTTGGAATGACGCCTGAATACAAACTCCGCTGCTCAAGATCGCAAATCGGCACAGAAATTGGTTGGCCATGGAGGGCCTTCGAGGCCTTGGATTGCAGGTGCCCCTGCAAAGCTTGCTGTCTTGAGGCTGACAAGCTGTCACATTGCACGAGGTTGCAATTCATCTCCTTCTCAATCACAGGGCAGAGGCTCTCCTGACACCAGACTATTGAGGTTTTGGGGGCGGGCTCTTGGACCCCCACTCGGATTGAAGGGTCTGAGGAAGGACAAAGTTGGGGGCCAACAGGGTCACAAGGCACTCTCACGCACTGCTCGCCTCTGAGCTCGAAGAAGACCAAACTCTCCTCTCTCCGGACCTGGGTCGGGACCAACCGCATGTATGATGAACTTGAGTGCAGCTTCTAGCCTCAAGAGTTTACCTTGACTCTGGTCCTAAAACACATGCTCGTACACAAACTTCTCCCAATTGATTGGTCGGTTGCTGGTGCAAAAAGCCCAGTAGGCACAGAGGTTTGATACCTGAAGAAGGGCCGGGCAGAGCTCGAAGAAGAAGTCCAAAAGCCTCACTCCGGACCTGGGTCGGGACTAAGGTGACTAAGGATTTGGGGGACGGGCTGCGGGCTCGGGTCTGAGGGATTGTCTGAGGGGGTGCGCTTTGCACTCAGCGGTAGTGAACTGAGGCACCGTCTTCGCAACCCCGGCCAGCCCCGATCGCAAAGTTACCTTTTCCCCCCCGCCCAAACAGACTTGAACCGCGCGCGCGGCAGAGAAGTTCAACAAAAGGTTCGGGAGTTGAATTTGTTCCAATGCCAAACGATCTGCACGCCTTCCCAGGCATAGTTCAGCATCTATCCAGTCCGAACTCCTAACACACATGCTCTTACTCAAACTTGTCCCAATTGGTTGCTGGTGCAAAAAACCCAGTAGGCACTAAGGCACAGAGGTCTGACACCTGAAACTCGCACACATGCTAGACTCCTTGGTCCGTGTTTCAAGACGGATCCTATGGGGAGCAGAGGGGCCAAATCATTTGCAAAATCGGCCTTGAGGCCTTCATACTGTTCATGGCCTTCATCGAGCCTTCATCGGTTCAGGGCCTCGCCTCCATGGTTTTCGTCGTCTGCATGGCCTTCATCGCCTTCATCGCCATTGCCTTCATCGCCATCGCCTTCATCGCCTTCATGGCTTTCATCGCAAGCAAGAGAGGCGCTGCCTCAGATTGTCGGGTACCTTCAAGGCTTCAGGAGGGGTCGAGGAGCCCCCCGCCCCCAAGTCCAACAAATCCGGAGTTTCCGAACCCTTCCCAGGAGCGCGGCGCGGTAAACGATGTCAACGAAGAGCCACTCACAGGACCTGGGCAGAGCAAGATGCGGCACGGGAGGAGGGGGGACCTACTACATGAATGCGAGAAGGTACAGGTGTCGGGGCTCTGGCAGCAAAGATTCGCGGCAAACCGCCCCCGCCCCGCCCGCCCCCCCACCCTCTACCTGCTTGAGAGAGCGAGCGCGGTCCACAAAAATGCACACGCAGGGTCGAAGGGAGGAAGGGGGTAGAGGGAACATGGCTCACTCGCAAAACCGTGGCACTTCACACTTCTTTTTTCTGGATTCAAAAAGTACTTCAGCGCCTGCTTGCGCCTGCTTGGCCTTCGTGGCCATTCTTGGCCATTCATGGCCTTCATGGCCTTCATGGCCTTCATGGCTTTCATGGCCTGGTAGGTCAGGTGCGGCATAGCTCGTGTAGAGGTCTATGTCGAGGGTCTCGGAGCTGCCAAAGCAGCTAGTGTTTAGAAAACGGGAGTTGCCATCTCTGCAAGACAGCGTGCACAGAAGGAGGGGAGTTAAATAGGTGTCTCAAGCGGCGCAGTATCTGCGCGTACCACGGATGTGGCCCGCACAGCTGCGATCATGTATCGCTGAACAGTGTGCATTAGGTTCGGGTCGACATCAGACGTGGCAACGCCGAACCTGGTACAAATGGCAGGCAGGGCATCATCTCTGAAACCGCTGGGAAGCATACGATGTCGCAAGTGTGCTGTGCTAGGGCACCTCCAAAAACGGTGTCCTGCAGTGTCTGCCTCCAGGCGACACCTCATGCACTGGACCCTCGCTGGGCCGCGTGCATCTTTCTGGATCTCTGGTCTAAGTGCTCCTATGAGGATCGTCCGAAGGATGCCTCTGTCAAGGAAGCTAAGAGTGACATAAGTTGCGAGCGGGTGACGTCGAAGGCGACATTTTGAGGAATGTCCCAGTTCGAACGTCCCATGGTGCTGATGATATGCTGTCTGCAAAACTCACGAAGGTGGCTTTCATGGCCTTCAGCGGCCTTTTTGTTGTAGTGATGTCATCTGGCAGCACCAAATGGTAACTGGCAGGCACAATGAAAGAAAGAGGAAAACTCAGAAAACGCAACCAGAAAAGGTAAACCCTCACAGGAGGGTGGCTGGGCTCTCAGGGCCTCAGCTGACGAATCTCGGCGCGCGCACGGCGCTGCTCGGCAAGAGTGCAATACCCATGACGCTTGAGCATATCATTCTGCTGGCGACGGGGCAACTGCAAAATCTCTTCGAAAGGAACAAGAGGCGCGGACGCCTCACGTTGGCGTTTCTGAACAGCAAGGGCTTTGACAAGCTCCGGGCGACTAGACTTAGTGCGGATCACAGACTCTAACCGTTCAAGCTCACGTTGGATGTGACACGCTTCTCGCTCAACAGCAGCGGAAACGACAGAAGCGTCAGTAGCCTTCTGGCACTTACACTGTGCAAGACGCAACCAGTGACCTTTGCGGCGGGCCTCCCCACAGAGCACACAAGAGGGGCGCTCCAAGAGGCGCTCCGCAGCAATGACGTGCTTATCACCGGCACGGGCATCCTCATTATGGGCAGCAAGCTTTGCAAGGCGACGCTTCATCTGCATCGCAGCCTGTTTAGCGCCGAAAGGGACTTCACCCTCAGGACAGTCTGCAGCCTTTTGGAGGGGAACACAGGAAGCAGCCGAGGGGTCCGGCATGCAGGACACTATAGACGGAGAGGTCTTGCCACGACATCTCCTGGGCCGGGCGCGCTCGAAAGGAGAAAAGTCGGGCACCCATGCAGCCTTATCAGACCAGCGGACAGCGGCATCGGCAGCCGCAACTTCCAATTGCAGGCAGCGCCGACCCCACTGCTCCATTAAGGCATTAACGGCATGGGGGTTCAACAAGCAGTGGACTTGCATGGCCTTGACGGGAACTCACAAGGGACGTAGGCGCTTGGAGTCGGGCCCGTCTTTATCGAAAAGGTGGCAAGCACTCAAGTAAGCAAATCTGCGCGTAGCACCTTTGAAGGTGCGCACCAAACTGGAAATTGACACATCGCCATCAGCCCAGGCAAACAGCCTAGAACCACAAGCAAGGGCGGCATCACAAGCAGCAACAACCCACGGGGTGGGCTCGAACGAAGGCAGGGTGGAGGCGTCAAGATGAACCGTAACCTTAGACCAATAGCACCGGAGAGCGTGCCACACGTCACTCCCCCAATTGTACGCCATGGCATCGCCACGATTGAACTTCGGGCAGTGCGGCTCCAGAGGGACAGGCCGCCCAAGCGGCAACTGAAAACAGAACAGGCGGAACAGGGGAAATCCCTGGAAACAGGCGCGGCAGGAGCCGGGACAGGGGGCTCGGGGCAAGGTGTCTCAACATCTTCGGGGACATGCTCATGCACATCAAACATTTCATGCCGGGTGAGGTACTGCGTGCGTGCTTGAATGATCCGAGCAAGGACAACTTGGACCTCGTGCCAGACTGCTAACGGGGGCGAAGCAGTGGCAGAAGGCACATAATACCCACAAAGACGCATCACAGGCGGCCACCGGACAGGCTGCAGAGTAAGGTGACAAAGGTCGTTTCGGATGTGCTGCCAGGTTTGGCACTCCCAAAGGAGATGAAACATGTTCTCATCGCCACTGTTGCAGAAAGGACAGCATGCGCTATCTGATAGGCCCGCGAGGAAACGAACTCGCTGAGTAGTCACAGCGCCGGTCAGCAAAGTCTGCAGAGACTTCCTGAGCAAGGTGTGCTTGTCAGAACCACGGCCGTGGAGAACAGCACGAGTCACTTCAAGATCAGCAAGCTCAACCCCTTCAAAGTCCTTGCGGCGCCTGCCTGCGCGCTTTAGCATCATGACGGGCCTCAGCCTTGCGCTTGTTCGCCGCCCAGGCACGGCCAGATGATGCAGCGGCGGCCTTCTTGTCGGCCCTCTTCTTGGCCTCCGCATCGGCCTTGGTCTTCTTCTCCGCCAGCACTCCGCTGATGTCGTCCGTGCTGATGCACTTCAGGGTCTGCCGGACCTCCGCTTTCACAGCGCGCAAGACCCCCACCTCCACCTCAAAATCTCCATCCTCCACCTTCCACAAGCCCTGACGTCGCAGCTCGCCCTCGCACATCTCGGCGACGAGTCCTGCCAGCTTTCGGCGCTTCGAAGAATCCATCACAAGATGCCACCAGCTACAAGTCTTACTGATGCACTGCTGCTGCTGGGAAGAACCCGTGACAAGATCTTAAGTCTTCATGATGCGCTGCTGCTGCTGCTGCTGCTGCTGCTGCTGCTGCTGCTGCTGCTGCTGCTGCTGCTGCTGCTGCTGCTGCTGCTGCTGCTGCTGCTGCTGCTGCGGCGGCTGCTGCTGCTGCTGCTGCTGCTGCTGCTGCTGCTGCTGCTGCTGCTGCTGCTGCTGCTGCTGCTGCTGCTGCTGCTGCTGCTGCTGCTGCTGCTTCGAAGAACCCGTGACAAAATCCCACTGGCTAACCAGTCGCTGCTGCTTCTGGCCAAGTCTGAGCCAAGAGGCGGGCGCGGAACACGAACCACTCACAGGGCCGCGGGGGTAGAGGGGACTGTCTGTGGGTGGGGACGGGCCAACCCAGGAGGGCTCGAAGGGGTTAAGGCGCCGAACGCCCTGAAAGGGTTGAGGAAGGAAACCAGGGCAGGAAACCACACAAAAGCACTCTCAAGCAAAACATAAGTGCAAAAATCGGCCGGCCTAACTAGAATACCTCTACGAACAAAATCCTTTGCTTTTTTTTCAAGTCAATGGTCTCCCCTTAGTGCCCCCGACCACCTGGGCGTGGAGGAGCCGCTCTCTATAGGACACCGCGGAGGCGCATAGGGCGCGGCCACGGGCCCAGGCGAACTCTCCTTAGAGTGCTGTTTCTGTCCGGACTCTCCTGCCTCACAAGCCACGTCGGGATGCAGGAGTCACGAATACCGTAGACACTCCTTGGTGCACAGCGTGGCCTGCAGCGCGTGCCAGCCATAGCCATGGCGGCTATGGCGGCTTCAGAGCAGGCCCGACTCAAGTTCACACAAAGGCAACTGCACGCTCGTCCCAAAGACCGACGGCCCCGACACAAAAGAAAACCCAGCAAAACGGGCCAAACATAGCATCATAGAGCATCACCTTCCCCATCCTAAACCCCTCCTCATCCCGCACACTTGCGCACCCTAAAAACGCACCGGTCTGGCAGACCTCCTGTCCCCCCATGAACCGAAGAGCGCGATTGTGAGGACGTGGGCTCGGCTCGAAATCTAGCTCTCCGCCTGGCCCACGCGAAAGTTGTTTTCAAGACCGTAGATCGGATCGATCGACGGCCCCCGCGGCACCGATTCAACGCCGTCTTGGCACCGGTTCCGCACAGGGGCACCGAATCAGCCCGAAAGTGCTTCAAATCACTAGCGCGGGGCACACTCGATACGAGCGCCACCCAGGCCCATGGTGAAGGGGCAAAATCGACCTGCCGGCGGGGCTCGATCGCAGGCCCCACAGGGACGTGCTGAAATTTGGGGCGCGGCATGGTGTTTTAGGGCCACAGGGCCGGAACAACTGACCAGTCGTCAGAGTAGCCGGACCATGATTACGGTGATAGAAAAAGAGGAAATGGAGCAAGCCTGTCAAGCCGTCGCGGAGCACCCCACGGAGCACCGTCGTCCCGTCCCGTCCGTCCCAGGTCCGGTCCCATTGTCCCATTAATTCCGGCCGATTAATTGACTGGGCCCGGGCCCGGCCCGGACTTCCAGGCGGCTTCCACCGCCTCAGCCCCTCGACCTCTCGGCCCTCGGCTCTGTCCAAGTTCAAGCCAGCCGTCCCGTCCCGTCCAAGTCCAAGTCAAGAATCGTCAAGAATCAAGAAATTCTGGTGTTTTTGGCTTGCACAGGCTCTCATTCAAGCTGCTGAGCAGCTGCATTGAAATGGAGGAGCCACCAACCTCTAAGCGAAACTACCTAGGCTCCTCCTGCTCCGGCCGGCCGGCCACTCCTGACGCCTTCGGCCGTCTAGCTGGAAACCCCAACGAGAAGGGCGGCTGGCGGACGTTGCCGTGACCGACCGAAAAACACAACGTCCAAGGCGAGGTAGCTGGGGCCGGGCTGGGTGGGATAAGCTCTTCCACAAACACCCCCACTTAAATCAGCATGTTACATGTTTCCATATTTTTTTGGCATTATAGAAATATATACAAACATGCATTTTGTTGCGCGTCCTCCCCCCCCCCCCCCCGCGGGGGGTGAAGGGGGTCATGCAGACCCAAGAGCCCGGCCGACCCAAGAGCCATCTATTGGTTCGTTGTTTGGATATGTTTTATGTGGCTGACCCAAGAGCAGGGCCGCCCCGAGTGCCATCTTTGGTTCGTGTTTGGGCATGTTTGGGCCCAAAAACCCTTTTGCCCTATTTTTGGGTCTAAATTTCATTTAAGATGGCTTTTTATGGTCGTTTTACGTGTGCCATCTATCCGGAAACCCCTTTGGGGTTTAGGCTTTAGGGTTCAGGGTTTAGGGTTTAGGGCTTAGGGTTTAGTTTAGGGTTTAGGGTTTAGGGTTTAGGGGGTTAGGGGTTTAGGGGTTAGGGTTTAGGGTTTGCTGTCTTTAAGGGCTTCAAGTTTGCAGGGCATAGCATTCGAGGTTTTGAAGAAGCTCCAAGACCCTCTCGGGTCCAGAGTGCAGACTTGAGGTTTGTGAAAAACCGAAAGCAGAACCCTAAACCTCAGCATGATCAGTAAACCCACGACAAGCGACCCTCAACCCCCAACCACTTGCCAGCATCCGCAAAGAACCTGTGACTCCTAGACCCTACAAAAAAGAAGGCCATAACCGGGCTTGACACCCCAAGAGGACACGAAAACGGAGTCCTCGGTAGGGCTCGAGAAACACCGCTATGTCCGAAACCCTGACCTCGAAGTGCCCGTCAAGCCCACTTCCACCAACCCTCAGGAGACTACCCCTTCAGATATGCACAGCAGATCATGGTACCCTTTGGGATGCTCCCCCTTATGCTGTACTATAATCCCTATTAAGGATATAAGGGGGAACATCCCGAGATACCTTTATCAAAAGTAGTGCCTAAATTCTGTGAAGCACGAAACGCTGAACCCTGCACCCTACAACGACACCTTCCCGCCCCTTGGTAGCACAGTAAGCATATTCCAATACGGGCACCCTTTTTCGGGTTGGTTGCTTTATAAGCGCACCCTTGAACCAAATAAGAAGGAAAAGGGCACCAACCGGGCAGAAAACCCTAAACCATAAACCCTATAAACCCTTTGCTGCCTTCTCTTCCCGCTCGGCTTGACATGTCACCTGCATGGCGAGAAGCCTCAGCTGGCATCTTCACTTGAGACTGTTGGCATGCCCTGCATTGCGCACCCCCCAAACTCGAAACCACCCTAAACCCTAAACCCTAAACTTACCCTAAACCCTAAACCCTAAACCCTAAACCCTAAACCCTAAACCCTAAACCCCAACTTCCCAGGTCTTGTGGGGACCCCCCCGCGCTTCTATACCCTCACGCAGTTTTGAGGACCCATCGGTCGCAAACTTGTGCATCGTGCTCACAGGATGGCCCTTAAGACTTAAAACCACCTGAAAATGCTCCTGAATATGATCCTCTTAAACCAGTGATGAAATTTGCTCCTTTTTCTGGATTGAGGCTTGTGTGCTTTGGGATTTTTGGGTTTAGGGTTAAGGGTTCAGGGTTGCTCTCGATCTTGGCCACAAGAAGGTATGTACATTTTTGACACCTAAACCTTCTTCTGTTGACCTAGACCCCTAAATCCCTAAACCCCTAAACCCCTAAACCCCTAAACCCTAAACCCCTAAACCCCTAAACCCCTCCTGAACCCCTAAACCCTTAAACCCCTAAAACCCCTTAACCCCGAAACCTAAAACCCCTAAAACCCCTAAAACCAATAAAAAACCTAAAACCCCTAAACCCCTAAAACCCCTAAACCCCTAAACCCCTACACCCCTAAACCCCAAGCCGCCCATCAAGCCCCCCCCCCCCTAAACCCTAAACCCTAAACCCTAAACCCTAACCCTAAACCCTAACCCTAACCCCCCCCCCCCCCCCCCCCCCCCAATAGTTCGGCCCAAGCTCTCCTGCTGCTTGAGGCCGAGCGCTTCGGCATGTCTCAGCGCTGCCTTCGCGCGCTCCTCCTGCCCAGGTTTACTGGGGTTTGTAGGCTTTGCAGGGGTTAGTTATGTAGGGCTCTTAAAGGGTTCATAAAGGGTTTGTAGGGTTTACTTCTGTAGGATTTTTGAAGGGTTCATGAAGGGTTTGTAGGGTTTGCAGGGCTTTACGGGGTTTCAAGGGCTTGAAGGGTTTGATTACAGGCTTGTAGGGCTTTGACGGGTTTTTTGCAGGGTTTACAGGTTTTGTAGGGTGTGTTTAGGGGTTTTAAAGGGTTCATGAAGGGTTTGTAGGGTTTAAAAGGGTTTCTGGGTTGTAGGGTTTTTTAGAGGGTTGATGGGGTTTCTAGGGTTTTGACAGGGTTTAGGGGTTTACAGTGTTTTCAGGATTTAAAGGGTTTCTAGGGTTTACAGGGCTTGAAGGCTTTGTAGGCTTTATAGGGTTTTAAGGGTATATAGTTTATAGGCTTAAGGTGTTTAAGGGTTTGGGGGTTCAAGGACCCAGATGATTCACTTAAAGTGCTACTGTCGAAAGAGATGCCCCAAAATAAACCCTAGAGCCTAAACCCTAATCCCAATGGAAGACCCCGAGATCTTTCCTTGAGGACCCCCCGACTCCCAGAAAGAACCCGTGGAACTTAGTTGGCGAGTACCTGAGACCCTTTCAAATGATGGTAGGGCGATATTATATCTGTATATACAGCTATCTTTACCCCAAAAGCGGTTTGGGGTTTGGGGTTCAGGGTCTAGGGTTTGGGGTTTAGAGTTAAGTGCGAAAACCAGGCTGGGTGCACGGTACCGGTGGCTTAAAGTGTCAGTTGGGTGAGGGGGGTTGGCGGCGTAGGTGGCTTCAGGCCCACCCATCCCCCCTAAACCCTAAACCCTAAACCCTAAACCCTAAACCCTAAACCCTAAACCCTAAACCCTAAACCCTAAACCCTAAGCTCATGCAGTATACCCATCATCCCGAAATTACTTCTAGCCCGGCGAGTTTTCTGACTCGATGACTACTTCGAAGTCCCAGCTCCGCTTCCCAACTCCGCTCGCATATGGCTCAAGCCCAAACCCCACCAAGCAGAGGTTTTAAACCCTAAACCCTAAGCCCTAAACCCTAAACCCTCAACCCTAAACCCTAAATCTTGGCAACAGATGCAGGGTTTGGGGGTTTTTAGGGCTTGGTTCGAGCGGTGCCTTCGTTTCAGGTTGGGATGCTTGCCCTTATACTGACAGTCCTTACTAGGGATGAATTATAACACTCCGATGCTATTAAGGACTGTTAGTATCAGGGGGATCATCCCAAGTTTCAGGGGTGTTTGTGGCACTCTCACACCTATCGTAGTAAGTCACTCCTGGAGCTTCAGATTCGCGGCGTTTGCGTCCTGCAGGTTTCGTGCAACCCTGAACCCCCAAAACATTATGACTCACAATTCGGCCCTCATGTTATACCCTAAAGCCTAAACCCGAAACCCTACATAAACCTCCCAAAGCCCTAAAAGATGTTGGAGGATGCTTGTCGATGTAGTCGCTCAAGGTGTCGGGCTTTAAGGTTGAGCGCCAAGATTGGGCTCGGGGTCGCAGTGGTACGGGACACGTGCACTAGTCACAAACTGCAAATCCAAGCCCTCAGCCCTTGACATTTCTGCAGATTGCCATGAGTGGCTTCAGTCTTGATTCTTATAGGTCACCTGCAAGAATTGGGTTAAACCCTAAACCCGAACCCTAAACCCTAAACCCCAAACCCTCAACCCTAAATCCAACGGCTGCAAAGGCGAGTGGAGACCACGTCCTCGAGCTTCTTTTGAAAAGATTCGATCCTTGGCTCCCGCGGCTTCGTGAGATCGAAACGGTTTGGGGTTTAGGGTTTAGGGTTGAGGGTTGAGGGTTGAGGGTTGAGGGTTTACGCTTGATTAGACCCTACTACTTGCTTAAGAACTCCCCAAGATACAAAAGAGAATCATCTCCCTATATTACCCTCAGAAGGAAGAACAATTCAAAGTTTTTGGGGGGGTCTTTAGCAGTTTGTTAGTGGCACCTGACACTTTGTAGAGCCACTAGACAACCAACCCCCCCCCCCCCCCCCCCAATGCACAAAAAAATGTGCAGTCCCAAGGGATCTCGGATCCCTTCCTCGGGTCGCTCCCCATGGACCCTAGACGACAAGAACCCAACAGGTTGTTGTGTGTATATACATAATAGTATATTATACATAGCATTCGATCGATCAATATCCTGTGTACTTGCTAGTTTGCTACGGCCGAGGCACGTGTCTGCCTGCAAACTCATTCGCTCCCTCAGATCCTTTGCTTTCGCCTGCGATCTCCAACGAAAACAACGCAGCACGAAGTGGTGGTTTCCGAAATTCTCGGGTGCCTTTTGGGGGTCCTGAAAGATAAAGGAATCTTACTGTTTGTGAGTCTATTTTCAGGTTTCCTAGTTTCGTAAACCCCCATGTGGCCTCCTGCTCATCCTTCTTTTGTTTCAGCTCGGCCACCTGGCTCACGACTCGAGGGACACTGCTACGGTACTTGGAGAAGTACCGTGATAATTGGTTAATAAGTACCATGTCATTCTTTCACCTGAAACACCTTTCTTTGGGACCCACAATGCTGTAATTAAGAAGCTGCCTCCTTGTCGTGCTCCTTCTGCTTGGCCCCTAGCTGGGCATTGTACTCCTGGGTTGCAGGGGGCTGGTGGGCCTAGGCCCCAAAGGGTTTAGCTTCTAGACTCCCCTTAGAACCATAATATGTTTTTAAAGATCCTCTTGAGTTTATAAACAAAATAATTCCCAATGGGGATGTAGGCTTGGGGTTTGGGGATGTAGGGGGGAGGCGTGTCCTCAACTTGCCTGGTCGCTCTGGCGGTTTTCAGGGCCCCTGCCGCGCTGCCCGTGAATTGAGGCCAGCGGCTTTGGCCGCACGCTTCTCCGCAAGTTCCACCTGCTGCGCTGCAGCTTTCTCCATGTCTTCTTTCAGGGCCCGGCCTTGCGCACGCAGAAAGCAGGGCATCTCTTGTGAAGCTGCGGCAGAAGAGATGATGTGGTATGTGAGAAAGGGAAGAAAAGTGAATTCATGCCAAGATGAGCTACAAGCCCTCAAGCCCTACCTACACCTGAAGGGACGCTTATAAGGATAGCACAACAAAGGAATCCTGACAAATGAAACTTCTTGGGCTACAGGTAACTCAAAAGCGATCCAGGTCGCACTTCTCATCTGCCTCCAGCCTCGGCCATCCATGAGTGGGGACAAGCTCAGGTCAGTGGGGTGAAATGCCCAGCCTTGTCCAAATCCGAGCTCTCACGCCTTCACGCCTAAACGCTGAACACCTAGACCCTGAAACCCAAAACCCGTCCCGGAACCGAAAGATCCTACACTACAGGCTTGAAGACCTTTGAAGCCCTAAACCCATTGGAACCCCCAAAACAAGTACCCCAAAACCCCCTGACATCCTGGACCCTTTCAACCCCAAGCCCCTTGGAAGCCCCTTAAAACCCTCCAGCCCAACCTAAACGAAACCCTAAACCCTAAACCCTAAACCCGAAACCCTAAACCCTAAACCCTAAACCCTAAACCCTAAACCCTAAACCACCGTGTGGATTCCTAACCAGAGCAGCTGGGCGGCTCCGCGGCTGATAAGGCGGCGCGCGCCAGCTCTCCGCCCTCCAGGGCCTCGTCCAGCTGCTCCTTCCAAGAAATGTAGGGTTTAGGGTTTAGGGTTTAGGGTTTAGGGTTTAGGGTTTAGGGTTTAGGGTTTAGGCCCTAAAAAAATAGGGGGTGTGGTAAAATCTTCCCTTAGACGCCCCTATATTCTCCTTTTATAGGTTAAGGGGTATGGGTTTGGGGTAGTTCTGAGACTCCTGGAACAGGGGGCTTGCTTGGAGGTTCATTGGGTACTTAGTAACCCAATTTGTTAGCTGTACTTCTACTAGGGCTTGGGGTTTAGGGTTTAGGGTTTAGGGTTTAGGGTTTAGGGTTTAGGGTTTGGGGTTTGGGGTTTGGGGTTTGGGGTTTGGGGTTTGGGGTTTGGGGTTTAGGTAATTACAACCCTATGGTTCAGGGTGCTTAGTAACCCATTAGAAGTGTAGTTATAACCCACATGTAAGTCCCTGGTCATAATCGGGTTACAAGTACAGAAAATTGGATTACCAAATACCATGACCCTCCAAGTAGGGGTGTTTACAGAGTGGCACTTTAGAGGTCGGGGGTTTAGGGTCTCTAGATGCAGGGTTGGGGGAGCTGAGTTCACTCCCAACCCCAAGATCTCCAAGAAAACAAGAGTCCTCAAAAGCACCAACTCTCAACTCAACCCGAAAGCCAAGCCCAAACCGTAACCTAAGCCCTACCACCCCTGTGGGCCAAACTGGAAACCTAAGTACAACAAAAGGCTATAAATCCTATAAGATCTAAAGCCCTAACCCCCCCCCACCCCCCCTCCCCCAAAAAAACAACAACAGGCATTTCCCACCATTTTTCGTCCCAAACCCTTTCCAAGACGCCGGCCTGAAGCGAAACCAGCTTGTCCTGTTGGGCTGTGGGCTGTCAAGTGGCGATATCTGTTATCTAGGCTGCTTCTGGATGCTTACTCATTTAGATGGTATGCTGTTTATGGTTCTTCTTCTTGTTCTTATTCATTCATGTTTATTATTATTGTTATTATTCTTCTTCTTATTATTATTACTACTATTATATATATATATATTTATTGATTTATTTATTTATTTCTTGATTTATTTATATGTTATTAATATATTTATATATTAATATATTTATATATTTATATATTATTTATATATTTATATACTTATATACTTATATACTTATATACTTATATACTTATATACTTATATACCTATATACTTATATACTTATATACTTATATATTTATATATTTATATATTATTTATATATTTATATATTTATATATTCATATATTCATATATTCATATATTCATATATTTATATATTTATATATTTATATATTTATATATTTATATATTTATATATTTATATATTTATATATTTATATATTTATATATTTATATATTTATATATTTATATATTTATATATTTACATATTTATATCTTTACATATTTATATATTTGTATATTTATATATTTATTAGAAAAAATGTGGGACGGGGTTCGGGCTTAGGGCATTGATAAACGGATTGGATTGGAAACCAGACAGACAGTCCTTTCTGTTCCAAACCCCCCCCAAAAAAAAAAACTAAAGCCCCAAAACCCCACAACCCAACACACACAGCACCAAAACCCGACAAAAAAACCAAAAACCCTAACAATCAAAAACCAACAAAAGTCACAAACCCTAAAGCCCTGTAGCCTGAGCTTGAACAAAGCTGGGCTTGAGGTCTCAACATGGTTCTCCAGCAAGCGCGGCATTCAAAAAGTTGCGGGTTCGGGGTTTTAGAGGTTGTAAGCTAGTAAGGTTAGGGCTTGGGGACTTGGGTTTTTGCGATTCAAAGGTTCGAAGGCTTTGGGTACCCGAATCCCTGAAAGCCCTAGCCCTCTCCGCCTCAATCACCTTGCGCGTGGCCTCCGCCTGCTGCACCTGTCCTCTCAGCTCCTGCCACATCCGGCGGTGGAGGTTTGGGAACCCGAAGAAACCCCGAACCCTGAACACAAAACCCAAAAACCCAGTACCCTAAACCCCTGAGCCTCAAACGCAAACATCCTTGAGATTCGAAAGCTTCTTGACAAGCGTCCGGCACAGGCTTTAAAGGGTGAGATAGGGGGCGGGTGGGGGGGGGGGGGGGGGGGGGGGGGGGGGGGGGGGGGGGGGGGGGGGGGGGGGGGGGGGGGCATAGTAGGTATTTAGGGTTCAGGGTCCGGGGTCCAGACTTCAGGGTGCATGAGTTAAAGTCGTGATCCTGTTTGCGTACTTTGTGCTTGCGCAGCTGACAACAAAAATTTTGAAGAGGCCAATGAAGCAACACAAAATCCTGACAGCCGTAAGGCCTCCCTGAAGCCGCTGAAGGCAGCTAGGTCAACTTGGAACTCTGTCCCCTTTTTGGGATGTCATCTTTAGACAGGGGGTTTACGAAATACGGGAGCCCGAAAAAGACCCCAAATAGTAGGATTCCCTTATACCGGAGACTACCAAAACTGAATCTAGGGAAAGGTGACCTGTGCCTCCCCCCGGTCTAGATGCCCCCCCCCCCCTTCTAGATGGGCGGGCCGGCTCCATAGAAAAACTCTGAATTCAGCATAATCAGTTTACACCGACGAAAAAGAAAACGCAGGGGAAATGCATTTGCGTGCCAGCCAAACAACATTTTTGCTCCAAGTGGTGCCAACAATCAGAAAAGTTTTGAACCGAGAACACCCTCAGGAGTTCTAGGGGTTTGGAGTTTAGGGTAGTAGGGTATAGGACATAAGGCGCGGGACTTAGGAATTAGTAGTGTTCGGGGTTTAGGGCACAGGGGTTCAGGTTTAGGGTGTGAAGCTTTGGGGCTCAGATTTTCACGTTGGGGTTAACGGGTTGAAGGGGTTCAAGTTCAGGGAGGAATTTTGGGTTTAGGCCTCGAGGAATTTAGGCTTTAGGCTAAGGAGTCTAAGGTCTCACTTCTGAAGCCTAAACCCTATAGCCCCAAACCCGGATAGCTTCAACCCTAGAAGCCCAACAGCATGATCCCTACCCTAAACCCTGAACCCTAAATTTACCCTAAACCATAAGCCCGAAGCCCTAAACCCTACACCCTAAGTCTAATATACCCTACGCCCTAAGCACCTCCTGTTAGGGTTGAGGGGGTTCAAGTTCAGGGCGGCCGAGGAACTTAGGGTGAGGAATTTAGGGTTTCGAAGTTTAGGATGTCACTTCCGAAGCCCAGAACCCTGAGCACTTCTTCAGCTTAAACCCTAAACCCTATATGCCCTTAACTCTAAACCCTTAATAGCTTGAAGCAAAATACACTAAGAAGCCCAGAAGTAAAACAAAAACGTATCAACATGGGAT
Source organism: Symbiodinium natans (assembly GCA_905221605.1). Classification (NCBI taxonomy): domain Eukaryota; class Dinophyceae; order Suessiales; family Symbiodiniaceae; genus Symbiodinium; species Symbiodinium natans. The sequence goes on along the minus strand of CAJNDS010002084.1, from coordinate 445,902 downwards.
GTTTGGAGTTTAAGTTTAAGTAAAGCCAGATCCAACAAGCCAAGGTGCAGCTGGGCCCGTGGAAGCTGGAGTAGCTGCTTCAGGAGCTGGAGCTCCAGCAGGTGGTGTCAGGGGTGTGGCTGGTGGTCCGCCCTGCTGCAGGGCGAAGAAGTAGTTGAAGCAAGATTAACTAAGAAGCCCAGAAGTAAAACAAAAACTGATCAACATGTGATGATTGGAATTTCGTTAAAACCAGATCCGACAAGCCAAGGTGCAGCTGGGCCCGTGGAAGCTGGAGTAGCTGCAAGACCCACCACCATCGCGGCCGGCACGCCAGGAGGAGGTACCAGCAGTTTGGCTGGGGGGGGGGCAAGCAAGCAAGCGGTGTTTTCGATGGGGGCTGTCGGGTTTGGCGCCGTCCAGGTTCTCTAATTTAAGAGGGAGCAGGTGAGGCCTGACGCTGCTCTTGACAGTCTGTGGCCCCGGCTGCGCTTGCCCTTGCTGCTGCTGGCTGTGTGGAGATCGCGGCATGGACGGACCTGAGCAAGCGCCTACTTACTATGTCGTGATAATAGGATGGGGCTTTACAGCCCGTTGTCCAGGGCTAGGGCTTCACAGCCCATTTGTCCTAGGACTACACAGCCCGGTTTAGGGTTTCACGGTTTCGGGTTAGGGCTGGGCTTAGGGTTTCGGGTTTAGGTTTATTGTTTTAGGATACAGCCCTTTCTCTAAGCCTAGGGCTCCACAGCCCGGCTTAGGGCTTTACAGCCCATTCTCCTCGGGCTACACAGCCCGGCCTAGGGCTTTACAGCCCATTGTCCAAGGGCAACACAGTGGTTTAGGGCTTCAGGGTTTAGGGTTATTGTTTTCGGATACAGCCCACCTAGGGCTTGGGGCTTTACAGCCTTCTCCCAGGGCTTCACAGCCCGGCCTCGGGCTTTGCAGCCCATTGTTCCTAGGGCTACACAGCCCGGTTTGGGGCTTCAGGGTTTAGGGTTTAGGATTTAGGGTTTAGGGTTTCGGGCTTAGGGCTTAGGGTTTAAGGTTATTGTTTTAGGATACAGCCAGGGCTACACAGCCCGGTTTAAGGTTTCAGGGTTTAGGGTTTAGAATTTAGAGTTTAGGGCTAAGGGTTTCGGGTTTTAGGACACAGCTTTACAGCCCTCTAAGCCTAGGGCTATACAGCCCAGCCTAGGGCTTTACAGCCCACTGTCCTGCAGCCACAACACTTTGTCCCAGGGCTACACAGGCCAAAGCTTCACAGCCCATTGTCCTGGACAAGCGGGGGGAGGGGGGGGGGAAGGGTGGGGAGGGGGGAGGGGGAGGGGAGGGGGGAGGGGGAGGGGAGGGGGGGGGGGAGGGGGAGGGGAGGGGGGAGCATAAGGAACCCCATAGACCTTTGTCTCAACCCCACAAGATCCCACCACATACAACGGGCGTTTTAGGGTCTCCGGGCATTGACATACACAGAGGGCGTTGTGGTTGTAGGGGCTTCAGGGGACGGAAGCCTGTCTCTTTCTGAAAACAAAAAGTAATTGTTGCCACCAAATGGAGCACAAAGAAATTGAAGTTCGGCCCGCAAAACACTGAACAAACATCTTTTATGAAAACAAAAAGGTGATTTTGGCACTTTGGAACACATCTAAATTCAGATTTTGCACACACATGCTGTGTAAATGAAGATGTACTTTTCCAAACGTAATATAATATATACAATACAACATTGCGCACTACTTCGCCACTTGCATTGGCACACCAACAGGCCCTACAATTCGCCCCACAGCTCACAGTCTCATTTCAGGCAAACCGTGGGTGGGGGTTCGGTGGCAGGGGCCGGGGGCACCTTTGCCTAGGGTCACCTTTGGTAGTCTCCGATCATAGCAAGTTATAGCAAGGCCCCAATAAGGTACCCATAATTTCGAAAACCCCCCAAAACTGGGCTTCTATCTTGCAGGCCTCCTGCCGGGGAGGGGGGGGGCCCTAACCTTTAAACCCTAAACCCTAAACCCTAAACCCTACACCCTAGACCCCAGACCCTAGACCCTAGACACTAGACCCTAGACCCTAGACCCTTACGTAGAGCACTGCCCCCATCGATGCCTCGTTGGCCTTCACGGCCTGAGCGTGCGCGTCAGCATCATCCAGCTGCTGTTTCTGGAGGGTGGCCTGAGTGGCTCGTGGGGGTTGGGGGGGTTTAGGGTTTAGGGTTTAGGGTTGAGGGTTTAGGGTTTAGGGTTTAGGGGTCAGGGTTTAGGGTTCCGGGGTGTGTCCAGCCGGGCGAGAACCCAAAACCCTGAACCCTGTTGCTGTGGCCTTTTGAGTCATGTTCGGGCGCAAGGAACGTGAGGACCCGCAAACCCAAAGAGCCCAACATCCCTTAATTAGGGAGTATTGCTTAATTTATATTAGGGATCCTTGATATGGTTTAGGGTATATAATATTCCTTCATTAAGGGGTATTAAGGGGTATTGGGCTCTTTGGGAACGAGTTTGATATGGAGGCTTTCACATTCAAGTGGTTAAAAAAATAGTGCTAATCAAGAGGCCAGAAAGACTATGATGAGAGAACACATCTTAGAGAGAAACAAGATGGGAAGTGAGAAACTGATGGCGAACTGCTGTCTGCTTCTCTGCTTCACGAACGGCTTCTACTTGTTGGGCGTGTGTATTTGTTTGCACCAGATGTCAGCACAAGCCAAACATGAAATATACATAGTCCACAGCTCCCAGACGCAGGGCTTTTTATGTTTCTTCTTTTTCTGTTTTTATGTTTTTGTTTTGTTGTGCGGTGGGCGGGGGGGGGGGGGGTGTGGGGGGGTGTGTGTTGGGGCTTTGACTCCCAAACCCTACAAAATAGCAGGTTCAGCATTTAGGATTTAAAGGGTTTATTACTAGAGGGTTTCGGGATCCGCGTCCTGGATGTGTTTCATGCCTTGGACTAGCCCCATATGCCGAACGTAACATGCTACAGGGGTCGGAACTTCAACAAATAGCATTCCCTTAGGGTCCCTATATACTTATTTCTAGAATAACCCCCCCCCCCATAAAAACAACATTAAAAAAAAACCTATTCTAATCACCAAGGCGGCTACATTACTGACATCCTGGAGACCGGCTCCTCAATCCTAAACCCTGACCTTCCGTTACCTGGCCCCTGGCTATGGGCCCTATTCATAAAACCCTAAACCCTAAACCCTATTATAAACCCTAAACCCTATTATAAATCCTATTATTATAAACCCTAAACCCTAAACCCTAAACCCTATTATAAACCCTATTATAAACCCTATTATAAACCCTAAACCCTAAACCCTAAACCCTGTCAAACCCAAGGGCATACTTCACAACCCTTGGGGCCACATGAAGAGATCGTGGAACGTTATGTTGAGGCTACCAAACCCTAAGCCCTAAGCTCTAAACCCCAAGCCTCAAGCCCTAAACTCCAGACCCACCCTAAACCCTAAACCCTAAACCCTAAACCCTAAACCCTAAACCCTGAACCCTGAACCCTGAACCCTACACCCCTATAGACCCTGAAGTTTTCAGGTCAGCACATGAGGGAACATATAAACCGTTAAGTACGCCTCTTTTTATCGGCAACTTGAGCCACAGTCAAGGGTAAAGCGATAGTATGCACAGCTCGCAAAAGGAGTGTAATTCCTCCATGAAAAACTACACCCCCCTCACCGTGCTTGGCACAAGCTAAGGTGGACAGAGGATTACGACACACCCTTTCGGGTGGCCCGTGTTGTCCCACCCGCTGTGACCGAAACAAAGGTGAAGGGAAAGCAAAACTTGAGCTATAGTGCATACAAAGTGGGCATTCAGCGGCTCCACCACTGCGATCCGCGCTGACTGCTCCAGCGGGATGAGCCCCAACCCTGGCTAGCTGGCTCACGCCATTCACGCCACTCGCGCCATTCACGGTCTGACCACCACTGTTCTTGCCCTTGATGCCAGGGTGCTTCACGAACAGCTGTGTCCCTTGATGAGGCGCTCTGCGTCGATGTACGGGTAGTAGTGGCAGCCTCCGTTCGCTGCTGTGCCGTCTCTCGATTCTTGGCGGCGTGGTAGGCGGTGATTCTTTCCTGCTCCTCGGCAGAGTGGATGCATTCGGCTGCCAGCATTTGCAGCTCGGCAATCATGCCTTCCGGCGTATCATGCTTGATTTCCACAATGCCGTTGAAGCTGTAGATCGTGCGGGCACCGGACAAGCGGGCGGCGATATCGGCATAGAAGCTGAAGCCGATGAAGGCGCCGCCGTAGGCCATCCCGATGGGGTTCTCGGAGAACTGGTCAATCAGTCCAGCCGATTTTAGGCCATCCATTGGCGCATCGCCATAGTAAACCAACTTGCCCGGCATTCCCTTTCGGGAAGCTCCGCTGAGGTAGTTCGACCCCGCCTGCAGAAGCCGCTGCTCTTCTGTGCGGCCTGGGTCCGGGAGCACGGCCTTCACCAGGAGGTCCATTCGGCACGCATCCTGAACCGTGATTCCGTTCCTCATCATCTGCAGGAAGAAGGTGGCATCACGTTCCAACCGATCAGCAATGGAGTCGAACTTGAGCTTTCTCGCACGTTGGAACTTGTCTTTGGCATCGCGTATGATCAGCGCATCCAGGGAGACTGAGCCCCGCTGTTTGCTGAACTTTTCTGCGATGCCACGGAGGTGTCCCAGGAGATCGTCATTCCGAGCATTGTACGTCAGCTTGAGGAGTGTGGTGCGACGGTTTTGCTGGAACGAGGAGTACTGACGGCTTGCCTTGTTGGACTCCGGGAACTGGTTTTCACCGCATGTCATGCAAAAGCGCTGCCCAAGCAGGACGATGCGTTGGCAGGCCGAGCATGGATAGCTCCCGTATGGGGCTTCGCTGTCGCTCTCTGCCTCTTCCGTGTCGGATACCTCCTGTGCAGGCTGCGTTTGGTCATCCACCGATTCCTCGTCTTGCTCTTCAATGGATTCCAACGCAGCAGCCTCGATCCTCGCCTTCTTTGCCTCGATGAAAGCGCCAACAGTGCCCTTGACTCGCTTGGGTTGGTCTTCTGGGACAGCCCTTGACGCCAAGGCTTTGACTGTTGAGCTCGAGGAGGCTTGTTCAACAGTATCCGGCTCACCCTCTCGGGTGGCTGCAGGCTGGGCCTCTCCCGCTCTTGCGTAGATCACCTTGTTCGTGTTGGTGTCCACACATGACAGGATATACTGAGGGCCAACGACTGCACGGGTCAAAATCCCGCGGGTACTGTTCTCGAAGAAGACGAGGCCATCTCGGAGGGCTTCATGCAGGTTCACCGCAATCTGGAACGGCTGCGTCGATCTGAGTCCAGAAGTGTACTTCTCGTCCTTGAGGGTGGTAGGTGAGAAGTACGCATGGGCACGCCCGCCCTTTCTGCCGCCAGCAACCTTGATCCCGGATTTCAAAATCAACTCCACGCTCTTCGCATCCGTGCGGTGGTATACGACCTGTGGAGCGACATCCAAATTCTCATCGGTGAGAAACCTCCGGGCAAGGAACTCGTCTGACTCGATGCGCATCACTTTCTCCGAGTGGCCGGTGACTGCTCTGATCCGCACAGGAAAGAGGGAGAGATTCAGGCTGCTGCTGATCTCGTGTCGGATCCCAAGAATCTCGAACCTCCTCTTTTTGTCCTGCGCTGTCACCTGCAGTAGCTGTCTTACGCCCCATTTTCGACGAGTTGCTTCATTGAAGCGGTCCAGGAGCTTATCGACATCCGTCCACATGGCGATGTCGAAGTCCAGCCCACACCAGTCATTCTGGTGTCCCCTCAAGAGCAAGCTGAGCAGCTTGAGGTCGCCGTGCCTGAAGTTCACCCGCTGTTCATACTTGCGGAGATCGGCACTTGGCAGAGGCTCAAGGTCGTGGAGCTCCCCGTTGTACCAGTAACCGGTCATCGGGAGGTCCTGCTCCAGGCTTTCCTCTCCACCATGGGTTTTGGACGCGTCCTGGTACATCTCGCGGGCGTAGACATCCTCGCTTTGCCCCGACGACTTACCCTTTCGGGTAGCTGCGCTTGTTGCCCGGCCGTCTGACGCCAGGGGAGGTCGGTAATCCCCATCATCGGCGAGCACGACCTCGTTCAGGGGAAGGTACTCAGCCTTCTCTGACTCGGCCTGGACGACTTCACCCTTGACCTCATCGATCTCCGATACGTCCGAAACCACAGGGTATTCCACCTCGGATCGGGCGATCGTCTTGTCTTGCTGAGCGGGTGCGGCAACTGGTTCATGCGCAGTGTTAGCGTCGGGGACCTCCCACCAGGTGTCTTCCTTGCTGATCTTCACGGGCACAGGCGCCTTGATCTTGTGGACCTTCAGGTCTTTTCTGCCGCTTTCAACCACCTCCTTGTAGAGGCGTAGGGCTTCACGACCTGCTGCACTGTCCATCCTGTAGCCGCCTTCCACCTCGACGTAGGGGAAAAGATCTCCTAGTCGATCCAGAACATCTGCATACCGTGACGCTTCCCTTTCTAGGTCGCCAAGGAGCGCCGTGGTGTAGATGTAGTCTTGGATCTGCTTGCGGTTTTCGGGGGTATCCCAAAGATGAAAATCATCGTAATAGGACAGCTTCATTGCCTGGGATGTGGCGTTCTGAACTTGCAATCCGCGACTCGTGAATTCATCAAACATCTTGGAGATGAATTCATTGTACGCAGGATGCAAGTTGTAGGTCTCGTGGTCAACGTTGCCGACGATGCGGACAAACCCGATATGCGGCTCACCCGCTAGGGTGGCTAGCGCGTCGGCGCAGCGCCTCACCTTCCTCGCAACATCTTCTGCCGAGGTCTGGGAGGTCGAATATGCCGCGCCCGGAGCGAGCCGCGTGGGGATGCATCCTCGTCGTCCAGCAACTTCATTTCCTGACCACCAAACGATCACATCGATCTCGCACTCCGACCCATACTTGGCACGGATTGCCTGGATCTCCTCCTGCACCTGCCAAGTGAGCCACGAAAGCGTTTTTCCCCAGCACATGTGGAGTTTATCGCACGTGTACCTGAGGGTCAGTGCTGCCATGAAGATCTCCTCTTCGGGAATGGAGAATTTCCATTGCCCCTTGGAGTTCTGTCGCCCAAGGGATGTGACTGAGTCCGTCACCACTAGCAGAAAGCGACTTCGGCGCAACCTTTCGGTTGGCTGGAGCTTGCTGAGACCCTCGTTCGAGATGCGAGCCAGCTTAAGCAGATTCGGCGTTGGAATCTCGGGGTCATTGAGGCTGAGGCTGGCGATGGTCTGTGGGGGGAAGACCTCATAGGACTTGAGGAGCGCGTCATACTCCTTCCCCGCCTGGAGCTGCAAGTACTCCACGCTCAGTCCGGCGTTGACGAGCATGTTGAGATGTCCTTGCAGTGCCAAAGGTCGGCCCTCCATGCCAGTATCGCAGGAGTAGCCCGCACCATGGGCGACCAATCGCGACATTGTTCCTAGTGCCTCAATACTGCTGACCACTTGGAGAGAGCCAGCTAGCACAGAGAGAGTCGGTACAGCAGGCTCAACCGAAGCACTTGTGCACGTGGTGTATGTTTGTGCGTTCCCGATCGATGCGCGCAAAACCGACGCGACCGTTTCGGGAGTGGTTTTGGGACTTTTACCCCCCTCATCGTGAGGGGATGCACATGAACAAACGCACGCATGTTTCAACTGAGCCCGGGGCGTCCTAAAATCAGTGTCTTGTAGGAGTTGCTTGTCATCGTCACCCAGCTTTGTCCACCCCCCTGATGAGTAGGCAATGAGAGAATGCCTGTTTCCTGTAAAGGGTTGGACAGCATGTCGAAGGTGAGGGTTTAGGAGCACGGGTTTTCGACAAGTTTGAAGGTTACGGCCAAACCAGGTCTTACCGTCTTTGTCAGTGAAAGCGTCCATTCTTTGGTCGGGATCCTCCACCCAGAGCTCGCCCCCCTGATAGGGACCGATCTCCTTCATCGAGTGGTCCCACTCCCCCTTCGAAATCTTCTTCTTCTTCTTCTTGATGCGGGTTTCTTTCTTCAACGGCGTTGTGATGTTGATCATCGAGTTCGGGCGGCTTCTGGTTTCCCAGAGCTTCAAGATCCTGTGACAATGGGAACTGGAACTTCCCTTCCAGGAGTTCAAGCCTTTTGGCCCTGAAAGTCCTGAAGGCGTCATTCTCGATGGCCTCGTTGATTCCCTGCAAAGGAGCAACTAAGTACTCTTCCTTGAAGACGAAGCCAGGCTGGATATGATACCCGAGGAAAATTCCTTCAATACCCGTCCCCGCAAACTTTGACCTTTTGGGCTGCTTCTGCTTGGGGTCGGCCCAGTACAAAATCTTAGCCCCAAAGGGAACAAGGACCCCTTGGAAGTCGCTCCCGAACCTTTGATTCCATGGCACTAAACCGTTGTCAAGACGTTTACTAACGTTCAAAGAAATAGCGTGATGTTGGGATGCAAGTGGCCAGAACTGATCAGGTAAACCAGATTGTACCAAATTGGCACGCGTACCTTCCAAGATCGTTCGTATTTCACGCTCGATCACTGCTTTGTTCTGATCCACATACTCCCTGGATGTATTGTGCCTAGCTTGGAGTTGCTTAACCGCGTAGTCGAACTCATGGGCGTTGTCTGAGTAAACAACCTTAACATTATCATCGACCTCGAAAAAGTGCAGTAAATCTTCGTAACACTGCTCACCACTTTTGTTGTCGGCCGGGTAAACATAACGGAACTTCGTAAAGACATCCTTCACAACATGTGCTACAGTTTGTCCTTCGAATCCGTAGTCCTTGGCGTCTTTCGTGATGATGTGGTCGATGGTGATGTGGTCACCGAACCCCTTGCTGTGCACAGTGCTAGAACCTCCCTTTCTTCTGGCATGCGGAGCATACATTTTGGCTCGTTGACATACCGGACAGAAAGGGTTCTTTGGACGATGACTCAAAAGATGCTGCACGGATTCCGCTTCAGCTCTTAGAGACGCCTCGTCCTTCTTCGACTTTGGAATGTGGGCCTCAACGTCGCTATCGGGCACATCTTCACCGCCATCGGGCATGGTAAAGACAGTGATGGTCATGTCGGTACCCTCAGGTACCTTCCCGTAGACGGCGTCGAGCTCGTCCATGTTGACCTTGTTCTCCAGCTGCTTCCACTCGCCATCTTTGTATCCCCAGGTGGAACGAATTCGATACTTGGGGTAGCGAGGTGCAGGTGTTCTGAAGGTCTTTGGGTTATGGGCAACCTTGACGTGGGGATCACCATTCACAGTAACCCATCCAGCCTTCAACAGTTGCTCTTTCTTCATGCCTTCAAGAGGGGGATCCTTGGTTAGGATCTCTGCCAGCCATGGTGGATGATCTCCCTCGTCCGCCGCAGGTACCGGGACTACACCGTCTGGAGCTCCTGGAAGTGGTCCGGCTGCTGCGGCATGCCCTTTCGGGCAGCTTATGCGTGAAAATCCTGCTGCAAGGAGCAGGTAGGCGCCATTCGTTCACCTTCATCGCGATGCGCTACAGCAGCTGGGTGTCCGGAATCATTCCCAATACTGCTGAACACTGGAACATTCCCCCGTAGCGTGCAAGTGAGCTTCTGGCCATCGGGCTTCACGAAGTACGGAACTTGCCCTGGAGGCCAGTAAAAACCGTACCCTTGCTGCATGCACTTCTTTCCCACAGAGCAAACCGGTGGGGTATCCGGGAGTTCCACGAATTCCAGGCTGCCATTCATTGGCGGAACCTCGACTTCTGTCCTGGACGATGCCTCCACGATGCCATTGGCCGTGTGAAGGTTGACTGGCGTTGCGTCGACTTTTCTACCGACTCCTTCGAAACACTTTCTCAAGTCCGAAGAGCTGATAAGGTCCTCTTCACTTCCCGTATCGGCAATGATGTCCAAGCTCTGAAGTTCCTTGCGCGCTGGAGCGGCAGTTCCTGACATTATATTTCCTGCTGCACAATGCCGACAAGCGAAATCAGGCTTGCAGCAGCGATGCTTGCATTTTGTCTTTTCACCATGGAGTTCCGAGTACACTGAGGCCTCAAGGTTTTGTGCGTTGATGACTGCACACTGAAGATCACCAGGGTCGGACATAGGGCAATCAGCATTGGTTTTGAACCTTGCCACACATTTGCGCTTATGGGGAACAAATTTCCAACCATCTCCGACGCTTTCAACTGGGTGTATCTCAGGGTGCCTTTCAAAACACACACTCATGTCTTTAGGCTTCAGCTTGAAACTCGTAATGCCCGTCCAATTGGGCAGAGGTGCTTGCTTGTCGCACGTTTTCCAATTGTACTGTAACGTTCGCTCTTCGCCGGTTTTCAGCTTCATGGTGATGCTCGCAACAGACTTGATTCTCCATGCTGGAACGGGGCAGCTTTGGGGAATAAAATAGTTGTTTCTCAGAACAACATGTTCCCTAGACAGCGTGAGTGACTTCTCATCAAGACGCCATGTGTCTGCATGCCTACCATCCGGCTCACCCTTTCGGGCGGCTAAGGCGTACACGCAACAGGCAGCTGCTTTAGCTTCTGTCCTCTTCTTCCGGCTCGGCCTTCGCTTAGCCGGGGAGGGTGCACGTGCCTTAGCCTTGGCCGGGACAGAGGGCGATGCGGACTTGTCCTTGTGCAAGAACTTGCATTTGTCCCCATTCCTGCAAGTACCCTTGGCATAAAATACGCATGGGATATTGGAGGTATCTTTGCTGTTGCTCTTCTCTCTCTCGCGAGAACCTGACTTAGGCCGGTTGGGAGATCTCTCCCTTGAGGATGCTTTGGGGTCTTTCGTGTGTTCATACTTGCAACGCTCCCCAAACTTACACTTACCCTTCTGAAACAACATGCAAACCTGCCTACCCTGACGTCCTCTGGATGGCTGTCGTCGCTCCGAGGGAGCGGGCGCCGACGGCTTCGCAGGGGTAGGAGGGGCAGGTGCACCATACTTTGCGCCATGGGCCTTAGCAATCTTGTCCCTGTTCTTCCTAATTCGTTCTCGTGTGAGGAGATTCTTGATGCTTTCCATGAGGAACTTGTAGGTGTGCTCAGGGGTCCCCTCACGAGCCCGATCGTAAATGTCGAGATCATACTTCAAACGATGGGACTTGCGAAGCTCACGAAGGAATATGTCTCGCAAAGTGGTTTCGTCTGGAGGATGCGACAGTCCAGCAATCACTGAATCCCAGTTATGCACGAAGGTAGCGAGGTCATCATTGATCAGTGCCACTTTCAAGAGGTCTTCGACCGAGTAGAGGGAGCCAACTTCTTCGTTGGTTTTAAAGTAGGCTTCAAACATTAACAGCACTTGCCTACCTCTCACTGCTCTACCACAGGTGGCCTCCGTCTCCTTGTAGTTGAGTATTTGTCTCGCAAGCTCGCCCTTCGCCACCCTAGACAATGCTGCAAGGATTTTGGTGTCTAGCGTGAGGAATTTCCCTACATCGTTGAGGCTATCTAGTGAAGCACCCTTTGCGTACACCTGCTGAATCCACGCAAATGCTTCATCAGGGTGATCAGATGCTGCTCGAACAGCCTCACGCACTGCCGTCTTCCACGATCTGTACGTCTCCGCTGAGGGAAAATCCGGAAGTTTCACTGTCTCGGCTTCCTTAGTCTTAGGTTTCGTCTCATCCTTGGTAGCAAAGTCCTTGAGCGCTTTTGCAATCGCTTCATGCACTTCATTAGGGGCCTGCGAAACAGGAGTAGATGCCCCCAGATTAAACCTCTGGGGTCGTCTCTCAAAGAGACCCTTCATGCTCTCTGGAATCTGCAACGGATTTGGCAAATCAGCATGCGTGACATGTGCATTACCGCATGCGGCACCCCCTTGCGGGGGGCTTGCTTCGGCAGTGTTCAAACCCGGTGGAGGTGCTGAGGCCATGGGAACAGCCTGCTGGTGCTCGGCACCACCTTTCGGCAGGCTAGATGACGCTGTAGCGGTTGCCTTAGCCTCATCAAGCTCAACCATCAAACGCTGGTTCGACTCAGCCAACTCCTGAATCAAGACATCACATGCACTCTCTTCTTCATGCATGGCATATGTGAACATGTTCTCTTCATACTGCATTTGCTCTCTAAATTCGTTGCCTAAGAATTCCAGCTGGGTTTCCCTGTTTTGATCGTACACAACCCTGAGGTTAGCAAGGGAAAATTCACTCTGTTCGAGATGGGTCCTGAGGCGAGTTTCCGATTCGAGAACCATGTTACCTCGTGCCTCAAGCTCGAGATTGTGCATCCTGAGTGTGTGTGCGTCCTGCGCGGCTTGGTCAAGCTCCGCCGTTCGACCTCTTAGTGCTGCCTTGGTCTCCAGTAGTTGCTGTTGTAGCTCACGAACCACAAAGTCCATGCGGTCACTGATGACTTCAATCCGTGCGCGATGTTGGGCATCAGCGTGTTGCTCGAGCTCTCCCATTTCTGCACGGGCCTGTCTTGTAGCCATGTCCAGGATTTCCGCATGTCTGCGTTCGGCTTCGATACGAACTCGCTCTGCATCCTCGTTTTGTTGCACGATGATCAGCTGCTGCTGTACCCGGTACTGGTTGAACTGTTGGTAGTTGGTTGTTGCAGTCTGATCATGTTGCGCATTGGGATCAATGGTCCCATCTTGCAGCTGCAGAGCCATCGTGTGAGACTCTACGGCTGATAACCTGAAGTTTTCAGGTCAGCACATGAGGGAACATATAAACCGTTAAGTACGCCTCTTTTTATCGGCAACTTGAGCCACAGTCAAGGGTAAAGCGATAGTATGCACAGCTCGCAAAAGGAGTGTAATTCCTCCATGAAAAACTACAGACCCTAAACCCTAAACTCACTCTAACTCACTTCGGCCCAGGAGCGTGCTGCTCTTTCACGTCGGCAAGCTCCGCCTCCAGGAGCTCATTCAGTTCCTGGAGCTCGCTTTTGGCTGCATCCTCGGGTTGCGGTTTAGGGTTTAGGGTTTAGGGTTTAGGGTTTAGGGTTTAGGGTTTAGGGTTTAGGGTTTAGGGTTTAGGGTTTAGGGTTTAGGGTTTAGGGTTTAGGGTTTAGGGTTTTGGGTTTAGGGTTTAGGGTTTAGGGTTTTGGGTTTTAGGGTTTAGGGTTTAGGGTTTAATTAGGGTTTAGGATTCAGGGCTCAGGGGGTCCTAACTTTTGGGGTTTCGGCTTTCTTGGCATTAGGAAGCCGAAGGTTACAACAACAAGTGGCAAAAGGTTTAGGGGTTTAGGTTTCAGAAGTTGGGTGACGCAGGGAATAAGCCGGTAAAAACCGACCAACCCCCAGAAAATGTGCCGGGGGGGTTTACTAAGCTTGGGCTCCCAACAAGGCAGGGTTTGGAAGTTTGAGGTTTCGGATGAACCCTAAACCCTAAACCCTAAACTGGCATTGGAGGGATGGTGGGCTTAAGTTGTTGGACAAAGCCTCAAGTTGAGCCCTGAACCTGTAGGGTTTAGGTTTCGGGTTTCGGGTGTAAACTCTTCTAGGTCTTTGGGGCATTAGGCCTTGTCCCTATAAACTATAAACACAAAGCTGCTCTTAAGACCATCGCCACGTCGCTGTTTGCGCTGAGGATGCTGCTGCCCTGGCGAATCTCGGGTTCAGGGCTCGGGTCTGCGCATGAGTAACCCTAAACCCTAAACCCTAAACCCTAGACCCTAAAGCCCCTCCCCACTGGCTGGGCCTCTCATCCTCGCCGGCTGTTCCTGCCGGAGATAACGGCAAGACGGTTTGAGGCTCTGCCCCTTCGGCGACAACGTTCAGTTACCCTGTCAATGCGTAGCGGCAACGCAAACTACAGAGAACTTCCTTTGTCCTAAGCCCTTCACGACACATGCACACATCCCCCCCCCCTCTGGGCCCTGCTTGTCGCCTTCAACCATCTCCGGATTGAGCTCCCAATCTTCAAAAGCCTCATCCTTAGGTGGGATAATTCGGAGGCTACGGTTCTGTGAGCCGGAAACCTTCTCCCTAAACCCTAAACCCTAAACCCTAAACCCTAAACCCTAAACCCTAAACCCTAAACCTAAACCTTAGTCCCTCTCGAAAAAAACACAAATACAAGTTCCCCCCTCAAGGCACGGCCAAATCCATTTCGTCGACTTCGTAGGGTGCCTGTGAGGCTTCTTACATGTGTCTCTCACAAGGGTTTAGGGTTTAGGGTTTAGGGCTTGCAAGAAGGCCCTTGAGTCTCTGTGGCCAAGTCAAACATGGACCAGTGGATGTCTGATTCGAATCCCTGCATGATCCATATGTACCACTATACCAAGTTTCATCAACATTCTCACGCAATCCCCCTTGAGCACAAGCAACAAAACCTCACTAAATCCGGGCTCACATGCACAGTTTTAAGTGTACAAAGGTGTGCAGGGTTCGGGCCAGCTCCAGAAACCTGTTTTCTCCAAACCCCCCCCGAACCTCCCAAACCACCAAACCGAAATCCAGAAGCCCTTACGGGGACTACCTGGCCCTGAACCTTAAACCCTAAACCCTACAGTTTACTGTTTACAGTTTACTAGTAACTACCCCTTTTTTCAATCAGTAGCCACAACCCCAGAAACTGTAGGTAAAGAGAGTCTCATGTAGGGCTTGTCAGAGTGTGCCTTCTTCTCAGCGGCAGGTTTCCTCCGCCGCGGCAGTGGGTCACGATCCTGTGATTCAGAGGCTTTGGGTCTAGCCATGTATAAGTACATAGAGAGTCGCTGCTTCTTGATACTAGTATCGAAAAACAGTACATAGAATATGTACATGCAAACAGACTTTTCAAAATAGACCTCTGACGCTCTATCTCCTGAAGATTTAGGGGTTTAGAGCTTGGGATCCCGCAAACCCTAAACCCTAAACCCTAAACCCTGAACCCTGAACCCTAAACCCTAAATCTTAGAGAGAACCCACAGGCCTGCGCCGCGATGTCGACCACCATCTGGAAGGCCGGATCTGCAAATGGCGCATTTCGCGGTTTAGGGTTTAGGGTTTAGGGTTTAGGGTTTAGGGTTTAGGGTTTAGGGTTTAGGGTTTAGGGTTTAGGGTTTAGGGTTTAGGGTTTAGGGTTTAGGGTTTAGGGTGTACCGTATGGGCCCGGGTGGAGCCATTGGCTGTCAAAACCGAAGGCTGAACTCCCAAGGTTGGGATGCTCCCCCTAATGCTAGCAGTCCTAAAAAATAGAAATAAAGTAGTAATAATAGTAGTAATACTAATAATAGTAATAATAATAATAGTAATAATAATAGTAATAATAATAGTAATAATAATAGTAATAATAATAGTAATAATAGTAGTAATAAGAATAGTAGTAATAATAATAGGCATGATAGTGCCCCCCATTATAAGTCTTACAGGAAGGACTGTCAGCATAAGGGGGGGCATCCCAATCTCGAGCCCCCAAACGGCGCACTGAAAAGGGGGGGGGGGGGGGGGGGGGGTGTTCCCGCAAAGTGCGTACCTATCTTTTGGTTTCCTCCAATTTCATCACTGTCATATTACATATACATATATATGCGCAAAAAAAATTCGGGTATATACAAAGATGCCCGGAAGAAGTACCCAGCCGGGGCACTTCTTAGCCACACCAGTTTCTCTTGCTCCACAGCCAGGGATGCAGCAAGAGTAATGGCCATGCATTGCCCTCGTAGCTTTTTCTGCCTTGGGTTCTTGCGCAGGCTAGGGGAGTGGACCACTAGTGTGCTGCACATGAGCCACCTCAAAGAAGCTGAGACGAACTGTAGACCGAAAGCAGAGCGAAACCGCAAAAACCCATCACACCAATCCTTGATGGATGAAGATCGGGACCCAAAACCCTAAACCCTAAACCCTAAACCCTGAACCCTGAACCCTGAACCCTAAACCCTAAACCCTAAACCCTCGTCACCCTGTGCCCTCAGGACCGCGGGCACAGCAGATGCAGCGCAGGCACCCAGAGTCAGTTCGCATGATGACGCCGTACTCTTCGTTGTATGTGCAATGGCCTTCGATGCCCAGGAGAGGCTCCTGAGCAGCTGCATTGTGGGTCTTAGCTCCGGTGGCGGTTGCACCCCGCCTCTGAGTGCGGGGGAGAGTATAGACCCGAAACCGAGGGGCCCAGTGTTGTCTGATCAACCCCATGTTTTCTGATATGGCTTTGCTGGCTTAAGTGCCCATGGCCCACACCCTTCTGCAAGCATGCCGCATGCACAAGCGTGACGCTGCCTGGTGACTCGTGCTTCCTACGCGGGGTCCCTGCACATGCGCGTCGCCGAGGCCCGAGGCCCGGACTAACTTGGTGTACGCAGAGGGGCCGTACTCGACGAGGTCTTTAATCTTTTGCCAGCTCTCTTGGTCGGTAAAGTTATTGTAGAGGAAGGTTTTGGCACACCTGGAGCATGGTCTTGGAGCTTCTCGGGTGTCGGGCTCATGGCGGGCAACCTCCTGACATCTACACCCTACACCCTGCGCCCTACACTGCCCTAAAGCTAGACTGAAGACTCGAGAGTAACCTAAACATAAACAAGGCACCTTTTGTGGTTTGAAGGGGCTTATAAGGGAACACACTGCACACCCTAAAACCTAAACCTGAAAAACATAGGAATATGGAACTGCTCTGGGCCCGAGGAACCCTAATCCCCAAACCCTAAACCCTAAACCCTAAACCCTAAACCCTAAACCCTAAACCCTAAAGCCACCGAGGCGCGTCAGCAGGGCGCCCACTTGTGGCAAATTCTGGTTGAGACTTTCGACAGCGCAGTACAGCCTCGGCTGCGATTTAGGGTTTAGGGTTTAGGGTTTAGGGTTTAGGGTCTAGGGTCTAGGGTCTAGGGTCTAGGGTTTAGGGTTTAGGGTTTAGGGTCTAGGGTCTAGGGAGCTTGAGGCTCCGGGCTTGGGGGTGCCGGGGAGTTGGGCAATCCCCACAGATCGGGGTGTGCAACTGTCTGTTTGTTGGCTTTTGCTTTCTCTGAAGGGGTGAGATGTTCGTAGTGTGTGTTGCGTGGGAGGGACCTCTGTGTTGGGATGATTGGACCCTAACTCATTTCCCCAAGACCTCACACAGTAAGCTGGGAAGCCTTTTTGGGATCAACAGTAACCGAGGATTGAAACGGGCTTCCTGTGCCTTGTTTCGGGTTTAGGGCTTAGGGCCACCCACCCCGAACAATAAAGTGCCCATATTTATTATATGTTAATAAGGCCCTTTCGCCGCTAATTTCCTGTATTAATTTCATGCGTACCCCCGCCCCCCCCCGCCCGACCAAGGCAAAAAAAAGGGTACCACAGCGAGATACAGCCATGGGAGATCACTGGATAGCCCTACAACAAGAAGAAGGGTCCTCTGTTTTGAGTGTACGGGAACCTGGGACCTCTTGGAATGGGTTTAGGGTTTAGGGTTTATGGTTTACATTGAAACCCAGACCCCCCTTAAGCCGACCAGCCGAAAACCTAAACACTAGACAGTATGAGTATCCCAAAATATGCAGGCGTTCAGGGTTTAGGTTTTTAAGTTTAGGGTTTAGGGTTAGGGCTGAGGGCTTAGGGTTGAGGCCAATGTGCTACCAAGGGGACACCGACTGGTTCGTGCGGATGATGTTTCGACGGCTGAAGGTGGCCCGGAGCGACTCCACCTCGAGACAGCACTCGGCTTCGCGTTCTTAGGGCTCCGGAGGGTGTTCCCCCTGATACGAACAGTCCTTAATAGGGATTGCAATACCCCCGGAGAATAACCCCTGTTAAGGATACTGTAAGGCTTTAAGGCTCAGGGTTTAGGGTCGGCTGCTGGGTGTAGGGATGCCCCCCCCCCCCCCCGAATACTAACAGTTCTTAATGGGGATTATGGTACCCCCTATATCATCGAATCATCTTCCGAAGAACATCCCGAGGTGTAGGGTGACACTAAACCCTAAACCCTAAACCCTAAACCCCTAAACCCCTAAACCCCTAAACCCCTAAACCCCTAAACCCCTAAACCCCTAAACCCCTAAACCCCTAAACCCCTAAACACCTAAACCCCTAAACCCCTAAACCCCTAAACCCCTAAACCCCTAAACCCCTAAACCCCTAAACCCCTAAACCCCTAAACCCCTAAACCCCTAAACCCTGAACCTGTAGGATGGAGGGTTTAGGGTCCGAGTTTTGTGGTTGTTTGCTTTTGTGCGATGGGGGCCTTTGGAGGGCTTTCTGGCCTTCGGGGTCATTTGGGGGCTTGGGGCGGGGGGCCTTCTTCGAGTTGCAAGGGTTCAGGTTCAGGGTTCAGGCTTCAGGGTTTAGGGTTTGGGGTTTGGGGTAACTTGAGGGTTGTCTTTCGGGTTTAGGGATTAGGGTTTGAGGGCTAGGGTGTGGCGCCTTCCTGGCTCATCTCGGAAGCCGTAGACCCCTTAAACATCGTAACTCGCAAATACGGCCCCGCACACCTTGTCACCAGATCTAATGTTGACCTCGAATTAGTAAACCCCCCCCTCCCCCGTCTCAATTGACTTTTGCTTCCGCCCCGACCCCCTATTGGGGGGGGGGGGGGGGGCAGGGCTGTCCTTAAAAAACCTGACCAGCCCCCAACCCCCCCTGCACCCTGTACCCTGAACCTACCTTACCTGGACCCTAAACCCACCCTGAACCTTATCTGAATCGGGATGTTAAACCCTAAGCCCCACTCTGACAGGGTTGGTTTCAGGGCTCCAGGATCTAGTTCAAGGCCCGGGCAATCGCTTCAGAAGGGCAATTCTCTATGGAAACCCCCCCCCCCCGCAAAAAAAGGGGCCGCGATTCCTTAATTGAGGGGGGGGGGTTATAACTAAGTTCCGGGATCCGGATTCCTTAATTGAGGGGGGGTTTAGAAATCTTAATCTGAGGTTAACATTACCCCTGGAGTGGCTCGTCGCGCTTTGCTTCCTCTGGCTGCTTCCTCTGTTTCGTTTGGATGCTCCCCCTTCTACAGAAACAGTCCTAAATCGGGAGAATAAGGGTTTTCGGGCTCCCGGTTTCTTTGGGGGGGTTACCAACGCCCCTCCATTCCCTTTTCACTCCTCAATTCATATTTCAAACGTTTCGAATGCTTTTTCAAGGCAGGATTCGAAACATTGGAAAACTATGCATTTTTAAGATTCTCTAAGCAAATCATCTTTAGGTGCCTTCGATATCCGCTTCTTCGCGCCACGCCTGCCAGTTAACCCGCACGCTTGCCTTGCCGAAGCAGCCAGGGAAACCCTGTAGCGGGGTTGGCATCAGAAAATCCCGTATGGCACGGTAGTATAGGATCCTAAACCCTAAACCCTAAACCCTAAACACGCAGGGTCCCCCCAAGAGCATTCGGCTGAGGGCCTCAAAGGAGCCAAGCGGCAGCTTCTTGCGAGAGTGGTCGCACATCTTCTGCAGTGTCGTCTTCCTGCTGTGCCGCACTCCTGTTCAAGGGTCCCGTTACGATCGCATCAGCGAGTACTTCTGCACATGGCCTACCACGGACAGCGCACCCTCTAGGACTCTGTGATATAGATGTAGATATAGATATAGAGATAGATATAGATACAGATATAGATATAGATTCTTATATGTAGATTTTCGAAATATCAACCCAGAATATGAGTCCCTTCGTTCTTGCATGTTCTCGGCATCTGAACAGGGGTCGCCCTCTTGTCCTGCTCGAATCAGCACTCGAAGGCTGAGCACGCCTCGCATCAGTGCAGCTACTTGTGGGAGTTTCCGACTATAGGGGTACCCTTTTTGGGGGGTCCTCTACGGGGATTCGGTTCCATTTGGGAGATAAAAGGGTGCCCCTATTTTGGGAAATGTCCACTTACAGAAAATGACCTGCTAGCCCCCAAGCACTCCTCCAGGCAAGCGCAAATCACTAAATTCCTTTGACCCAAGCGTAATTATGTTAGTACATGTTGTTTTTATTCATATGTTATTCTATTCATATATTCTTCTGATTGTATGATTCTACTCGTCATCCTTGTATCATTATATCAATAGATTGTTGTGAAAATAATACCATAGTATTTTATTTTTGTATTCGTATACTGCTATAGCAGCATTGATTATATACTATTATTTGATTGCATCACTTTCTTGCTATATTATGTTCATTATTGAATTTACTTATTCTTATATGATGATACAACAATAATATTGAATTGATATGTGATTGTATTGTTCTATGACCAGATGATTAGATGTATATATCATTTTATTGTTGCACTATTATATCATTCTCATACTAATTTACAAAGTTACTATATTAACAGGTTTTATACGATTGCAGTCCTATACAAAATATAATATAATATAATAATATTATACTACTATTGTATGAATAAGATTCTATTGTATATAGTATAGTATGATAATAGTATATTGATAGTATGATTATACATAGAAATATGTATACAGATAATTATTTTTGTTTATACTATTATCTTAGTAGATTTCTGTCTTGCTACATTCTTATATATTAGCATATGATTAGTTTATGTTTTTGTTACATACCTGTTTTTATTGACATATTGGTTCTTGAAAATTGAACTAAAAATCTACTGTCATTTTGTTACTGTACTACTGTATGAGTATATAAATTTATATTCTGGCATTACTATATATATCTACTTTTATGGGATTAAAATACTTCTATTTCGTGTTATATGCTTATATTAGTGAATATTCTTATGTTAGTATCCCATATTGTTCTTCTAGAATTGCATGAATATATTGCTGTAATACTATATTGCTATATTGCTATTTTACTATATGACTATATGACTATACTACTGTACTACTATATTGCTATACCTACTATACGATTATATGATCATAGTATATTATTTGAATATTTTTGTTAGTATGTTTCTGTATTTTACATAGCTCTAACATTATATTCTATTTTCTATAAGCATTATTTCATCATGACATGGTGATATATTGTGATACCATGATTTTGTTCCATTGCAGTAGGGTAATGTTGTTACAACAATAAAAATCGTCCTATTGTTTCATTTTTCTATTCGTATAATATTCTGAAACTATGTTATATATCTACACCCTCAAACACTGACTTAGTTGTCCAGTAACCTGGGGGAACTAAAGATTAACCTTTGGGATTATAAGGGGATTATACCCTTAAACCCTAAACCCTAAACCCGAAACCATAAACCCTAAACCCCAAAAAGGTTCGAGGTTGCCTACTCTACAACTAAGATGCGGCCTTGGCGGTGGCTTCCCCTCGTCTGCCTTCCACGGGGCGAGCTTGAGCTTCTTGGGCGCGATGACACCTTGGGCTTACAAGGCTGGGGGTTTAGGGTTTGAGGGTTTTAGTAATTTGGGTTTAGGGTTTAGGGTTTAGGGTTTGGTTTCAGGTTTTAGGCGTGCAAGTTGGGGATGTTCCCCCTTGTACTAGCAGCTCCTTCATAGGGACTCTGGTACCCCCCCCCTATTCGAATCCCTACAAAGGACTGTGAGTACAAGGGGGAACATCCCAGCTTGCAAGTATGGTTTTAGGTTCTGGGGTTAGGGATGAAGGGTGTTGGGATTGAACTGGTCCCGAGTTCCGGTTCCATACTCGTTGCAAACGGGTCACCTGGCCTGGCGAGCATGACCGATTGCAGTACTTAATTCTGGGATTCTGGGGGGGGGGGGTGTGGAGAACTCAGCTCATATGTCGAGCTGACATCCTGTGAGAAACCTTTCATGATGGGCAATGAGACCTTATAACCCTTTAAGAAAAGAGCCCTAAACCCTAAACCCTAAACCCTAAACCCAAAACCCAAAACCCAAACCCGGGGGTTACAGGGCAGAGCCCCTTCCTGGCTGGCAATCACCGGGCTGCATCGGGACTTTCAGCAAAGGTGCGGGGGCAGGCTGCCAGCTCACTGCCCCTGCGCAAGGCACATAGGGTTTAGGGTTTAGGGTTTAGGGTTTAGGGTTTAGGGTTTAGGGGCCTGAAAAATTAGAATAGGTTTTTTTTTTTTTTTTGGGGGGGGGGGGGTTAGTATAGTATAATTGCAAAGGTACGATAAGGGAATATTATTCGTAATTATTCCGACCCCTATAGTAAACTGACATGTGACATCCAAGAGAACTTGGGGGTTTGCGATACTAGGGGTACCATATGGGGGTCCTTATTACAAGGGGATCCTACTATCTGGGGTCCCGAAAGCCAGGCAGATTCTGTGGGCGTTCAATGTTTCAAGGTCCAGCGTTGGTTCCCCTTACTATACTAATATGGCCCTTATATTACCTTTAGGATCTTCAAAAAGGGTCCCCAAAACCCAAGTGTACAACCTTAGGGGTCCAAGCAGAAACCCAAAGATGGTTGGTGTCGCGACAAAGTGCCAAGACCAATGCTGCAACTCAACACGCGGAGCTCCCAAGAAAAAATGCCACCCTACCGCAATTCTCAGCTGTCAAAACTCCAAAACAACCCTAAATCCTAAACCCGAAGCCCTTGTATTTTCAACCCGAAGGCCACGTGATGGCGCAAATGCAGACTGCAAGCAGGGCTCGTTCATGCGCTTCCGACCTTCCTGATCCCTATACTAAACACTGAACCCTAAACCCTAAACCTTAAACCCTAAACCTTAAACCCCAAACCCTGAACCCTAAACCTTAAACCCTATAATCCCTAATGCTTGGCCTCCGTGGCTGAGCGGGCCGGCTCTCGTCCCTGCATCAGGAGACAGCATCTTCCGAGTAGAATGCGCTGTTCGTAGGGTTGCAGAGGTGCAGTTGCGGGTGTTTAGGGTTGAGGGTTTAGGGTTTAGGTCTGAATTTGAGGGCTTTGGAGTGAATGTAAAGTCCCGTTTTGGGCTTGCTAAGGGAAGCCTGCGGGCAGGGGCAACGTACCCTACATGAAGCCAATCAGGGCTCCCTTTAGCCCCCCACTGTCTGTTTTACACTGGGCCGATTTGTTTTTTTGGTTGGGTGTGTCGATGCTGGAAACGTTTTCAGACTTCACTGGCAGTCATGGCAATCATCATTGCGAACAGTACTTCGCAACAACAAGCGAGAGGATCCGAAGTGTCGGCAAGCAACAGCCGGAGTTACTGGGGGGACAGCTTCAGCAGCTTTGGATTCCACAAGTGACGGAAACTGATGAACTGTTGCAACAGAAGCTTCTGCAAAATCTGAGTCAGGCTCAAGGGGACGCGCGCTACTGCTCTGACCCCTTTGACATTTTTTGACCACTTCCAAGGCGACGTATGAGGATTTCCGGAAATAAGGGATCCCTAATATAAACCCCCAAATGATAACATCCCCTTGAAAGGACCCCCGAAAAGGGTACCCCTCTTTTCGGAAACCCCATGTGTGAATACCTCGGCCGGTCACCGAAAGCGCTCTCCCCTAAGGGCGGCGGCAATGGAGTCGTCATCGTAGGGGCACTTGAAGATGCCCATGTGCATGTCAAAGAGCTCCTGCTCCGTGTTCTTCCGGTCCCTGCCTCGGATGGCCCGTAAATCTCTGAAAAATCTTCTTCGGGGTTTTTGGGGTTTAGGGTTACGGTTGCTATGACCCTCTTGAACCCCCCCAAAAAAGAGACAAAATAGACAAAAGTATCCCAGTCAGGGCCTACCTAGCTGCTGTCGTAGCCGAGGAAGCGGAGCACCTCGGAGTTTCCGCGCATGGCCTGGTGGAGCTTGGGATCCGTCCGGATCTCCGGGGCGGTGTGCGTGATGGCCTTGCTGTCCTGCTTCCTGGGATGCTCCGGGCTTCGGGCTTCGGTAGGGCGGAGCTTAAGTTCAGTTGCCCGAAATCTGCGGAAAAGAAAAACAACCCTAAACTTGCTAAACGCCCTAAACACACTAACACCCCAAACAACCCTAAAAGCCCTGAATACCCTTAACAACCTAACAAAAACCAAAAAAAAACCCTAAACAACCAAAAAAACCTCATCATAAAAACCTTAAAACAAAAACCTCAAAACACTCCACAGCAGACCGGCTTCAGGGCCTCGATGACCACAAACCCTAAACCCTACCTAAACCCTAAACCCTAAACCCCAGACCCCAAACCCTAAACCCTAAACCCTAAACCCTAAACCCTAAACCCTAAACTTGGAAAAAGTCTCCAAAAAGTCTAAAGAAAGTCTTTCCGGCACCCCCCCCCCCTCCCCGGAGAGTTTTTTAGAGTTCGAGACTTTTCCTTGGAAAAAGTCTCCAACAAGTCTAAAGAAAGTCTTGAAAAGTCTTGCGGGCAGCGCCCCACCTCCCCGAGCCTCTTTTCTTTGCAAAAAAGTCTTGAAAGAGTCTCCAAAAGGACTTTTTCTAGACTTTTCTCGACATTTCAACGACTATCTTGAAGACTTTTCAAAAGACTTGTTTTAGACTTTTTAGACTTTTTGAAAACAAGTTTTTCCGAGGACTTCTCCAAAAGACTCTTTTACGACTTTTTTTGACTTTTTCAATAATCCAAGGTTTTATAGAGTTAACTAGGGAAGCCAACCACACAACACTAAACGCCCTGAACGCCCTAAACAGCCTAAAAAACCTAAACACCCTAAATGCCCTTAACAAGCTAACAAAAACCTTAAAAACCTATAAATAAACCTAAATAACCCAAAAAACCTGACAAAAACCTTACAGCAAAAACCTCAAAACCCTCCAGAGCAGCCCGGCTTCAGGGCCTCGATGACCACCTCCCTAAACCCTAAACTCTAAACCCTATACTCTAAACCCTAGACCCTAAACCCTAAACCCTAAACCCTAAACCCTAAACCCCAAAAAGCAGCCCGGCTTCAGCGCTTCGATGACCACCTCGAGGTCCGCCTGCAACTTTGGCGAGGCGAAGCGCAGCGCGGAGCCGCTGATGCCTGGGGGGCAGGGTAGGGTTTAGGGTTTAGGGTTTAGGGTGTAGGGTGTAGGGTTTAGGGTTTAGGGTTTAGGGTTTAGGGGTTTAGGGGTTTAGGGGTTTAGGGGTTTAGGGGTTTAGGGGTTTAGGGGTTTAGGGGTTTAGGGGCTTAGGGGCTTAGGGGCTTAGGGGTTCAGGGGTTTAGGGGTTTAGGGGTTTAGGGGTTTAGGGGTTTAGGGTTGAGGGTTTAATTTTAGGGTCCCATGCTGTGGAGGAGCTTCGGTTGGTTGAGGATTTTTTGGATTTAGGGTTTAGGGGTTTAAGGCTTCAGGGATTGGGGGTTAGGCCTTGTGGCCTTGTTGTTTAATGGGGTCAGGGGGGGGGGGGGCTTTGTAAGCGGAAAGGGGGTGCGGGGGGGCTGGCAAGCAGCACTTATCAGGGGTGGACCTTATACATGGGAAGTAAGATCGTTTCTTACTGATGGTAACTTGCCTGAAGTTCCTGAAATGGGTTCTTAAGGGAAGGGGCTCATTCCGGGTAGGTACCTAGGGAGCCTTTTGGGAAGCTTAGCTTAGGAAATAGTAGGAAGTCTTGGGGAACCTCGGGCTACACATCCCCCTTGAAGCCCCCTCCCTTAACAACCCTATAACTATAAACCCTAAACCCTAGCCCTAAACCCTAAACCCTAAACCCCTCAACCCCTTATAGCAGCAACCCAGATGCGCACGGCCAAGAGGACGACGGTGCGGTCGCCTTGGAGGCGCTGGGAAGCGAACTCCAGGGCGCCAGTATCTTGCTTCACGGCTTCCAGAACCTGGGTGGTTTAGGGGTTAGGGTTTAGGGTTTCGGGGCTGGCACCTACAGAACCCTTTAGAAAAACAATATCTTTGTGAAGGGTATTCCGAACTAAGATGCTCTTAAGACCCACACTGGGGAAATACAGGGAAGTACAAAAAACAGTGTTCCCAAGGGCCTGCCTAGGCACGATGTCCCGGTCACTCCGCAGGCGAAGGGACGCAAACTGCAGGGCTCTCCAGTTCTGCTGTATGGCAGTGAGAACCAGCGGCCGATCATTCCTAGTTCATGGTTGGGATAGTATTTAAATCATGTAAAGCTACCATTCCTCATTGAGTTTAAGTACCCTTGAAGATGTAAAATGTTACCCTAAACCCTAAACCCTAAACCCTAAACCCCAAACCCTAAACCCTAACCCTCAATCCCAGCTATGACAAAGACTCTGCATCTTGGCAGACAGCACCTGCAGGGCCATTCCGTCACCGCGGACCGCCAGCCTTGCCAAACCGTAATCCGCCTGCAGGTCGGGAGATGCCAAGGCAAGAGCATGCCAGTCCCGGTGCACCTTGCTCTTGGTTAGTGGGTTTAGGGTTTAGGGTTCAGGGTTTGGGGTTTAGGGTTTAGGGTTGAGGGCATCAGGCACTCTATATCCCCCTATAGAGACCCTTTCAGGGATTATATTAGTGGTACCTTCTTCCCCCTTCCCTACCAACCAACAGTAAGGCGCAGCCATTTTCACGATCTTTGGGTTGGCCCGCAGGCTCGAGGAAGCGTACTGCAGCGCGCGCCAGTTGCTGCGGAAGGCGCTGATGAACCTAGACTCCCCCTAGAACCGAAATAACAAGGGTTTAGGGTTTAGGGTTTAGGGTTAGGGCTATACTCCCCTTAGAGCCTCAATGAACTTTTTTTTTACATGTCCTCTTGGTTTTTATATGAGCAAAAACAAAAAAAAACAATTCCCAAGGGAGATATAGGAACATGTCGAGCTTGAAGTGCTTGTCCATGCAGACCACCAACCTACACTCCCCTTAGAACCTTACTACAAAATATTGTTTTAAATATCCTCTTGGGTTTTATATGAACAAAAACAAAAAGTAATTCCCAAGGGGGATATAGCAACACCAAGTTCAGGCGGCTCGCTCCCGCTGCCAGGTCCGTCACCAGCTCCTCTGCACATGAGGGCGGGACTGTATGTATTGGAGAATCACGTGCACGAGAGTGCATATAAGTATATGAGTTTATGTATAGATATACTTATATATTTATCTATATATATATATAATTAATTAATTAAGGGTACCTTCTTGGGGTTCTTACTATAGGGGAATCCATTTTGGGGGTCAACATTAGGGTCTCGGGCCCCCTAATTTCGAAAACCCCCATATGTCATTGCATAGAAAGGTACAGGCAAGAAGGCAAGAATTGCCCTAAACCCTAAACCCTAACCCCTAAACCCTAAACCCTAAACAACCCTAAACCCTAAACAACCCTAAACCGACCCCCAGTCCAGGTCGTCTGCATCACGGTCGCCGCAGAGCAAGCGCTGCCTCTGCCGCGCCACCTTCTCGCTGCGCTCCAGTAGCTTCTTTATGTCGACGATCCTGGGGAGGCCCATGGGTATATGGGGTTTTAGGATTTATAGGGTTTATAGGGTTTACAGGGCTTATAGGAGACATATAGGATTTATAGGGTTTATAGGGTTTATAGGGTTTATAGGGTTTATAGGGTTTATGGGGTTTATAGGATTTAGGGTTCAGGGTTTGGCTTCTTTACATCGACGATATTGGAGGCCAATGGGTACTTGGAGGTTCAGGGTACTTATGACTCCAATCAGAACTGTACTTCTAAGTCCCCCCTGAGTCCTCTAAGCATTTTACAAGTATACTTACAAATGGGGTTATGGGTTGCCATGCGTACGATGAGACGCGCAGCATGATCGTTCATATGGGTACTTCCCCAAATAGGGGTACCCTTAGTTGTCCAGTAACCTGGGGGAATTCAAGGTTAACCTTTGGGATTATAAGGGGGATTATACCACCCCAAAAAGGTTAAAGGTTACTTCCTCTACTACTAGGTACCCCTTCTAATGCCCCAAATAGAATAGAATCCCCCCAAAGGGACCCCCAGAAAGGGTACCCCCATTTTCGGGAACCCCGATAGAGACGCGCCCTATACATCTGGAGAAACCCTAAACCCTGAACCCTGAACCCTAAACCCTAAACCCTAAGCCCTAAACCCTAAACTCTAAACCCTACTGTAGACCTTGTGGAATGGCCGCGGGGGGGTGGGGGGGGGGAGGTTCGGAAACCAACTGAGGCTCTTGCGTTGGGGTCTCTGGCATCAAGGCAGAGATGTGTGAAAAAAAACCTACCAACCCCCCGGTCTCATAGTTTTTGCAACCTACCTAAGATAAGACCCAGGGGCGACGGGCGAAGCCCTTAAAGCTTAGGGTTTTAGGGTGAGAGGGCGCGGAGATTCTTGGGCATGATTCTCTCTTTGTTTGTCAGGGTTTACTCTATAGGCAGGGTCGCTAAAAAACCTACACAGTTCGGGGCCTCAGTTGTCTAGTACCCTAGGGGAACTCAAGCTTCACCGGATTCTAAAGTCCCCAAACGCTAGACCCAAAATAACCTAGGAATAACAAGGGTGCCCTTTTTGGCGTTAAGGGGATTACCAAAGGAACCCCAACCCTAAAAAAAGGAAATAAGGGCCAACTCCCGGTCCCGGAAAGGCTAAAGGTTGCCATACTCTACTGCCCCCAAAGAGCCCAATACCCCT
Organism: Symbiodinium natans; assembly: GCA_905221605.1. Taxonomy (NCBI): domain Eukaryota; class Dinophyceae; order Suessiales; family Symbiodiniaceae; genus Symbiodinium; species Symbiodinium natans. The sequence goes on along the minus strand of CAJNDS010002084.1, from coordinate 417,689 downwards.
TCATTAAGGAATATACATTAATTCACATTAAGGATCCCTATATAAATTCAGCAATATTTCCTAATTAAGGGGATATTGGGCTCTTTGGGCTAATCCAGGACATGGCACAGCCAAGTGTTGGAGGCGGAGACCGTGCGCAGGGGCCCCTGGATGTCGCAGATGTTTACCTCCACCGTGTGCTCGGCGTCTGCAGGCTCCTGGGGTGTAGGGGTTGTAGGGCTCAGGTGCTTCATCCCCTAAACCCTAAACCCTAAACCCTGAACCCTGAACCCTGAACCCATAACCCTTCCTTAACAGGGTTTAGGTTTAGGGTTTAGGGTTTAGGGTTTCGGGTTTAGGGTTGGGATGTTCCGCCTTATACTAACAGTCCTTGATAGCGATTCTAGTCCCCCTCTTAAATTGCAATCCCTAAGGGGGAACATCCCAATACAATCCCCTAGAATCCTATCCGATAATCCCCTTAGGGCTCCTAAAATCCCCGAAGCCTCAACCCTTTCACCCTCAATCACCCGAAAGCGTCCTCACCCTCTTGCGAGGACGTCTTCCGCTCTTCCATCTCAAGGCGCAGCTCCCTCTCCCTCCTTTCAGACATTCTTGAGTACAGTATGAGGTTTGAAGATTAAATTTCCGGGCTTTTGAAGGGACTCGTTGTGCACAAAGTCTCTGTTCAATTATGCATTGAGGTCGCCACCCTGCGCCCATAAAAGTTCGATCGACTTGCGCATGCTGCGACGAAAGCTGGAGGAGCCTTTGAATAATCTGCCGTGCCTACTCAGAGCCTCCCAAGGCTCTCGAATCCCCTGACTGAAGCATGTTTTGGGGGACCCTAAACCCTAAACCCTAAACCCTAAACCCTAAACCCTAAACCCTAAACCCTAAACCCTAAACCCTAAACCCTAAACCCTAAACCCTAACCCTAAACCCTAAACCCTAAACCCTAAACCAGGTTGTCATGATCACGGCAATGGCATTCGGCACCCCCGTCGCCTCCTTCGGGCAGCATCTATGCGGTGCTGCTCCTCGACCAGCTCCTGAATTCTGGGGGCCCTTTCGGGTCTCTGCTGCGACATCTTATCTTTAGTCGGTATAGTTTAGGGTTTAGGGTTTAGGGTTCAGGGTTTGTTTAGGGTTTGTTTAGGGTCCCACAAGAGGCCGGAGATTTAGATCGGCCCCGCGTGCGGCCAGATGTGAAGAAAGGCTGCTGGGGTTTAGTTTTAGGGTGATGAGTGAGCGCGCTGTCCCCAAATCATCCCGAATCCGAGCCGGTACTGCCACCTCGCCTCGAAGGAGTAGTCCGTCACTTCCTCCTCATCAAGCTGGGCACCTTCCTGCACATCCATGTCAATGACACGCCCTGCACAACATGTATCGGGGTAGCTACATTTTTGAACTGACCAGGTCTTGTATAAGAGTGCCTGGTCGCTCGGCGGTGCAGCCTCCCGCTCTTCCTCGGCCTCGGCCGCCTCGGCCGCCTCGGCCTTCTCGGCTCGGCGGCGCGCCTCCTCGCGCTCCACAGCCGCCCGGGCGGCGTCCAGGCGCCGCTTCTGCTCGGCCTCCTCGGCCTCGCGCTGCCGGCGCAGGGCAGCCTCCCGGGCCCTGGCCGCCTCCTGGGCGGCCGCCCGCTGGCGCTGCCGCTCCTCCTCCGCTAGGCGCTCCTCCTCCCTCCGGAGCTCCTCCTGCTTGCGCTGCTTGCGGCCCTTCTCGTCCTGCGGTTCACATCGGTTGCCGGCCCGTGGCTTCGAGCAGGCTTCTAGAGTGTGGAACAGATCGGGGAAAAGCTCGGAGATTGAGGAATCGATCTGAGCAGTTTCGGAAAGTTGCGGGGTTGGGCTTGCAAAGCTTGAAAGAATTGATCTCTCGCTCGTGCACAAAAGGCTACGGGCTACGGGCTGTTGCAGGGCCACCTCAGGCGGTGGATTTCAGTGGTGCTAGGTTCTATGGCAACTTCAGTACCACCCGAGCAAATATAGGGTATGATGATGAGGCATCTCTGAGCCGGGGATGCCAGAGTGCGTCACTGCCGTACTCATTTCCGCTGAGCCGATGCTTTCTCGAGGTTTGGGGGTACTGAAGTCCTCCTCCCAGCGGCTCTGCACCAGCAGGAACATCTCCTGGGCATGCGGCTGCCGGGCCTGCGCGTGCTTATCTGGGTGGAGCTCCAGCTGGAGGGCCCGCAACCGAGAACGCCTCTCGGTGGCTCCACAGAAGTCCACGATGGACAGCTCCTGCAACAGCCGGCCGCGTCGGCTTCGAGCCCACTCCGCTGCCTCTGCCTCAGCCTCCCCATCGTCCAAGTCCGTCCGTCTGCTGCGTGCAGGAATCTCTTCCACCGGCTTCCAAGGGAAATACTGCCCGGTTGGTGCATAGCCACCCGGCTGTGCAGTCGCGTAAGCACGGCGCTCCCGGGCGGCCTGCTTTGCAGCTTCTCTTGCGGCCTCCCTTGCAGCTTCCCGCGCGGCCTCTTGCGCAGCCTTCTTTGCGAGGCGGATAGGGTCTGCGTCGTCACGCGCAGTGTCGCACCATTCGCAGTGTTCTTCTGAGTCGCTGTTGTCCTCCAGGCACTTTGAACACTCCCACTTAGGTGCCATGCCTCATTGCGCCCAGGGAGTGGTTCGATGTAGGAGCTGATCTACTACACTGCAGGCATATAGGGGAGTAGTTCAGGAAACTCTGGTGGTGCTTGGACTACCCTGACGGTAAGAAGCTGTAAGCCTGGTGCACCGAGCCGGAGAAGCAGTGCCGAGAGCAAAACCATCACCACAGAAACTGAAGGCTCGATACCCCAGCCACCACAAACAGCAACAGTGCTCTGTCGCTACTTTGCGTCTCATTCGCTTACCTTAAACCCTAAACCCTTAAACCCTTAAACCCCATAACCCTATAACCCTATACCCTATAACCCTATAACCCTATAACCCTATAACCCTATAACCCTATAACCCATTAACCCTATAGCCCTATAACCCTATAACCCTATAACCCTATAACCCTAAGCCCAATAACCCAATAACCCAATCCAATAACCCTGTAACCCTATAACCCCTAAACCCTAAACCCTAAACCCTACAACCAACCCTAAACCCAAAAACCATGTCGAGCCGACGGCCCGGATGGCACCCAGATTGACGCACGAGCCCCCCCCCCCCCCCCCCCTGGGGCCATATGCCTCTGGGGAGTGAAGGCATTGAAGCGGCTCGTCCTTTCAACGGTAGGGTTTGGGGTTTGGGGTTTGGGGTTTGGGGTTTAGGGTTTAGGGTTTGGGGTTTAGGGTTTTGGGGTTTAGGGCTTTTCCGAAATGAGACACATACATGTGCTGAACTGCTGAATTTTATGCGAAGCGCGATATCGGTAAAAGAAAAAACCTGCTTGGAGAAAGCCGGCACACGCGCAGAGATGTAATGTCTACACTACCATGTCTGTATCTATTCTCTGTAGGTGGGTTTAGGCCTTACAAAGCTGTCGGATTCTAGGCTAGCGGGTTCATATTCAGGATTTGGGTTCAGGGATTTAGAGGTTTAGGGCTTAGGGTTTGGGGTTTGGGGCTTCGGGTCTGGGGTTTGGGGTTTGCGCTGTCAGGGTTGGAGTTTGGGATTGGCGAAGGCGCCTCTTGACCGGGCCCATCGCAGTGCGCTGGCAGGGCCAGGTGGGGGGCGGGATGTGTCAAGGACTGCCTACCTGAATACTGAAGGAAATAGAAATTGCCCTGATTACTTGTAAAATGTCTGCCCTCTACCGGAGCCCGGTGTTCAGTAAGGTTGATGGCTCACGACGGCGGGGGCTGCAGTCTGCGCATCGGGCCATCCGGAATGTCGTGTGAAGTACGTAGGGTCATATATTTCTTGTACCCCCAAAAGGACACCCGATAGTTACACTCGCCAAAATTAAAAAGGAACCTCATAGACACTCACCAATAACAGTAGTACAAACCCCACGTCATGTGTTCGAGCTCGAGCCCACTGGCCGGATGCAGGCAGGAGGCTTCAATCGGAAGGAGAGAACAGAAATTGCCCTTGGCAGCCCCCCAAATAACAAAGCCCTAATTGAGCGCTGCGCACCCTAAACCCTGAATCCCGGCAGTTGGCTCGCACCATGGGGGGCGAGCGGGGGCCCCGTAGGGCCGTAGGGAGGGCGCCGCATCATCCGACAACAGGAGGGGGGATCCACCCAAGTTACCGCGAAGAAGCGCTCGGAAACCGCGGCGGTAACCCGCCGGAAGCTCCGGAAGCCCCTCAACTACTCAACACTTGAACCCCAAAGATCGAGCTTCCCCGAAAGAGCACTGGCAACAAAGCTGGCTCTGCCTCAAGAGCCCCAAGCCTATTTTTTCGTAGGTTCCTACCACAACACCCTTGAAAAGCAGGCTCGGGGGCTTGAAGGGAACGCTTGACAACCCATTAATTAGGGAACTTGCTACCCCCCAACTGTAAACGCTCAAGCCCAAACCCTAAACCATCAACAAACCCCTACAGGCACTTGCAACGCTATGCCCCTCCCTGCTTGTTGGGGTCTGGGCCCCTGCTGCAGCACAGTACGATCGCAAGACCTGGGCTTCTTGGAGCAGTAGTATATGCAGGTTTGATCCACAGGCCCTCCTGGGAATTTAGCTAGGCTGCCGAAAAGGCTTGTAAGGGAAGATGGTCATTTTGGGAGCAAGTATTTCCATGAACTACCTGATACTTACTACAGGGTTGGAGTCTAGGGCCGGCCCCCACTGCAGGGGGGGGGGGGGGATGTTGTGATACGGATTTAGGGGAAGGCCCTGGGGTTGTTGATGGAAAACTCTATACATCCTAGAAACAAAGCCGGAAAAGGATATCAGGGCTTTTGGGGCTTTCCACTACCCGCGGTACTTGTGCGAAGAACTCCGTGCTTGTGCGACTCTGCTTTGTGGCCCTGTTCTAGGTACCTTTTTCGGAAGAGACATCAGCTGAACGAAGATGACGGTGCGCCCCATGCACCTCTTTAACCTCTTGAACCCTATGATGGCAAGTCGAGACCCTAAACCCTAAAACCCTAAAACCCAAAACCCCAAAACCCCAAAACCCTAAAACCCTAAAACCCTAAAACCCTAAAACCCTAAAGCCCTAAAACCCTAAAACCCTAAAGCCCTAGAGCCCTAAAACCCAGAGACCAACCTGCGAAATCCCTGTCTTTGGGCATCCAGGAGGGGCACCTCTTCCTCCGGGATGGCCGAGCCATCCTCCTCGCTGCCCAAGGCAGGGTAGCCGACCTGGGGTTTAGGGTTTAGGGTTTAGGGTTTAGGGTTTAGGGTTTAGGGTTGAGGGGTTAAGGGTTTAGGGTTTAGGGTTTAGGGTTCAGGGCTACGAATGGCACGAGGGGAGACCTGAAAACCTCCATAACCGCCTCAATGCCCCGCCCCAAGTATCAGCCTTGGACATCTGTAAATGGGCATATAAAGCCTTTAAAAAACCCCAAACCTATCACCAAATTGGGGGTTCGCCGCGCTTCGGTCGATACCCTTCGGCAGGCTGGCGTAAGCCACAAGAACCTCCACTGCCACTCACCTATATAAAGCCCATAAACCCTTCCAGAACCCAACCTTTTTGGCCAGGAGCCGTAGAGGCTCGGCCTTGAAAGCCAACACATAAAGCCTTGTACAAGTAGACCCTAAACCTTAAACCCTAAACCCTAAACCCTAAACCCTGAACCGATCAACCAAAAACTGCCAAGGAGGCGCCAGCCGCCCCAGCCCACCGAGGTGATAGGGCAGGCAGAGGTTGGCCAGGTCCTTTCGCGGGGCTTATTGGAGCACGGGTCTTCTCTCTTGCTCAGTCTTTACGGGTGTGTGGTTCAGGGTGTTATGTAGGGACTCTAAACCCTAAGCCCTAAGCCCTAAGCCAGAAAGGGGTGGACTACACCGACACCAGGGTCCCGTGGGGCTCACCTCCATGGTTCAGGGTTCCCCGACACCGACAGAGTGGATCCGAGCAGATGTTGCGGGATGCAGGGGGGCTTCTAAAACTTGGGAATACCCTCGTGGTGGCCCCTTTTTTGGGAGGCAGTCTTTGGGATGCTCCCCCCTAATACTGACAGTCCTTAATAGGGATTATGGTACCCCTATGATGATCCCCATTAAGGACTGTTAGTATGATAACTGAGTATGAGGGGGAACATCCCAAGGGCACTCTATTATATCTGGGGTGTGGCAGGAGTTGAGGGCTGGAAGAAGAACCCTAAACTCCCCGCCCTAAACCTTAGACCAAAAGCCCTAAACCTTAGACCAAAAAACTCAAGCAGCCTAAAACATAAAACCTACAACCTGAATCCCAGACCCTGAAACCCCGAAACCCTAAACCCAAAACAAATCCAAAACCATAAAACCTTAAAACCCTTAACCCAAAATCCCTAAAACCCTAAACCCAAAAAACCCAAAAACCCTAAACCCCAAAGCCCCAAAGCCCCAAAACCCCCAAACCCCAAAACCCCAAAATTCCCGCCCAGCTTTCTGGGCCCCCTGGCGCTCATCGGATGCCCAATGGTGCTCAACTCCCAATCAACCACTGCCTTGACTTTGAGGGCTCTTTAAGGGTTTGGGGGTCTCAACTTCTCCCGGCAGTTTGCCTGCATTTCGCTTCTCTTGTGTCGTGTGCTGGGCTGTTTGTCTTTCGTCGGGACCCACATTCTGGATATGTTTCCCACGATTCTTCTGAGTGCTCTTTGGGGTTTACAGTAAACCCCAAAAAGTTGGAAGCCTCTTTACGGACAAATCGTGCTGGGATTCCCTATCCTTTACTCGTAGGGATTGAGGCTATTGAGTTTCCAACTTTTTGGCTTCTACTATAGGGTTTAGGAAGTTTAGGCGATTGAGGGTTTAGGGCTGCGAGGGTTGAGGGCTTTTCTTGGGGCTGTAGGGAAGTAGGGCTGCGAGACATATCGGGTTCAGGGTTTTAGGGCGTAGGGTTCAGCCGAGCTGAGAGGATTTACGGGGCCCAAGGTTTGTGGGTTTAGAACGGGGTCTTTCCCTGACTCGGGGCTCAGAAGGGCCATGCAGATACCTTTCAACCCTAAAAAGCAGAGGCTTACAGGGTTGATGGGGCCGGGCTGAAGTTCACAGGTTTTTGCAGAGATGATCGGTTACAGGGTTTGCAGGCTTGTCGGGCGTTAAACGGGATTTCAAGACCACCGGAGCCCCATGCAAAATTACAAGGCTCAGCTCTACGAATCCAAAACCATGAGCCGAGCCCTCTTTGAATCCCACACCCTAAGCCCTAAGCCCTTCAACCTCAACCCTACAAGCCCAAGCCCTTCAGCCTCAAACCCGAAACCCTAAACCCAAAGACCTTCAACCTCAAACCCTGAGCCCTAAACCCTTCAACCTCAAGCCCTAAACCCTAAGCCCTTACACCGCAAACCCTAAACCAGAAGCCCTGAAACCTCAAACCCCAAACCCGAAGCACTCAGACCTCCTACCCTGGAAGCCGCCAGGCGACCAGCACTTTTGGCTGGCCGTCGGGGGAGAGGATGAGGTTGTCAGGCTTCCAGTCGCCATGGATCACACACGACCTTCGGAGGGTCTTTCTGCAAGGGCTCGAACCCTTGAGCCCTAAACCCCATAAGGAACCACGGGCTCTCAAACATGAAAAATGAGAACGAGAACTCAAGCTCAAACTTGACAAAATGAAGCTCAAACTTCAAAAACAATGCAGGAACCCGGAACTCTCATACCTGAAAACGTAGGAACCCAAGTCTCAAACTTGAAAATGTAGGAACCCAATCTGAAAAAATGTTTTTTTAGGCATCCCTACTCCCGGATGCCCTGTTTCGGGGCCTGCCCAAGGCGCCATGAACCCTAAGCCCTCAACCCTACATCTATGGCTTAGGGTGGGGTGCTACAGGCTTTTTTTGGGAAGAACGGCCCCTGCCCCCCCCCCCCCCCCCCCCAAAAAAAAAAAAAAAATAAATAATATATCAATATCAAACCTCAAAGAACCTGACCCTAAACCCCCGGAAGCCTGCAACCTTTAAACCGAAAGACCTAAACAAAAACCTAAACGCGGAGAGCCCTTACCACGCCTGTCCGGAGGCATGTTCGCCTCGAAGAGCCTGGCAGCAAATTAGGATTTCTATATTGGGGTCCCTTAGCGCGGGTGGTTAAAAGCATGCAGTTTCTGGGAATTAGGGTCTCTACCTGCTCCCTGAAAAACAGCTATGAAAGATGGATCTATACGTAGGTAATACCTAATGCCGTCTGGACATGAACCGGATGAATCGCCAAGAAAATAGCCCTAAACCCTAAGCCCTAAACCCTAAACCCTAAAAATTCCTAAACCCTAAACCCCAAACCCCAAACCCTAAACTTTCAAAGCTTGAACCCTAAAACCACGACATCTCCCCTTGCCTGATGAGCTCATCGAGGCGCTTCATGGGGGGGATGTGGCCGTCGGAGCCCGAGACCTCCCCCAAAACCACGCGCAAAGCCAAGACTCACGAACACCCCGAGGGTTGAGGGTTTAGGGTTATTAGGGCTTAGGGCTTAGGGCTTAGGGTTTAGGGTTTAGGGTTTAGGGTTTAGGGTTTAGGGTTTAGGGCTACTAGGGCTCAGGGGCCCCGGGCTGAACCCTAGACCGGAACCCTACAACAAAAGCCACTAAACCCCCAGACCCAAGCCTAAACCCTAAACCCCGAAACCCCTAAACCCCTAAGCCCCTAAACCCCTAGACCCCTAAACCCCTAGACCCCTAAACCCCTAAACCCCTAGACCCCTAAACCCCTAAACCCCTAAACCCCTAAACCCCTAAACCTAAACACCTAAACCCTTAAACCCCCTAAACCCCCATGTCCCTTAAACCCCTACGCCCCTGAAATGGACCCCGAGAGTCGCTTCCTGGCCTGCGCCTCGCTAGTCCGCTTCATGGTGCGGATCTGCCGCCTGTGGGTTTTTGGGGGGTGTTGGGGTTTAGGGTTTAGGGTTTAGGGTTTAGGGTTTAGGGTTGTTTAGGGTTGTTTAGGGTGTATTGTTTAGGGTTTAGGGTTTAGGGTTTAGGATTTAGGGGAGTTGGGGTTTAGGGTTTAGGGTTTCGGATTCAAGGGTGTTGGGGTTTTAGGGTTTGGGGTTCAGGGTTTAGGGTTTAAAGCCTTGGGCACGCAGATTTCTGAATGGGCACTTTGCGGTAGTTCAGAGTAAGCACATGGGGAGCATGATGGGGACTGTTTTGGTAATTGTTGAGGCTCCTGTCTTAGGGATGAAACGGACTTGGTTCAGGGCTTAAGTGTTTTTTTGGGTGGAGGGTTTAGGTGGACAGGACCCCCAGCTTTAGTTGAAGGATGTAGGGTTTAGGGTCCGGGTGTAGGGGTACTGTAGGGTTTAGGACTGTACCTAAAGCAGCATGTATGACCTACAAGCAGGGCGTACCTCCACCGCCGGGTATATTGGATTTCAAGGGGCTTATCCAGGTGTAAGGTCTCATGGAGGGCATCCTTACCGAATTCCATCAACATCCTCAACCCCTAAAAGCCTTAATTACACCCTGAACTCCTAAAAGCCCCTCCTAAACCCTAAACCCTAAACCCTAAACCCTAAGCTGCAGAACCTCGGTGTTTTGTGGTGAGCTGCCGAGCTGCTCGTAGAAGCCGCCCATCTTGCCATAGGGCTTTCCTCGTCAGGGCTTAAGGTTTAGGGTTTAGGGTTCAGGGTTTAGGGTTTAGGGTGTAGGGTCTTCACTAGGGCTTAGGGATGTTGAGGGTTTCGGGCAATCTGAGCGCAAAGATCCAGACTAGACCGCAAACAAAGCTCCCAATGCGAAAACACGCTAAAGGTACAACGTTAGTTTTTTGAAAGGAACACTATTTGGGGTTTCCGAAAATCGGCGTACCCTTTTAGGGGATCCCTTTAAGGGGATTTTCTCTATTTAGGGGTACAAAAGGGGTACCAACATTTTGGGCAATGCCTATTTGAACACTTCCTTGGCTTTGCGATTGGCAAGAGAAACCCAGAACTAACAACGCACGTGTGTGCATCCTGCGGCTGGCTCAGGTGTTTCATGAGGGCTGATAGGGCTGATAGGGGCGTATGGGGCTTGTGGGCCTTGTAGGGCTTACAGCTTATAGGGCTTATGGGGCTTAGAGGGCTCACAGTCTCGGCCTTATCGCTTCTAGGCTCATGGTGTAGGGCTTCTGGGGCATATGATAGGGCTTGTAGGGCTGATGGGGCGCAGCTTACAAGCTCGAGCACCCCTCCCTCTCTCTCGTCCCCAAGGCGTCCTGAGAGCAGCCCCAAGGTGTTGGGGTCGTAGCTGTGGAGCCTTGGTTCAGGAGGGCGATTCAGACGTGGTAGCCCAGTAATAGTAACCATATCAATGAGGGTACCCTTTTCTGGTGCTAGCTGCTAGTTATTCTCAGAAGAGAACCCACAACCCAAAAAGAGGAAAAGGGCACCACTCAGCTAGAGAATCATCCACACGAATGGTCAGCCATGAGGCAGAGCTGTCCTAAAAACTGTTCCCAAAGAGGGACCATATCCTGCCCCGCCTGTGCCAAGCAAAGCACCTATAGACACCTTGTTTCAGCCCTTTCATTGGAGGGGGTTCCCAAAATCAGGGGAACCCGTTTTTGGGGGGTTGGGCCATGGGGTATATTTGGGTCAATTCGGTGTAACCCGATTCGCCTAAACCATCCGAATGCTATAGAGACCCCCATATGCTATAACAACATCTCAGGACGTCGGATGCTGCAACTGCGGAGCTTGGCCAGGCTTTGAACGATCGCCTCCATGGCCGGCCGACGCCGGTCCTTCCGGCATCTGGCCGAGTTTTGAACTCCTAAAGGGTTTGGGGTTTAGGGTTTAGGGTTTAGGGGTTAGGGTAACTCCAGGTACTCGCATGAGGTCTGCCAGCCTTGGGAAGCTTCAGCAAGCCGTTGTCCGGAATGTGCCCCTGACATGTTGCTTCAAACAGGTACCCTTCTGTTTCCCTGCTCTGCACACACAGTCCGGGTGTTGTGACATGCAACTGACTATTGCTCGACACACACTGCCATCGAAAGGCCTTGACGAAGGACATGACGTAGAAGGATGTTCCAATCACCTCCAGATGCACTATACTGAACTTGGAATTGTGACTTTAGCTGTTTCTTAGGACTTAAAGTACTACCCAAAATATAAAAAATACCCCTAAGACAAGGGCAACGACAGCATTGGTGAATACGATGCCCTCGGAGCATCGGACCCCACCGCACACCTTGGAATCCTCGCACAGCGCATGGACAACCGGAACCTCGTAGCCGACCTACAGGAGGGTTGGTTTTAAAGGTCAGGGTTTTGCAGCTGGAGGGTTTTCGGCTTTAAGTTTGCTTGTAGGGTTTAGGGCTACAGGGTTCTGGATTAGGGTTTGGTGCGTGGGGTATGGTTTTGCTTTGTTAGGGTTTAGGCTTGCTCGCTGCACACAATGCCCTGTCGAGGCCTCGGTGGTTTTGTACAGCCAAGCTCAGGGTCTTGCAAAATCGTTTGAAGCCTTTTCGGGGTTTTGCCGGTGGAGACATGTTGTAGAGCAGTCGAGGATGCTGGGGATCATATCATGTTCAAAGCTCCTATCCTGAATCCGGTACATTAGACGCTTGTAACATCACACGAATATTTCGCGAGGATGTGGTTGAATCAATGGCATTCCGACCATTCTACGAGGCAGCACTAGAATCCATGCCCGGTGGCCAGCCCTCCCCCGATGCCCACCTTGCCAACAAATATGCATCATGACAAAATATTTCTCGCCCCTAAGATGCACTGATACACCGCACTGATACTCCGAATGGAACCGCAGCCTAGAAACAATTCGAGCACTTCCCTGCCTTTCCTCCATAGAGCCACAACCCCTACGGAAATACAGAGGCCTGAACCTAAGGTGCTCCGGCCTGACCCAAAGCCTTCATCACGCGATACTCTCGGTCGACGGCGTGCGCGCCACGAATCAGCTTGCCTGGCAACGCCAGGGAAGCCGGGGGGGGGGGGGGGGGCACTTTCTTTCGGAGATCTGAAGCCTTTACATGTCCGTGGTTTGTTAGGTTTGGAAGCAGAAGTGATCCCACATGACGCTCTGCGAAGTTTCCTCTGGTGCTCTTCCTGCGCCACGACGCAAGAGTTCGGAAACACCAACGTCCAAGCCCTCAACATCCACGACAGCCCTCAGCCGAAGACCGAGTACCCGAGATGCAAAACCGCCATGCCACCTGGCGGTTGCTTGCGCAGCACATACCTGCTGCGATGGCAAGTGCTCAGTCGATTTGGAAGTAGGGTTTTGAGTTGGTCTACATGGCTCTCAAGTGCGATGTTTCATCTGATCCTGCAGTACTAGCAAACGCCAAATCAACTGATGGTCCTTGGCAACTTCAGACTTCTCCTACGACTACAAGCTGACAGGGTGAGCGCGCGAGGAACTCCTTGTTCTACGGTGCACTTATGCACGCGGGCCCTCTCACCTGCAAGAAGCCTTTGCGACTGTGGCCACCCTGCAGCTCGATTCTCTGCCGGGCATGGTGTGTTGCCTGCGGTCCATTTGTGCGCGCGTCCGCCAATTCTGGAACTGCTCAGCTCTAGTTTTGTCGCAGCGCTGTTGCCCTGCCAATGCATCTGTGTTGCTTCTGCTTTCACACAAGACTTGACAGCCGTTCACACGGACCTCTGGGGGCGCGTTAGCTTGACATTGCGATCGTTGAGCGCGGCAAAGAGGTGCCCACGCACGCTCCATCACAACTGCAGGTGCAGTCGGGCCAGGGACCCCGGGCAGTGTGCTGCAAGAGGGCTGCCTCAGAGAAGCCACTCCGGCAGGTGCCTATCTGCCTGGAGCATTTCTGCGGGTGGCTGCTTCAACTGTCTGGGGTGGGAAAACCCGTGATGCACATGGCCACGATCTCGCAGAAGCTTTTCGCGTCCTCAATAACGAGGATCGGTGGCTTGGCGAGATCTTTTGTCGCAAGATCTGCACGCTTAGGTTTCCAGCTCGAAAAGGAAAGCTTCAGCAGGGACGGCCGTTGCAAGCGTGTCATGGGTGCTCCGATGCTTTTTGAGAAAAGTCATGAAAATGAAAAGTCTCTTCTGAAATACTAGACTGGTAGGACTATTCACAGCCAATCGCACAGGACTGCCCAGGGTGCAGGAACTCACCTCACTCATCTATCAAGCTTGAGGAAGGGATGCCGGGGACACGAAGAAGCCCAACAAGCAACTCAGGCAACGCAGATTTCCCTAAACCCTAAACCCTAAACCCTAAACCCTAAACCCTAAACCCTAAACCCCTAAACCCCTAAACCCCTAAACCCATTCCTGTGCAGAAGGGCGTGTCACGAGCCTCTGGCCGCCATGAGCGTCTAAGCAGTAGGTGGGATTCGACCTCAGCAAAAACATAGGCCGCAAAGCCCGGATCAAAAAGTCCGGAGACAGGCGCCCCACAACCTGTAAATTGCTAAGGCCTGGGCTGCCCGTATCCGAACTTCTTCACCCTCAAGGCTCCACCCTCCACACCGGGCAGGCCCTGCAAAGGGCTCAGAAAACACGCAAGAACTTGACCCGCAAAAGCATCTTCAAGACGTGAAAGGCCACCGCTGTTTTACATGCAACAAGACACGTAGCAGAACGTGGCTGCTACTGCTTGCTTAAGAACCCCCAACAAAATTTTAAAAAAATCGATCCTATATTACCCTTAGAATAGATCTTTACTTTTACTTGTTTTGTTGTTGTTTTTTTTTGGGGGGGGGAGGCAATTCGTAGGCTTGTGTTCCTCCCACCGCTCAGCTGCCTGGGAGACCAAGTATCTTGCCAGCGCCTGCTCATCGAATCGGAGCCTCTCCTGCCAAAATCGGGCGGGGGCAAGCACGAAGTAGGATCTTGCAGCTATAGGGAAAACATGTACTTGAAGGTTCATGGGTACTTATGAGTAGGTTCATCAGTACACTAAATAGGGCTTTAATCATAGAATACACTTGTTATAAGCCCCATTTCTAAGTACCCATCTGAAGCTAGAGGCTGGTAGCCCTGCATCAGTGCAGCATCATCGAGGTTCTCCAGCTACCCCTGGTGCTGGTTAGGCCTCCACCTCCACGGTATCTTGGCCCGGGCTCGCCATGGGTCGGACAGTTGTGGAAGATGCTGTGTTCTCTTGTGCGCATGAAGATCCAGTTGCTTGTGGTCTGATGTCGATGGCTGCTGTCGAGCTTCGGCCACGACAACAACATCGCAGCAAGGGGCATGTCTCTTCGTCATGGAAACCACTTCGGGGTTGCTAGGCATGTGCTGAGGTTGTGGAACTGGGCTCGGCAACGAACTGCTTCAACATCGCTCGACGCGATAGATGCACTCCATACGACTAGAAATCGAGCAAACAACGTCATGATCCAGCATCGGAAACTTGCAACAATGCTAAGCAAAGTAATCCGTGAACTGCCCGCGTGCACGCGCGCAGCACTAGCGCGCGGCGGAGTCATGGCGGCCTGGGCAATTGCCAGCACCTGGCAAATTCAAGTCGCACAAGCCCAAGCAAACAATACGCCTAATCCGCAGAGGCAATTGTGTCGATGTGCAAACTCCGGCGAGTAAGCGCAATTGACTCTGAAGTCCGGGCTTGTCCCCCACTACTTGGGATGGTCCCCCTTATACTAGCAGTCCTTAATAGGGAGTCTAGTACCCCCTACTAGACTCCCTATTAAGGACTGTTAGTAATTGGGAACATCCCAACCCACTACACTTATCAAGCCGCCAAGGCGGCCTCCACAAAGACAAGAAAAGCAAAGGACTCCCGAGGGGCCCCAGCGCTCTAGCGTAGTTAGGGTCTAGGGTTTAGGGCTTAGGGCTTAGGACTTAGGGTTTAGGGTTTAGGGTTTAGGGCTGGTAACCTCCGTCCTAAACCTACCCTGGGCAACAACATATGGCATTTAGCACTGGCCCTAAACCCCCGCTGAAGCCCTCATGACCTGTTCTACAAGGCACGTCTACAACCAGTACTGCTCAATCCGCGCAAGCGCTTGAGGTCCTAGGACGAATCCGACCCGTGGAGTTCTGCGTCATTCGGCTTTGCTAGTTTTTTGCTGGGATAGGATTAAAATCAAAATTTCAATTGCTTCTTGTGTTTAAGTACCCTTAACAGTGTAAAAGGTTACTCCACTATGACAAGTCCAGGGGGAAATGGAAACATCTGGCATCGGCACGTTGTTGCGCCGCACGGTTGTTGACACCTGTCATTGGCAACAGGGGTTGCACGCTTGAGATGGGACATGATGGGACTGACGACTGTACCTGTACCACTCTGCTGGGTCTGCTTCTTCGGACAACGAGTACTGAGACTGCCTGAAGCACTAATGCAGCACTGTTTCACATCTGCGTCTGAAATTTGGAGTCGTTGAGGCGTTCGCCAGGCATGTGTAAAGCACTGTGACAGAAAGTCCCACACAGCCCAAAGGGTCCTCAGAACTACGACTATGGTTTGGGTAACTGTCCCCGGTACTTAGGACCCTTTGGGAAGGGGGGACTCCGGAGCCGCTTCGGCCCATGTCTGGCAGTTCACCTCGCCCCGAAGGCTTCTTGTGAGCGCATCGTTGTAAGACATGGCTCTCCCTCCTCTATACCCCCCCTTAGAGCCTTAATAAACGTGATATTTTTAATATCCTCTTGGGTTTTATATCAACAATATAAAAAAAAATCCAAAGGGGGACATAGTCCTACTGCAACTTTTCGCGGAGTCTATGCACACACGTGATCCCAACCTCCTGGCTCTCCAAGCCACATGTTGATGGGACTCAGAAGGGGCCTAAATAGGTAGAACAGGGTTCTTGGGGGTTACTCTACGAAAACAATATAGTGACTATAAGGGAATACTCTGAGTAGTTATTCCGACCCCTCTATTGCAGCAAGGAGACTGTCACCGACTCTAGGCCCTTTAGGCTGTCGCAGGCTGCGAAATCAGAAGCTCCAGCTTCTGTTTCGCCGAACTCTTTGACAAAGTCGGATCCGTCCTCCTCACCCGCTTTCAAGCTGAATTCAATCACGCAGTCTTCGTCGGCCGAGAGGTAGAGAGCTGCCTGGCCCTTAGAAGATACCTTGGGACGACCAAAAGGCCACAAGACGAGCTGACACTCCAAGCCATCCATCATGAAAGTGTCGCTTTCGATCTTGGGACGCTGGTGTGGCTTGATTCGTGTTGACGTCAATAGGGCCAACTGCGATGCAAAATGCCAGGTGTAGCAGCGACCGCTCTGGGATCCAGCAGTTCCTTCGGCATCAGGCCCACACTTCCTGCCAAGATTTGGGGCGGTCTTGCCCGGACTCTTTGCTCGAAGGGGTGTGGGCACTCCGGACATCGCCTGCTTGGCCTCAGCTGCCCGCATCTTGTCCGCAGTCGTCCTCCGTGCTGCGGCCGGTGCGATTGCCACCTTGAGTCGCGAAAGCTGTTCCTGCTCGGCGGCATTAGGTGCACCTACATGATGCCTATATGTATCAGCTGACATGGCAAGGATGTGTATCAGATGTACTAGTACCACACCTCACTACATGTGTACAGCAGGCAAGATCGGAATGAACCGCTACATGCTTCACCGCCTTGAAATCCTCCAAGGTGGCCATCTTGTGTTGCAGGTCTTGTCTTCGAAGCAAGATCACGTTGTCCTTCGGGAAGAGTTCCTGAAGGTTGCTTCCACCGAGCTCCTCTCGCCACTTCTGTTCCAGCTTTTTGCTCAACTGCTCGACCATCTTGAACTTGACCATCTTAGCTGCCATCTCCACAAACCCTTCAATCAGAAAGCCGGTGTACACATGCAAGGAGGCGCAGATTTCAAGCACCGCAAGCTTGTCAGGCTCATACTGCGCTTTCTGGACAACCTCGACGAATTCGGGTGGAAGCTCCTGCTCATCAAAGGCTTTGGTGCCCATGAGGGCTTCCGCGATCGTCTTCTTCATGCTGTCGGCCTTTTGGTGTAGCCAAGACTTCCGAAACTGTGTCAGCCTGACCATGTACTCACCATGCGTGGTGGATGTCACCTGCTGTGCCTCTGCCATCGTCTCACAAACGTCACGCGCTTGGGCCATGAGGCTATCAACACAATCCTCGGCCTTGACGGAGAGACGATTGGCCAGCACCGCGCTGCTGTTGGCGTGCATGGACACCACATGCTGCACCACCGTGCGCAGGTGTTCCGCCACAGTGGAGACCAGATCACCAACGGCATCCTTCAAGAGCCCCTCTTCCACGAAAACCCGCTTGATCAGGTTCACGAAGACCTGCGGACCAGTCAAGTTGTCCACAGTGTAGCCGCGCACAAACGTGGCCACCGTGTCCTCCACCTCAGTGATCATCTGTTCCCCTAGCCAGCTTGGATTGCTCGACAGCAACTCCTGGCGAAACTCTTGGATCATACCGGCAACCCGTGGGGCGATGGTGAGTTCTCGGTCTGCTTCCTCCGTGCTCATGAACTCAGCACGAACACGCCTCTCTAAGTCACTCTTGATGTCATTGAGGGTGGTGTTGAACACGCGGAACTGGTCTGCTTCAGTTTCCGTCTGTTCTGGCAAGTCCCGGAGCTGATTTCTGAGAGCCACCGTCTTCTGCCGCACGGCCTCCCTGATCTTCGGCAAGCAGGCATCGACCCTGTCCTCCTGGATCTTGGCGATCTTTTCCATAAGGCGACGGGTGCCCCAGTAGTCTTCTGGAAGGCTTCGCAGGCGCTCGCTGCTAAAGATCTTCTTCTCCTTGTTCCATAAGTCCACCCGGCTCATGCCTTCGTCAATGTTCTTCTGCGAGCGGTTCACCACGCAGTGAAACCCCAGCTGCAGTCGCATATCTGTCTCTCGCCTCATCAACACCTGCGAGGGGTCAGAGGCTTGGTCTAACTACGATCCCCAGCTCGATTGTATACCATCTCTTGAGAACCAAATGAACCTTAAAATTTGGGTCCTATACCCTGTACTACTATAATCCCGATTAGGTTATATGAGCCATAGCCCCATTTAGGGTTCATGTGGTCCTTAAGGTCCGATGTTTAGACCCAAAGATCAGCACTTGGCCTTCTCGACAACATCGGATGCTTCAGCATGAGCTGCATCGTCACACTTGGTGACCACACCAAGCGTGCGAATCCCATCTGGATCGTACTTCTTTGCAAGCTTCACCACCTGGAGCAAGAAAAGGGAGCCATCAATCAATTGAAAATTGAACTGGCGCTTTCCGAATATAGGGGTGCCGGTTTTGGGGGGGTCCCTTTAAGGGGATTCTATTTGGGGTACAAAAGGGGTACCCCCCTATCTTGGGAAATCCCCAACTGACAACTGACCCCAGAGTCTCGCACCTCAGCATTCCCAAAGTCCGACATGGCAGGGATCACGCAAAGAATCACCATCTCGTCTGGCTTTATGTACTCCTCCACCAGTGCCACGGTCACCTGACGGTGCACGTTGCACACTCAGACTCGACTTCATTCTTATTTAATGATAAAAATGTCTTAATATTGTGATACTTTCAAAATATTCGAGGGCTTGCTTATATTGCCAGTCTAGTGTAGAACCTCACCAGAGCTATGAAGCTGAAGGGGATTCGGGCCTCATGTATGTTCTCCATACACTCTGCATTGTGGGTCACGCCAGGAAGGTCAATCAAAGACAGCTGAGGTCCTTCTTTGCGTACCACTCGAACGAAGAGTGCCTTGCCGCGAAGACATGGCAGCTTCTTGCATGAAGTAGATAATAGATGTCAATCCGGACTCCCCGCATGGCAAATGGATATCGTAACCCGGAGCAGATGTCAAGACCCCGCTGACTGCTAACCACTCACTGGCAATGACACTAAGTTACTCCGCTCAGAGGAGAAAGCTCGAAGGAGCTTTGATGTTGTAGCTCTTGAAGGCTTGATAATGATACTCAAACCCCGATAACAATGCTCTTCTGGTCGGGCGTTGGTGGTACGGGCAGTCTTTGTGACGCTGGACGCTCTGCCCACACACGGTGTTGGTTCAACGGCTGTCCCGTCAGCACTGATCGGTGCCAGGGCGAATCTTGATGAAGGTTAGAAGTCCCCTAAATACTACGGTGAAAACCATAGTTACCCTTCTTGTATCGCTAAGTTTAGAAGTAACCACGAACCTCCAAGTAGCTGTTCTTGGACTGTAGTCAGCGTTGCTGGTTATGGACCTGCCTGACTGTGCATTTTCCTCATCGTGACGGTTTCCCCAGGCTCCACCGAGCCACTGCCACCCGACGAACGTGCGGCAAAGGCAACGCAAGGAAGTAGCAGGTACGTGTTGTGATTCAATGTCAGATCTGTCAATCTTACTGCAGACAAAAATTTACATGTGCCAGCAACGTTGTAATGTTTTCAATATTCTAAGTAACATACAAGCATGCGCTAGGAGTTGTCATCTGAAAAACACCAACATGAGCATGTCCATGTGTTTCAATCTTCAGGGTGGTGCAGGTGTCCAACCGCCTGCTTTGAGATGAAGTCGTCACCAGTCGCATGCTTCTCGGTCAGCTGCTTGATCTTGCCCTCGACCTGCATGACCGGGCATGGACCAGCCTGAGCCCAGCGAGTAAGGCCGAGCCAGAAAGGACTGCCGCATGCCAAGCACAAGAATGGTGTTAGGGTTTAGGGTTTAGGGTTTAGGGTGCAGAATCTCAGGCGCCAGCATCCTCAAAGCTCGGATCCATGGACACAAGCGCATAAGGGTCATCTGTTGCAGGATCCGTCAGCATGGTGAGCACACAAGGCATCCTCGTGCACGTGTTCTGGGAACGGGGGAACTGGATGCCGGAAATGCTCTCAAGCAGGGAGGACTTCCCGGCAGACTGCTCGCCCACGACGACCACGCCCGGCAACGGAATCTCCACCGCGTTGCAGACGTGCCGCACCCTCTCGAAGAGCCCCAACTTCTTGGACAGCTCTGCCATGGCTTCTCGAAGCGGCTCATCTCCAACCTGGGCATTTAGGGTTTAGGGTTTAGGGTTTAGGGCGTAGGGTTTAGGGTTTAGGGTTTAGGGTTTCGGGTTTAGGGTCACCATAATGGGATGGAATGACTGAGGCAGGCCTGAGGAGGTGCAAAGGTGCAAGTGGATTCCCCGGCTGGTCAAGTTCTCTCTGGGCCTCTGGCTGACGACATGATGCTCTGGATCTTTCAGGTAGGCGGCGCAATGCACCTGATAGGGCTACGCGGCCTCTCCTTGTTTGCAAACGGCTGGCGCGGCCGCTGCAGAGTCGAGCAACGAAATCGTCTCCCTTTATTAGGGCCCTGAAAGGGTCCTTACAGGGTTCTTATAGGGTCCTTGCAGGGTTCTTGTAGCAATTGAGGACTAAGCCCTAAACCCCAAACCCTAAATCCTAAACTCTAAACCCTAAACCCGCGTCGGAGCTGCTGAGGTTGAACTCCTCGGGCACCGTCAGCTTCAAGGAATGATGGCCACGGCCTCGAGAAGGTAGCCCTAAACCCTAAACCCTAAACCCCAAACCCTAAACCCTAAACCGTGGTGCAACGTAAAGAAAGACCAGGCACAACCCTGCCTGGTTTCCAGGTTTAAGGGCCCTATACAATCACCAGCCATGAACCCCAAAATCTCCGAGCCTTGAACGCGCTAGAAACGCGCAATGCTGCAAGGCCCCAAAATTCCAGGCCCTAAGGTCCCTAAATCAACAAAAGCCCAAAGAACCCAAAACCCTAAAACCCAACAAACATCAGATGAAATGGACCCTATACACCCCCCACCCTACCCCTCCTACTACTACTACTACTACTACTACTACTACTACTACTACCACCACTACTACTACAGCAACCTCTCAGCTCGGAGCGCATGTCTGGGAAGTTGAGGGCCTGCGCAAGGGCTTAGGGTTTAGGGTTTAGGGTTTAGGGTTTAGGGTTTAGGGTTTAGGGTTTAGGGTTTATATGCTTTCGGGGCCTGAATACGTGGCAGGTTTAGGTCTCGTAGGGTGAGGTTTGGGGGCTTGGGGGGGAGGGCTTGAGGCCTTTAGGGTGTCTGTGGTTAGAAGCATCTAGGGATGTCTCTAGGGTTCAAAGTTCGGGCTTTCAGGGTGTTGAAGTACCTGACCATGCCACGGGGCTTGAACTTCAGGGTGTTCAGGGAACATCTTTGGAGCACGTCACCATGTGGCTTGATAGGGATAGGCTTGCTGAGGCGTGTATGGGGTTTTGGGGGGTTTAGGGTTTAGGGTTTAGGGTTAAGGGTTAAGGGTTAAGGGTTTAGGGTTTAGGGTTTAGGGTTTAGGGGGCTATATTAATTAGAGAGGATGCCATTCGCAACTGCATGGGCTCCAGTACTGAGGCACGAAATGGCTTAAAGGAGAAATCCTGTACTGCAGCGGCGGTTTTCGTATGGCTCCCTGAACATCCTAAGCCCCGCAGCAGCCAAGGAACAAGAAGAAAAAGCCCTATGCCTCGCAACCCTAAAACCTCGAACCCTACATCTCTAAAACCGAAACCGTAAACCCTGAACCTCTTAACCCTGGTCCTCTTAACCCCTAAACCTCAAACCCAAAACTCGAAACCTGTAAACCCTAAACTCTAAACCTCTTAACCTTAGCCCCACAACCTCTTAGCCCTAAACTCAGAACCCTTAAAGCCTCTAGACCCTAAACCCCAAACTCGAACCGACAGAGCCCAACCCAGGTGTTGAGAGCCTGCCGGAAGCTGCGCTCGTTGCGGCGCAGCTGTAACTTGAGCCGCCGCCGGCCGTCCTACAAAAGAGCTTGTCAGGGCACAAAACGCCCGCATTTGTAGGGTTCCTGATTCTGAGTTCCTTACATAGAGTCCCTTGTAGAGCTCAGAGCTCAAGCTTGAATCATTAAAACCCAACAAGGGAAATTATGCACTTTCCCAAGGCCCTTCCCTGCAGGTTCAGGATTTCGGGTGGAAACGCTGGCGAGGCGTGCAGCTTTTGGCGATTTCCGGCTTGAGAAGATCCCCATGTCAAATCGAGCACAAAGAGCGCCAAAGATACGGTGGGACCCTAAAACCCTCAATCGTCCTTGTTTGAAAACCCCACACCCGTACCATCCTCCTGAACGAAACCTCTGCAAAACAATTTCTGCGACTGCCTGTCCTAACGCAAGAGGCGCAGTGTGCGCATCGAAAATCCCAAACCGGCCTCCATCTCCATCTCTTCGAGGTCTGCACTGCTCAAGCAGCTGTGCCTCTTCTGATTGCACGGGTTTAAGGAAGTTTCGGGTTCTTGTTCAGTGCACCACTAAACCTCAAACCCTAAACCCTAAACCCTAAACCCTAGGGTCACCTTGAGCCCTTGCATGGAGCCCATCATCTGCTCTCAAATCCTAAGAAGGGGGTAGATCGCAGTTTCCCCCTAAAGCCCCTCAATCCCTTAATCCCCAACCCTAAACCCCTAACACCCCTTCACCCCCCCCCCCCCCCCCCTTATACACCCAGTTGCACCCTAAACCCCGAACCCCAAACCCCAAACCCCAAACCCCCAAACCCCCAAACCCCCAAACCCCCAAACCCCAAACCCCAAACCCCCCAACCCCCAAACCCCAAACCCTAAACCCCAAACCCTAAACCCTACTTAACTTCCCGTCAGCGCCCTGGCGCCTCGATGAGCTGCGCCGGGAGAGACGTGAGATGCGGGAGCCGTAGCTGGCGATGCTCATGTCCGAGCCTTTTCTTTGAAGGGGGGCGGGGGGGGTTTAGGCTTTAGGGTTTCGGCTTTTGGGTTTAGGGTTTAAGAGGGTTTAGGGTTTAGGGGTTAAGGGTTTTAGGGTTTAGGGCTCCTCATAGAACTTCGGGCCCTTGTATGCCTGCGACATACCTTTTTCAAGGGAGCTTTGGGTTTTGGGGCTCGGGATTTCGGGTTCCAAGTGATGGGTGGAAGGCTTCGGGGCTCAGGGCTTTGGGGGTTGTGAACCCCCTACCCCCCGCCTGGCTCCCTGGCCCTGCTGGCCCCCCTGCCCTCCCGGCTTCTGGCCCCCCTGCCTCCCCTGGCCCCCCCCCTCGCGCTTGTCGGGTCCCACAAGGCAAGTGCCCATCCTTGCGTCCTGAAACAACTTTTCCGTCGAAACCCATGACAAACCACCGGCAGAAGTTTGTATTGTAAGTCAGTTGACTTGAGTTTAGGCCTAAACCCTAAAAGGAATAGGTTTGGGTGGCTTTGCCGCCTTGGACGGCGTGGGGTGGGAGAAAGGTGTTAGATGGCCCTCCACGGTCGCCCCAGAGCTGCTCTTCGCGACGCACGAAGCTTTCGAGCTTGTTCCAAAAACCAAACCTTCACAGCATCTACGCCCTATTACAGCAAACCCCAAACCCTAAACCCTAAACCCTACACCCTAAGCCCTAAACCCTAAACCCCAAACCCCAAACCCCAAACCCTAAACCCTAAAAGTTGCTGCCGGAATCTCAGAGGCGGGCAAGACCGAGCCGACCTTGTGAGTTTCGAGCTGAGGGTTCAGGGTTTCCGAGCTCGTGAGATGTTAGGGTTTAGGGTTTAGGGTTTAGGGTTTAGGGATTAAGGTTTAGGGTTTAGGGTTTAGGGTTTAGTTCCGGTTCCTGGATTTCAGCGTTTCAGGGGGTTCGTGGCGGCCGGGGGCGTTGGGGCTTGGATTTAGGGGTTTGGGGCGTTCCAGCTTTGGGCTTTCGGTTTTGGGGGACTAAGCTGGTGGGGCCAACAACACGGTCTTGGAAAGCCAAGACCGAACCACAGGCATCTCTTGAGTGAAGAGAGCTAGCTGGCCATAGTAACAAAACTGGCAACGACCTTCACGAAAATGCAGATCCAAAATGGCAATGAAGAAGATGATGAAGTGGGATGGCTCTTACTACCCTCTGAAAGAGACTGCTTGATTCGGAAAACGGTAAAATCTCCCAAGGGCCTACCTAGTGAACAGTGCCGTAAGCCCAAGCACGAAATGCACCGCTGATGTGATGAACTTCCTTGGGGATGTAGGGTTGAAGGGGTGTGGAGGTTTAGGGTTGAGGGTTTAGGGCAGGGTTTGGGCCCCCAGACAAGCAGCAAAGTCAAGAACGCCCCGAAATGCCAGGAGCACCATCGAACTTGCACGAGAAGGAGCACCAATGCCAAATGCGAGCAACAGAAACCACGGCAGAAACGCGGCTTGCAAACTGGAAGTAGAAGTCAGAAACCCGAAGTAGCCCCCAAAAACCTGACATATGAACCCTATTGAACCCAAACAAATAACACCTGCATTGCCTGCACGGCGATGGGGTCATGCGCGCCAGGCGGCCTCTACCTCAACCCCCACATGTCAAGCGCCCGACATGGGGAGTTTGAGGGGGGTACGGGAGTGATTTCAAAGACTGGGCGGCTGGGTTTTAGGGTTAGAGGTTAGAGACCTTAGCTCCTAGCTCGCAGGGTGCAGGACGAAGACGACGACGAGCCGGACAGCAAACCACACCTCCTGCGAAAACCGCTGCCGCACACGGAAGCGCCACAAAGCTTGCGTAGACCCTTTTTCGCAAACCCCACTATTCTCACGAAAGCTTGAACTGCCAACCCTGCAGCACTGGGGAGGCGGACCGCCGGACGAAGTTCGAGGCGATGAGATCTGCACATTGGATTTGACTTGATTGGGTGGGGTTTACCCATACACCAGCGTGGCAGTACGCGCCCTTCATATCGAAACACGGTAAATGTATGCCTCAGTTGTTGGGTATAACTCCCTCTTCTTGTAGAGCCCACAGAGTGCTTTTAGGAAGGCTTTCACTCAAATTACGAGAGCAAGACGGATTGCAGTTGCTAAGGGCTGAAGCTGTTTGGAACTTCTCCAATAACCAGGGGCAGGAAAAACAGGTTACACTTTAATGTTCCTAATGAATAAGGAAACCCAAAAAAGTTTAAAGTTCAACTGTTGGCCAGGTAACCCTAAGTCCCAGGAATTGAAGCCCAGTACGATGAGCAAGCTCTGCAACACACCCCGAGGATCGGTGGCTGCAACTTTGTGGGGTTTAGGGTTTAGGGTTTAGGGGTTTTTTGGGGTCTATAGGGTTTAGGGTTTACCCCAAGGGGGGGGGGGGGGGGGGGGGGGGCTTGACAGTACTTACCGTCACTCCGATGTGAGGTCGGCGGCTTCAGTATGGAGTGTATTCCATGCTCTCCCTGCGCCCAATTGCCATGAAGGGATGCCAGCTGCCAAAGGGTCTGGGCCTTGGGAAGGAGGCGAACGGCAGGATAAGACTGCCATCTCAAGGATGCCATGGCACCCGCAATGCCCACCAGCTTACAGTTTTGACTTCTACTTCCAAATCGGATCTCACTACCGGTCCCCCCGTAGCCTCTACACACCCTAAACCCTTTACAACCCTGAACCGTTTCTTGGTTGTGCTAGAAAAGTACTTATGAACAGGTTCCCTTTGAAAGAAAGAAGGGAAATTACAAAACATCCCCAAGCACAACCCAGTTTTGCAACCCTCAGCGCCTCAAACTTGGGCGCCGCCAGGCGCGGCGCCCGGCGTGCGGAGCGCGCGGAGCGGTTGGAGCGGTTGGAGCGTGCGGAGCGCGGAGAGGGCCGGGCCTTGGGCCGCTTCTTCTGGAGTTTGTGGGGGGGGGGGGTCGGTGGGCCCAAATCTCGGGCTTTCGTGGCTTGATACATAAGGGACATAGAAGGAGCATCAGGCCCCTTGCGCAGTCCTGCTATCTACCTGCTATGGTATGAAGCAGGTCTCTGCCTTTGCCTTTGTCGTTAAACTTTTGAGCACGACTCGAACGGAATCCCTCAGAAGGTTGCAGGAATCCAAGGAAGGGTGCCATTCCGAATTTTATAACCAGGGGAGGCCTGTCCTACACCACCCCGGCCTCAACAACCCTTAACACAAAGTCCCCTGAGTTTCAGCCCCACACTCCCGCAATCATTAAAGCCACTCACCTGGAGAGCTTGATGTGGGTCGAAGGTGAGCTTTCGAAACCTACAACCCTCTATACACTGCAAACCCTCAGCCTGAAACCCTAGGCCCAAAACCCTAGAATAAAACCCTAAACCTAAAACCCCACAGTTCTAAACCCTGGCCCTAAACCCTAATTACACCCCCCTAAACTCAGAAACCCTCAACCCCGAAACTCTCCACAAAAATCTCTGAACCCTTCGCTTCTGTTCCCCGGTCGCGAACCGGGGCTCCACGCAGAGCTCCCGCCTGAGGAGGCCTGAGATGGGTCTTGCGTCGGCGTCGGCATAGGCTTCGGGCTTCGGGATGTAGGGTTTGGGGCTTCGGGCTTCGGGATTTAGGGTTTGGGGTTTAGGGTTTAGGGTGGGCGTTTAGGGTTTAGGGTCTAGGGTTCAGGGCTTAGGGTTTGGGGTTTACTTGTTAGGGACCCTGAACACCACCTTGTGCTGGGCAACAACTGCCTACCCTTCAGGGGGGCTCTGGCTGTTAAGGGACATCGTAAGGCTTAAGGGATACCGGGACCCCTTACAAGGAACCTCTATACGTGCCTTATAACCTCCGCCTCATTTCGTCCTTCTGTACCTAGAAACCCCATAGAGTAGCCCCTCCACACACCCGACAGGGCGGCCCTTAAGGGGTCTCCAGCTTTTGGGTTCTGAGTTTCAGGCAGAGTAGACGATTTATGTGCCAAACATATTTTTCACTATTAGAAGAAACTCCATGTGGGGAGGTTGATCTAAGTTGCTGGACATCTTGGTGGCCTCTACTGCAGAATACTCCAACAGTTTAGAGTGCCAAGAACCCGTTTTACCAGACACGCAGACCCACCACAGCCTCGGATTCCCTGAATCCCGGCATGTCTGCTCTTTCTGCCCACGGTTTAGGGGTTTGGGGTTTAGGGTTTGGGGTTTGGGGTTTAGGGTCCACAGAAATCCCAAACAGAAAGCCCTCAGCCCCCAAACCCCAGCAAAAACGGAGCCGCCGGCCCTCGAAGGGCTCGCAGATGAATCGCCTTGGGCGGGCTTTCTGCCGAGCTTCAGGGGTGGAAACTCGTTCCTGGTTGAGAGAGCATTAAAACTGTAAATTTGTATTCCTTGCTGAGTTTAAGTACCCTTAAGAGTATAAAGCGTTACCCAACTATGACAAAGGAAACGGGTGGGGGGGCTTTAGACCACAGGGTTGGCGTCCTCTGGCTGAGCACTGCAAGTTGGGCTTGGTGACCCACAAGCCTGCATACAAAAATCATAGGGTTTAGGGTTTAGGGTTTAGGGTTTAGGGTTTAGGGTTTAGGGTTTAGGGTTTAGGGTTTAGGGTTTAGGGCTTAGGGTGGAATCCTTTTGACTTCAGAGGCCAGGTCTTGGCAGTCGGAAGCGATTTCAAACGAGGAGAGCGATTGGGGTGCTCTCCCTGGTATCACTTTGAAGTAAGTCGCGGCGGTCCGGCTGCTGGGTTGCCGCTGTACAGGCAGCTTAAAACAATGTTGCTGCAAGATGTACAAGAAACGTTTCCTTCCTGTGGCTATGCTTTGCTCTTTTTATTGACGGCATCGGTAAAGCAACCCAGGCGAGTTGTGGTGAGACCAAGGCCCGACCTGGCACACACCGTTAATGGTGGCCTCCGGTGAGATGATGGCAGGTAAGACGTGGGAGTTTCCCGAAACCCTAAACCCTAAACCCTAAACCCTAAACCCTAAAGCCTACCCCCTGAAACCCTTGAGGGAGGGGGGGGAGCGGGGGGAGGTATTCCTAGAATAATGCGACAACCGCTGTTGGGTGTTGCCATACGAAGGGTTGTAATGTCTTGGGGCAGACTACGGGATCGCTATTTTAGGAAATCATGACCATGTGGATTCATCAGAAACCGGGGGCACCTTCGATTTACGGCAGTTTGCGCTTTAGGGTCCAGCGTTGAATTCCACAGCCCTTGTTTGTGGCTGAAATGTAAGTTTGGACAATCCTAAACCCTAAACCCTAAACCCCTAAACCCGCTTGTGCATGCCATGACATGACGCTGCCATCTCCTTATCGGCTCATCGGTGCTAGTCCTCAGGACCTTGGGAGGTCTGCTGATGAAATCTCATCTGGCCACAACCGGTGCTTAGGGTTTAGGGTTTAGGGTTTAGGGTTTAGGGTTTCGGGTTTAGGATTTGGGGTTTAGGGTTTAGGGCTTAGGGTTTAGAACGAATTACAAGTTTCATCACACAAGCAACAATGTTACTCTCGAAGCCATCAGGAACATAGCTAGATTAAGTTTTCACTTGTAGCATCCCCACCCTGCCCCAAGATGCATATCTGCAGGGCAAGGTTTAGGGTGTAGGGCGTAGGGTTTAGGGTTTAGGGTTTAGGGTTTAGGGATTTGGGTTTTGGGGTTAGGGTTTTAGGCTTTAGGGTTTAGGGAGACCCCTTCTACTAAGACTAGAAGTTCCAAGCAGGCAAAGCAGATTCGCCTTTTCTTGCATCACAACACAACGAGCTCAACCAGGACGGATACCTAGGTTCAGATAGCTGAAGAAGCATCAAATGACCGTAAACCAAGCACAGCGTGTATATTGATCAAGGCATAAGGCTAAGGATGGATGTAGGAGTGGCTTTAGGTAGCAAGTCATAGTCGCAAACAGATATATTCAGTCGCATGGTTTCTGCGGCTTGTACAATCTACTGGTAGACCATTTAGAGGTGTACCGTGGCTCATCGGATTTAGTGCTGCCAGAGTGTAAATGTTCAGCAGTCCCGCTGGCAAGCGTGAGGTCGAGCCAGCTCCGTATTGAGGAAGTCTGCAGACGACTGCTTGAAGACGACTGCTTGAAGCAGCTGTCGCATACCCCTTGCCACCGTCCTGTGAGCTGTCGATTCCTCCCATGTGCGGCTGGCACGGATTATTTCTCGATACCGCTACATCACGTAAAAGAATTCCTTCCATTGCGCATCTTCTGACGATGCAACTCGGGCAGTTGACGCCCCCATCCCAACCCCATCAAAAAAGCTCGCAAAGTGCTACGGATTACAGACCCGAAGTGGCACTACACGGGCAAAATTTTTGCGGTGCGCAGCTACCTCGAAAGGAAGGGCTCCGGCCACCGGAGTCAGCACAAGGGTTCACAGCTTAAGGTTTAGGTTGGGATGTTCCCCTTGCACTAACATTCATAAGGATTCTAGAACCCCCCAATTATAATCCCTAGTTAGGACTTTTTAGTAAGGAATCCTAGATATCAGATCGAAACAGAGTCAGCCTAGCCAACACCCATTGACATCACTGAAGCTCTTGCATGGTCCCAAATTCATCATCTACAGGGGTGGATGGGATGGGATGCCCAAAGAAATGGTCTTGCTCAGACCTGAAGCCGAAGAATTTGCTTTGGCCTCAGAAATCGCCAGAAAAAAGGGACCGTCAGACCGGCGCGAACAAGGCAGAAGGGCCCCTGAGTAGATGCTGCAGAAGCAGAAGTAGAAGCAGGCAGAAGAACTGGCTAGCCCCTTACCTGGGTGTTTTTGAAACTGGGGGTACCTTACTGGGGTCCTTATTGTCAGGGGAATCCTACCATTGGGGGGGATCCATGTTGGGGGCCCCCGACTTTTGTAAACCCCCACATGTCAACCTCAATGCAGAGTAGCCCAAGCAGTGGCATGACAGTCCTCTAGGCAAACGCCGCGTGCACCAAATCGGACCAGCAGGCGGTGTATAGAATCACGAATTTAGGGGCCTTGATAATTGGAATAGGGTTTTGGGGTGTTATTGGTTATTGTAGTATAACTGTAGAGGGACCATAAGGGAATACTATCGTAGTTATTCCGACCCCTAAGTCGATGCCCCCGACACGGGGCAAGACCTGTGCTGTGCAAAGCGGAGGCTTTCCATCGCCCCAGCATGCAAGCGCTGCTGCAGACTTTTATGGTCCCAGGGTCCGATCCACCCACAAGCACAGCAAAAGACCGAGGTATTGCAGCAAGTGCATGGAGTCATACTGGATCCAAAACGCCCTCAAACCCGAGCGACAGGCTCTGCATTCAAAGCATCCCAGGACCCTGGATCCCCGTGCCTGTTTCCTCCCCCTTCACCCTAAACTCTAAACCCTAAACCCTACAAACCCTCAACTTCTGGAATGGCGGGGACCGTTGAGATCCCTTGGGGGAGTGCGCCTTCTTTGGGGCTTCACATAGGGGCCTGAATAGCTAGAATAGGGTTTTGGGGGGGTATATTGAAGTTTAGGGTTTAGGGTTCAGCGCTTCGGGCGTAGTTGGAGTTATTCCGTCCCGTAAAATTCTGTGGACTCGGGGTCCAGACTCGGGTTCTGACTCGAATTGGGCAGGTGTCAGGTCGGGGATGATGGGGTTTCGTCTTTTGGAGGTATTTTCGGGGCACTTGGGTTCAGGGTTGAGGGTTTAGGGTTTAGGGTTTAGGGTTGAGGGTTGTATTTTGGGGGGTATATTGGGCTTGATTCGGCAGGGCGACCCATGTCTACTCACAGGGCGCAAGCTTCGAGGTCAGGGTGTAAAAGAATCTAGTACGTATGTCTGCGCGCTGCACGCTGTCCACTGGATTCAGCTCGGGAAAAGCAGCGACACGGACTGCTGCGTGGAGCTGCGGACTACGGGAACGGTAAAGGTCGCTTCTCCAATCTGGGATCGCAAGCCCCCTAAGGGCGCAAACAGCCCAAGCACAACCAACATACACCATCGAACCCTAACCAGGGACTCTGTTTACCTACAGTTTGGTAGTATCTACCCCTTAATTAGTAAGTATAACCCATAAAACTGTAGGTAAAGAGAGTCCCAGGAAACCCTGCAGCACCATCAAAGATCTAACTGCCCACAGCTGGTTGGGGGCATGACCCCTCGAAATGGAGGCGGCAGCCGCCCATAGGCATGTTTCTGACCTGAAACCCAAAACCCAAAAACCCCAAAAACCCCAAAAACCCCAAAACCCAAAACCTTAAAAAAAAAAAACTAAATCCCAAACGAAACATGCCTCGGTCGATAAGCCGCAGCTTAAATGCCAGCGACCGAGACCTCCAGGCCCACGAGAGTCGTGCCAGATAACCCTAAACCCTAAAACCCTAAACCCTATAACCCTAAAACCCTAAACCCTAAAACCCTAAACCCTAAAACCCTAAACCCCTAAGACTATTGACCTGCAGGAGAGGTGCTGTTTATGTCACCCTGCTGCAGTGGCTCTTGGACCTGGAGGTAGGAAAATGGCTCACTCAAGCTGGATAGCCGCTTTGATCTCATCAGCTTCTTAGACGCTTATGGAATTTGAGGGTTAGCTGCGTCGTAGGGTCATCAGATTGGTGTAAGTTGCGAGCTGGATGGGTCTCATGGGTGGGAGAAAGAGATCCTGCGGCTATCGGTTCAGACGCTGCCTTGGATGAAACAACGCCTGCAAGATCCTTACAAACAGGAAGCTTCGAGACCTGGAATCCATCACGGGGCCTCGATCCTTGGACAGGCAAAGGCACAAAACACGAAAACCCTAAATCCCAAACCCTAAACCCTAAACCCTAAATCCCAAAAGAAGGGCTCAGGATTTCGGGTGGTCGAAACCCTAGGACGACGCTGCTCTGCCATGAAAGGCTGCAGAAGGGTCAAGGGGTTTTGGGGTCAGAGCCCATCGTTTAGGGTTTAGGGTTTAGGGTTTAGGGTTTAGGATTTCTTCACAATCCATGGATATTCGGAATGACACCTTGCAAAAGAACCAAGGGCCTGGGGCTCCACAGACGCCATCCCCTCATCTCCTCTCAAACGAGCTTGGGTTGGGACGCAATGTTTGAGCCCCTGGAAAGATATGATTCGTTTAAAGCCCCATATGCGCATTTCCCCCAAACATAGCATCGCTAGAAGTCTCTAATCCTTATAGGAACCCCAGAAGGGTACCCCTTGGCCATTTTTCGGAAACCCTAAACCCCTAAACCATATATTGAGGTTAAACAGAATCTATCCCAAAAGCCTACTCAGGTACGTTCATGCTCGTCTGCAAGTTGTTTGTGGTTTCTCAACGCCGAAGCCTTAAAAACCCAGGGTTTTTAGGGTTTAGGGTTCAGGGTTTAGGGCCTAGGGCCCAAGGAGTGGGATGCCGCCTGGCCACGCCTCCCCGGCGGCGAGCCTCAGCTGTTGGGGATTTGTCATGAGCCTTCACCAACTCCATGCGTTTAGGGTTTAGGGTTTAGGTTTAGGGTTGAGGGTTTAGGGTTTAGGGTTCCCCTACTACCCCCCTCTATACTAGCCCCCCTAGGTTCCCCCATGAATAGGGCCGTTTAGGGATAATTCAGCTCAATTAAGGTTATATAAGGGACCTCGGGGGGGGGGGGGGGGGGGTAGCATAGCGGGGGGTAGTAGGGGAACCCATAACAACTAGACCCAAGAGCAACCTCGGAATGAAGAGGGGACCTTGGGATGTTGCCCCTTATACAAGCAGTCCTTCATAGGGATTATGATAGGGGGTATAGGACTGTTAAGTATAGGGGGGACATCCCAAAGAGTACCCTTTTTGGTTTGAAGGGGCTGATAAGGGACTCATAAGGGAACCAAACCCCCCCCAAAAAAAGGGAACAAGGGCCTACACTGGGTCCTAGCCACCGAGGCCTACGACTATGACGAACTATGGGGCTGCTAGCGTCTACTGAGCTTGCCGTCTACCTAAAGCCCAAAGCAATCCTAAAGGCCCCTAACTGCAGATGTCACACCTATACTTGGAAGTTCATGGGTGCCACAACCCCAACTATAAGTCTATTGATATATTTTTGCAGAGGACCTAGGGGGCTTATATGCATACCGTTTCAACTGGGGCGATGAGTACCCTCAACTTCCAAGTAAGAGCTCCGGGGGCCCACTACGTGCTGGCCGCGCGTCGATGATCAAGCAGGGATCACCTCGGACAATTGTTTCTGCTGGGGTGTTCCTTGAGACTTTTTGGATGTTCTGGGTTAGGGTTTAGGGTTTAGGGCTTGGTTTAGGATTTGATGTTGAAACGCAGCCAGCGTGAGAGAAAAAAGGAATTATACAGCAGGGCAGAATACACATTTGAGGCCTTGGAGTGTGTTAAGAGAACACCCTAAACCCCAAACCCTACAACCCGAGCTTGAGGACCCCAAAGAAGCCAGGCTTGTTTTCAAAGCTTCGCTCACAAGGCCTCTGGATCCCAAATACGAATTGCCGAGGTGACTACCGCTGACACCCCAAACTCTACACGGGGCATAGGTTTCGGGTTTAGGGTTTAGGGTTTAGGGTTTCGGGTATAGGGTTTAGGGTTTAGGGTTTAGGTTTTAGGGTTTAGGGTTTAGGGTTTAGGGTTTGGGTCTCGAACTCCACTGGGTCTCCAAGTGAGGCCGCAGGGGTCCAAATCCAGACGTCAAGGGTCGATCTCATCCGTTTATCCCCAAACAGGAACCATAAACCCTAAAAACCATAGACCCTGAACCCCAAAAAAAAGTGCACCAGGCTGGATGGGTCGAGCGGTTCTGGTGAGTTGGGGACGGCGGGTCTGCATCGTTTCCAGAAGTACTATTTCTTAAGAGCCACTAACAAATATCAGATCACAATCCTTGTACTCCCCTTATAAGGAAGAAACGTCGTTTATGGTTCTTTTTTGTTTTTTTTTTTTTTTTTTTTGGGGGGGGGGGGGGGGGGGTTCTTCAGCAAATGGTAGGCAATTACCGCTCACAGTACTAGTGTTTGGGATATTCGCCAGCACTCATCTCTCCTCCTTACAACCCTTAACCCTAAACCCTAAACCTCCTTCTTCGCAGGTCTCAGGTTCCTACCCCGTGGCGACGCAAGCCCAGCGATCTCGGCTACTAAGTCTTCAGCGTGCTCATTTGGGACGCCCCTTATACTAACAGCTCCTTAATAAGGAGTATAATGGGTGGTACTCTAATCCCTATTAAGGACTATTAGTATAAGGGAAAGTCCTCATTGTCATGCCTGCTGCCACCTTTCTGTTCTGTTTGCCTCCCCCCGTCCCCCCCGAACAGCAAATTCCAGAGTATGCATTCAGCCGCACGGTCACCTCCCTTAACATGCGATGGGACCGGGTATGTTGTGGCCTCCGGCCCACCAATCAGCCGTGCATGCCCCATACGTCCCTAAACCCTGAACCCTAAACCCTAAACCCGAAAACCCTAAACCTCCCACCCACCCCCTATCAGATCAGGCCGAACGCTGAGCGACCAGCGAAATCGTGCTGTCTAGCAGAAGACTGCTAACTTGTCAATGCATTCGAAACCTATAGGGTTAGGGTTTATAGGGTTTATAGGGTTTATAGGTTTTATAGGGTTTATAGGGTTTATGGGGTTTATCGGGTTTATCGGGTTTAGAGGGTTTAGAGGGTTTATAGGGTTTATAGGGTTTATAGGGTTCATAGGGTTTATAGGGTTTATAGGATTAACAGGGTTATGGGGTTAGGGTTTATAGGGTTTATAGGGTTTACTGGGTTTACTAGGCTGAAAGACTTCGGCGGTTTGAAGCTACTCCTGGATTGAGCGAGCAGTACTGCTAAGGAACGCCATGGGACGAAGAGCAAATATGCGCGCCCGACCCCCGTCACACATCGTAACGAGAGCCTGAGTCCTGCGTAGAGAATACAATGGGAACGGTTAAAACAAGAACATGTACCAATGGCACACCTATACTTGCTTTAAAGGGTGTGCAGAGCTATTTTCAGTACACAAGCTGCGACTAGGATGGGAAGCCGATCCGCCTCAGAGCCGGAAAGCCCCTCATTGACGAAAGAAAGTTGACAATCCAGTACTCAAATGGTGCATTCTTGAAATATTGCAATGATGATGCTAATATGTCGATAGTCTAAAACACCTAAACCTACACTCCCCTTAGAACCTCAGAAAAAATGATATGTTTAATCTCGTCTTGGGTTTATATATAAATAAACAAAAAACACAAAATAACTCCCAAGGGGGATATAGAAACCTCTAGGTAAACCCTAAACCCTAAACCCTAATTCCTAAACCCTAAACCCTAAACCCTAAACCCCTAGGAGCCACTGCTCATCTGGCATCCGAGGAGCAGGAAGCGAGGAACGGGGCCTTTGCGCGGGTTTTGAAGGATGGCGGATAGAACTTGATCCGATGGATTGCCTGAGCTGCTTTTAAGGTTTCGGGTTTAGGGTTTGGGGTTTAGGGTTTAGGGTTTAGGGTTTGGGGTTTGGGGTTTGGGGTTTGGGGTTTGGGGCTTGCAGGGGCCCAGGACGGCCAAGAGCTTCTCGGCAGTTGGTCGAAGCGTCTGGCGTAAGGCGTCTGTGAGCCCAATGTTGGCGTACCCCCCCTGGCCTTGCCGACCCGCATGGCAGGGTCAAGAGGCGCACTCATTTCGAGGGAAATCCTGGAAGGGAATGCCCGTCCTCTGCCGGCATGCTCCAGGTCAACTCGCAACAAAGGAATGGAAGCCAAGGAAAAAAAACGAGGCCTTGTCACTTGGCGGCGCGGTCTACTAAAGTTCAGCAACTACTTGTTCCGTCCGCTTTGTCGCCCCAATGCTTGGAAGGGTTCACGAACTGATGCCTCCACGGCATCAGATGCTCTGCAGATGAACTGCGGCATCGAAGATCAACTTCCCAAGCGAAAAGACGCCGAAGGCTTCTTACAGTGATGCTTCGTAACATCAAACGCTGTGCAATCGCAGAAGAAGATGCTTGTATCGCTATGGGCCCATACTCCCCTTAGAACCTTAACAAAAATTGTATTTTTTAGTATCCTCTTGGGTTTATATAAACAAAAACAAAAAATCCCAAGGGGATGTATAGTAGCTATCCCTACGCAAGAACATGTCTCTGAGCAGAACATGCCCAACCCTCGAACACGGCCACAGAAACGCAGACCTACAGAAGCCTGAAACAGGTCAAGGGGAGCAAGGAAACAAAATACACAGCTCCTATCCCTAAACCCTACTAAACCCTACTAAACCCTACTAAACCCTACTAAACCCTACTAAACCCTACTAAACCCTACACTAAACCCTACTAAACCCTACTAAACCCTACTAAACCCTACTAAACCCTACTAAACCCTACTAAACCCTACTAAACCCTACTAAACCCTAAAGCCCTAAAGCCCTAAACCCGAACCCCGCCTCCTAGATCTGCAATCGGAATCTTAATTTCGCATCCCAAATACCCCTCCTCCCCACCTTCACATGCCTCAGGAAAGTCGAGAATTGCCAATATCGCAGGCATGTCAACATAATACAACATACCCCGCTTGAACATGTCATACTGGTGCGGGTTTGGGGGGGGGAGGGGAGGGGAGGAGGGTTTAGGGTTTAGGGTTTAGGGTTTAGGAGGGTGGGTGAGTGGGTGAGTGGGCGACTGCTGGGGCCAAGAGGCGTTGCTTCAGAACTCGAGGAGGCTAAGCTATCGGTCCTCGTGGCTTAACAAGCAGAGGCGAACTCTTAGGGTTTAGGGTTTGGGGTTTAGGGTTTAGGGTTTCTGCATCTCGAGTTTAGCGTTGAAGCACCATTTCCGAGAGTGATCCTCTTGAAACCCAAGAAGGGTAGGCACTAAAAACTACACATGATCCTCTTGGAAGCCCAATGAGGGGGAACACTACGAAACATGCCCAAGGGTTTGGGTTTCGGGCAGGACCCTAAACCCCAAACCCTAAACCCTGAACCCTAGCCAGGACTGAGGGCCTTCTGAGCTCTATGGGACGGGACTTACTTCGGGGCCAGGCTCTGGTGTTTAGGTTCCCTATCCCCCCTTCAACTTGGGGTTTAAGGTTTAGGGTTTAGGGTTAGGCTCTAGGGTTTAGGGTTTAGGGGTGCCCCGCCGGGCTCGAGGTTCAGGGTTCAGAGTTCGCCAGGATGGGCAAAAAGGCCCTCTGACCCCTTCAAAATCCGCCTGGGCCGCATGGCCCATCCTGGTGGGGATTTGGGCTTAGAGGGGTTTGGCGTTTAGCGCTTGCGCCACCGGCCACCCGAGGCCACTCGGACTATGAGCCATAGGACAACAAACGGTTTAGGGTTTCGGCTTTAGAGTTTAGGGTTTAGGCTGGCCTCCTGAGACCCTCACGGCACTCGCCCCGCAGCAGGAATATGGTTCATCATCGTATCCCACTCTTGTGAAGGTGAGAAGAAAGGGTAGCTATAAGAAAATGACCAGCCAGTGATACCAGCCTTATAGCCCATGAATTCATGAAGTGGGTATGTAGGCTATGAGGGTTTACGTGTTTAAGGGCTTTAGCGATTGAGGGTTTGAGGGTTTATTTTCAGGTTTAAGGGCTTAAGGGGATAAATGAAGACATGAAGGCTTCGCTGG
This sequence comes from Symbiodinium natans, assembly GCA_905221605.1. Lineage (NCBI taxonomy): Eukaryota > Dinophyceae > Suessiales > Symbiodiniaceae > Symbiodinium > Symbiodinium natans. The sequence goes on along the minus strand of CAJNDS010002084.1, from coordinate 380,591 downwards.
CACCAGCCGAGCGACCCAGACATCGTATAAAGCTGAGTGGACGTGCCTGAGCCAGGAAAGACGGGCCCTCGTAGAGGGGTAACTAGAAACACCACCCTAAACCCTAAAACCCTGCTTGACCAAAATGGGTAACATGATGGGTGGCTCAGTTCGAGGCTGTGGCCCTTCAGGCTTCAGAGAGCTTAGGGCTTAGGGGCTTTGCACAAGGGTGGCAATGCTCAAACGCTGGCATCGGCCGGGCTTTCAGTTAGGGGTGTCCCCGATTTCTTTGCGTTGGTGATACCTGGGTTCTTCCTAGCTCGAGGCTCCCTCCCTGGCACCCTGAGAATGACCACCTCAACAGAATCTCCGGTTTCCGAGCTGCCAGATCCGCGTTTGGCATTACTTGCAGTAAGCTCACTTGGGGCTCCGCAGTTTTTTAAGAATTGGGGGCACCCAGATTTGAGCTTCTCCGTCGAACCACAAAACCGCCTAAACATACCGCCAGACCCCCTTCCTTCAAGACATTAAACCCCTCTGACCTCTGTAGGCCCTATGAATATGAACCTTAACCCAAAGTGCCCAATATCTCTTCGTTAGGGAATATAGCTTAATTTATATGAGGATCCTTTGTATGATTTAAGGTACATTCCTTCAATTAGGGGGTCTTGGGCTCTTTGGGTAAAGTCCTGACCCTGACAACCTCAAGGGCGCCAAAGACGAAGCCCGAGCTGCCAAGGTCAGGAAGTCCGTCCAGGTCCTCCACGGCACAAGTCGGTTTGGAGGGTTTAGGGTTTAGGGTTTAGGGTTTAGGGTTTAGGGTTTAGGGTTTAGGGTTTAGGGTTTAGGGTTTAGGGTTTAGGGTTTAGGGTGGAGCTCGAGGGCCTGAAAGTCAGAAGGGTCTATTTCGCTAGGATGGGTACTACTTCGGATCGTCCATGCTTCATGTGATGTAGAGGATTATATGGGGATATGCATGTGTGCGTCTATTGTGTCTGTGTATGCCTCGGCTCCTGCGTTTCATTTTGGAGTTCACGTGCAGGCTGAGTCTGTGGAGAGCCGGTAGCACTCCAGTTCCTAACGCAAAATACCAGCAACCTCGCATCCTCGGCACGCAGGGCCTTAAGGTCTCAAAGCTAACCTGGCTCCCTAAACCCAAATCTGCCCAGGGTGAACCCGGTGAACGGCACCCCCTTTATGGGAACTGGCTGGCCGACATGCAGGAAAAGCTGCCCGAGATGCATGGAGCTGCCCGAGATGCAAGAGCTGTCTTGCGTCGCCAGCCGTCGGGCCGACATGCAAAAACAGTTGGCCGACATGCAGGGTTAGCGGCCCGAGATGCAAAAACAAACAGATTTACTGTTTTGTACTATTTACGATTTACTATTCCCGAAACCTGGATATTTTGCATCGCGGGCCACCAACCCTGAATGTCGGCCAGCAGACTTACTGTTTTTTGCTATTTACTATTTACTATTTACTATTTAGAACGGAGAGCGAGATTTTTTTTGCATCGCGGGCAGCCGACCCAGAAGAACGGCCAGAATGGCCCCCCTTCTGTTTACTCTGTACTATTCCCTATGGAAAATCTCCCGAAACCTGGATTTTTTGCATCGCGGGCCACCAACCCTGAATGTCGGCCAGCAGATTTACTGTTTTTTACTATTTACTATTTACTATTTAGAACGGAGAGCGAGATTTTTTTTGCATCGCGGGCAGCCGACCCAGAAGAACGGCCAGAATGGCCCCCTTCTGTTTACTCTGTACTATTCCCGATGGAAAATCTCCCGAAACCGAGATTTTTTGCATCGCGGGCCACCAACCCTGAATGTCGGCCAGCAGATTTACTGTTTTTTGCTATTTACTATTTACTATTTACTATTTAGGACCCAGAGGAACAGCCAGAATGGCCCCCTTCTCTTTACTCTGTACTATTCACGGCCTGAGTGGCCCCCTTCTATTTACTCTGTACTATTCCCTATGGAAAATCTCCCGAAAGCAAGATTTTTTGCATCGCGGGCCACCAACCCTGAATGTCGGCCAGCAGATTTACTGTTCTTTGCTATTTACTATTTACTATTTAGAACGGAGAGCGCGAATTCCTTGCATCGCGGGCATGAGCACCAGAGGAACAGCCAGAATGGCCCCCTTCTCTTTACTCTGTACTATTCACGGCCTGAGTGGCCCCCTTCTATTTACTCTGTACTATTCCCGATGGAAAATCTCCCGAAAGCAAGATTTTTTGCATCGCGGGCCACCAACCCTGAATGTCGGCCAGCAGACTTACCGTTTTTTTGCTATTTACTATTTACTATTTACTATTTACTATTTACTATTTACTATTTACTATTTACTATTTACTATTTACTATTTAGAACGGAGAGCGAGAGTTCCTTGCATCGCGGGCAGCCGACCCAGAGGAACAGCCAGAATGGCCCCCTTCTCTTTACTCTGTACTATTCACGGCCTGAGTGGCCCCCTTCTATTTACTCTGTACTATTCCCTATGGAAAATCTCCCGAAAGCGAGATTTTTTGCATCGCGGGCCACCAACCCTGAATGTCGGCCAGCAGATTTACTGTTTTTTACTATTTACTATATACTATTTACTATTTAGAACGGAGAGCGAGATTTTTCTTGCATCGCGTGCAGCCGACCCAGAAGAACGGCCAGAATGGCACCCCTTCTGTTTACTCTGTACTATTCCCTATGGAAAATTTCGCGAAACCTGATTTTTTTGCATTGCGGGCCACCAACCCTGAATGTCGGCCAGCAGATTTACTGTTTTTTTCTATTTACTATTTAGAACGGAGAGCGAGATTTTTTTGCATCGCAGGCAGCCGACCCAGAAGAACGGCCAGAATGGCCCCCCCCCTTCTATTTACTCTGTACTATTCCCTATGGAAAATTTCCCGAAACCCACCAACCCTGAATGTCGGCCAGCAGATTTACTGTTTTTTGCTATTTCCTATTTACTATTTACTATTTACTATTTACTATTTACTATTTACTATTTACTATTTACTATTTACTATTTACTATTTACTATTTACTATTTACTATTTACTATTTACTATTTACTATTTACTATTTACTATTTACTATTTAGAACGGAGCGAGATTTTTTTTGCATCGCGGGCAGCCGACCCAGAAGAACGGCCAGAATGGCCCCCTTCTGTTTACTCTGTACTATTCCCTATGGAAAATCTCCCGAAACCGAGATTTTTTGCATCGCGGGCCACCAACCCTGAATGTCGGCTAGCAGATTTACTGCTTTTTACTATTTACTATTTACTATTTAGAACGGAGAGCGAGATTTTTTTTGCATCGCGGGCAGCCGACCCAGAAGAACGGCCAGAATGGCACCCTTCTGTTTACTTTGTACGATTCCCAATGGAAAATCTCCCGAAACCGAGATTTTTGCATCGCGGGCCACCAACCCTGAATGTCGGCCAGCAGATTTACTGTTTTTTACTATTTACTATTTACTATTTACTATTTACTATTTACTATTTACTATTTACTATTTACTATTTACTATTTACTATTTACTATTTACTATTTACTATTTACTATTTACTATTTACTATTTACTATTTACTATTTACGATTTAGAACGGAGAGCGACATTTTTCTTGCATCGCGGGCAGCCGACCCAGAAGAACGGCCAGAATGGCACCCCCTATGGAAAATTTCGCGAAACCTGGATTTTTTGCATCGCGGGCCACCAACCCTGAATGTCGGCCAGCAGACTTACTGTTTTTTGCTGTTTACTATTTACTATTTACTATTTAGAACGGAGAGCGAGAATTCCTTGCATCGCGGGCAGCCGACCCAGAGGAACAGCCAGAATGGCCCCCTTCTCTTTACTCTGTACTATTCACGGCCTGAGTGGCCCCCTTCTATTTACTCTGTACTATTCCCTATGGAAAATCTCCCGAAAGCGAGATTTTGTGCATCGCGGGCCACCAACCCTGAATGTCGGCCAGCAGACTTACTGTTTTTTGCTATTTACTATTTACTATTTACTATTTACTATTTACTATTTACTATTTACTATTTACTATTTACTATTTACTATTTACTATTTACTATTTACTATTTACTATTTACTATTTACTATTTACTATTTACTATTTACTATTTACTATTTACTATTTACTACGGAGAGCGAGAATTCCTTGCATCGCGGGCAGCCGACCCAGAGGAACAGCCAGAATGGCCCCCTTCTCTTTACTCTGTACTATTCACGGCCTGAGTGGCCCCCTTCTATTTACTCTGTACTATTCCCTATGGAAAATCTCCCGAAAGCGAGATTTTTTGCATCGCGAGCCACCAACCCTGAATGTCGGTCAGCAGACTTACTGTTTTTTGCTATTTACTATTTACTATTTACTATTTACTATTTACTATTTACTATTTACTATTTACTATTTACTATTTACTATTTACTATTTACTATTTACTATTTACTATTTACTATTTAGAACGGAGAGCGAGAATTCCTTGCATCGCGGGCAGCCGACCCAGAGGAACAGCCAGAATGGCCCCCTTCTCTTTACTCTGTACTATTCACGGCCTGAGTGGCCCCCTTCTATTTACTCTGTACTATTCTCTATGGAAAATTTCGCGAAACCTGGATGTTTTGCATCGCGGGCCACCAACCCTGAATGTCGGCCAGCAGACTTACTGTTTTTTGCTATTTACTATTTACTATTTACTATTTAGAACGGAGAGCGAGAATTCCTTGCATCGCGGGCAGCCGACCCAGAGGAACAGCCAGAATGGCCCCCTTCTCTTTACTCTGTACTATTCACGGCCTGAGTGGCCCCCTTCTATTTACTCTGTACTATTCCCTATGGAAAATCTCCCGAAAGCAAGATTTTTTGCATCGCGGGCCACCAACCCTGAATGTCGGCCAGCAGATTTACTGTTCTTTGCTATTTACTATTTACTATTTAGAACGGAGAGCGCGAATTCCTTGCATCGCGGGCATGAGCACCAGAGGAACAGCCAGAATGGCCCCCTTCTCTTTACTCTGTACTATTCACGGCCTGAGTGGCCCCCTTCTATTTACTCTGTACTATTCCCGATGGAAAATCTCCCGAAAGCAAGATTTTTTGCATCGCGGGCCACCAACCCTGAATGTCGGCCAGCAGACTTACCGTTTTTTTGCTATTTACTATTTACTATTTACTATTTACTATTTACTATTTACTATTTACTATTTACTATTTACTATTTACTATTTACTATTTAGAACGGAGAGCGAGAGTTCCTTGCATCGCGGGCAGCCGACCCAGAGGAACAGCCAGAATGGCCCCCTTCTCTTTACTCTGTACTATTCACGGCCTGAGTGGCCCCCTTCTATTTACTCTGTACTATTCCCTATGGAAAATCTCCCGAAAGCGAGATTTTTTGCATCGCGGGCCACCAACCCTGAATGTCGGCCAGCAGACTTACTGTTTTTTGCTATTTACTATTTACTATTTACTATTTACTATTTACTATTTAGAACGGAGAGCGAGAATTCCTTGCATCGCGGGCAGCCGACCCAGAGGAACAGCCAGAATGGCCCCCTTCTCTTTACTCTGTACTATTCACGGCCTGAGTGGCCCCCTTCTATTTACTCTGTACTATTCCCTATGGAAAATCTCCCGAAAGCGAGATTTTTTGCATCGCGGGCCACCAACCCTGAATGTCGGCCAGCAGATTTACTGTTTTTTGCTATTTACTATTTACTATTTAGAACGGAGAGCGAGAATTCCTTGCATCGCGGGCATGAGCACCAGAGGCAACTTGTTGCATGAACTAGATGCGTGCTTGGGGGCCCACAAGCCTCCTCCAATCCAGATTTTTTGCATCTCGGACCACCAGCCACACCCGCGTTTTGCATCTCGGGCCACCAACCCTAAACATCCGCCAGACCCCCTCAAGTTTTTGCATCTCGGGCCACCAACCCTAAACATCCGCCAGACCCCCCTCAAGTTTTTGCATCTCGGGCCACCAACCCTAAACATCTGCCAGACCCCCCGATTTCTTTGCATCTCGGGCCACAAACCCTCAACATCCGCCAAACCCCCGCAAGTTTTTGCATCTCGGGCCACAAACCCGAAACATCCGCCACACCCCCTGAGGCTTTTGCATCTCGGGCCACCGACCCGAAACATCCGCCAGACTCCCTCAAGTTTTTGCATCTCGGGCCACCGACCCGAAACATCCGCCAGACCCCCAGAGGTGTTTTTTGCATCTTGGGCCAACGACCCGAAACATCCGCCAGACCCGCTGAGTTTATTGCATCTCTGGCCACCAACCCGAAACATCCGCCAGACCCTCTGAGCTTTTTTGCATCTCGGGCCACCAACCCGAAACATCCGCCCGCCACCCTGAGTTTTTTTTGCATCTCGGGCCACCACTCCATGCATCTCGGGCAGCATTTCCTGCATGTCGGCCAGCTTTTTTGCATGTCGGCCCAACGCATCCCCACCCCCTGACACCCCAACGGCCGCTCTTCCATTCCGGCCGGCGGCTCCTCGTCATCCAGGATGACGCAAGCTGCCTTCTTCTTCTTCTTCGTCTTGGAGGCCCCTTGGACAGGACTGCGTCCTAAGTCTGGAGATGCGGGTTAAGGGTTTAGGGTTTGTGGTCTCGGGCCTAGATTAGGGGATTTACCCGGTGCAGAGCTTCGGACTTTAAGACAAGCGCAAGGATATATGGCACGCTTCTCCCCTGCCCCGCCTCCACCTCTGCGTTCGGTCGCGGGTCGCGACCGAACGCGAGGGCTCACTGGATTGCAGCTTCGGAATTTTCACAGGTCAATAGAGGCCAGAGTTGATCTAATCCGGGGTTTCGGGACGGTGCTCTATGGGCTTTGGCGGTCCAAGCTCATCAGGAAAAGACATGGTGCTCTCGCTGTGTGCACTCCGAACCCCAACACCAAGTCACGTGACCCGAAGCCAACTTCGAACTCTACATAAACCCCTTTGTGCGTTCCTAAACCCTAAACCCTAAACCCTACACCCAACATTAGGGGCCGCCTTGTCCCAAAATAGGGACCCGAATTTACAGAATCCCCCCCCCCCCCCACATCGGCATCCACGGCCTCGGAAGTGGTTCAGGGTTTAGGGTTGAGGGTTGAGGGTTTAGGGTTTAGGGTTGAGGGTTGAGGGTTGAGGGTTTAGCGTTGAGGGTTTGGGGTTGAGGGTTTAGAGGGCTGGGATGTCCAGTCGGTTACGCCCAATGGAGCCAAGAGGCTCGTTGCCTCAGACTCCTCTGGCTCTGGCTCTGCCGGGAGCCTTTTCGAGAGCAGACCCAACTTGCCGGGTTTAGGGTTTAGGGTTTAGGGTTTAAGGTTTAGCGTTTAGGGTTCAGGGTTCAGGTTTTTATGGTTTTTAGAGTTTTTGGGGGTTAGGGCCCTCGAGAAAAAAATTGCCGGACAAGATCCTCTGACACCCCTTGCGGGAACATATCAACCATCCGACATGCCTGCCTAGAAACTGCTCAGAGTCACCGTGAAACACACCTGGCGCTAAACACCCTAAACCCCAAACCCTAAACCACAGTTCGCTCTATCAGCCTTTAAGTCGCCGTGTGCAAACTGGATGGGCACTTGCGAAGCTACTCGCATGGGGCTTAGTTGGAATGGTTGATACCACCTGAAGTCCGTTGCGTCGGTGGCCCTGGTCGCGAGGATGTGGTTCATAATGGGGGGGAGGGGAGGGGGGGTCCTTTATGCAAGGCTATATCCAAGCCTCCGAATGTCCCAAACCCCCACCAAAAAAGAACGATGCCCTCAAGACGCACCCCTAAACCCTGAACCCTAAACTCTGAACCCTAAACCCTAAACCCTAAACCCTAAGCCTTAAACCCCAAACCCAAAGGCAGCCAGGGCCTCTCGACCCACAAGGAGTCCAGCGGTTTGTTGCAGTCGCTGACGCGCGCGCTGGCTCCACAGCCCATCACTTCCGGGGCGAAGCAGCCCCATATAATCGAGGGGTTTAGGGTTTAGGGTTTGGGGTTCAGGGTCTACTAGGGTATAGGGTTTAGGGTTTAGGGTTTAGGGTACATTACGATGCAGGTGATGCATTCTTTGCCAATGATCCCTGCTTCGCTAAGATGCCTGAAAGAGAACAAAGGAGCCCTGTCTTCTTCAGCCTTTGCTTTTACAGGGAAGTCGAAGTGTAGAATCGTGGCCTCGTAAGTTACTGCAGGTATGGCCTTGTCATGCGAACGAAAAAACTACGGCTCGGGGGGTCCCGGCTTTCGGGCGCCCCGCGCCGTCTGAGCACCTTCGACGCGGCCAGAGCATAAAGCCCGCAAGTCAACTTTCTTGGATTCAGTTTAAAGTATGGAAAAAAGCCCAAAACCCAAAAAAAAGGGGCCATTCTTGTGCACGTTTTGAGGGGTTGAAGTCGACCCTGTGGTGCAGGAGGTGACTCGAAAGGGGCGCTGTCTTGGAGGTGGTTCTGCGAAAGACGCCTCGCCGGACGTTAACAAGCTAGGGGATAGGATTAGGGGACACTTGGGGATATAGACCCTCTGAATAAGGTCCCTGTTCAAGAGAGCCAGAAAAGGGTTCAGAAGGGAACTTCCCTTTTAAGGGTCCCCCTTCTCCTACCTAGGACAAGCATCGGTTCCTCTACTTTTGCTGGAATCACCGCGATGTGAGCTCGCAGCCCTAAACCGCAAAATTGATAGGGCTGACAGAGGTTCATAGGGTTCATGGGGATTTGTGGTTTAAGGGGTTCAGGGGCTTTAGGGCTTATAGACCGCCCCACAAATATGCCTGGCAAAGCACTCCAGCGCTCTCCATCTGGCCATCTTTTAAACGACTTGTCTCGCGGCGCGCTCGCGCAACTTGAGATACATCTGATACATGGAGGGTTCGACAGCTCAGCCTACTGTCAGCAACGACAAGTCCCCAGCACATTTGGCTCATGTCTCCATGACAACTAGGCTCTGGGCCCTAGGGAAACGGTGTAGTTGGTCGGGCCCTACACGGTAGCACGGACTGCTGGCAATTAGGAGCATGGCTCATCGGCTGCTGGACAGTGGCTGGAACGGTCAATGCCCTCGATTTGGGAGCTCTCCCTACCTTGTTCGGCGAGCCTGAGCGTCCCACTGGTCGCTGGGAGCCTCACACTCTTAGTCTGCCTTCGCAGACAAAGTGACTCTTTCAAAGGACTGGCTGCCATAAAGCGCCCATCTTATGCCTGCTCCTGCTCCTGGAAGCCTGACTATTCTGCAGGTTCGGACAGGAAACAGGTTGAAGGGACAGCGCAAGAGAGCAGTAGGACAGCAGAACTCTCGACTCGTTGTCAATGCGTGTCCTTTATTGCGCTGCCAAAATCGCTGGTTTGCGGACTGGCTGGGATTTACCCTTAGATTGGCTCATTTCTTCTACTTGCCTAAGAACCCCCAAATAATACAGGATAATAGTCCCTGTGTTCCCCTGATAAAGAAGAATCTACCTTTATTTTTTGGGGAGTTCTTTATAGGCAATGAGTAGATTTGGCTGCGAGCTATGCGTTGTGGCGGCTTGAGGTACCAAAGAGCCCAATATCCCTTAATTAGGAAAATATTGCTTAATTTATATAGGGATCCTTAATGTGAATTATTACTTAATTATTATCTCATTATTAATTAATTATTAATTAAGGTCTATTCCTTAAATAAGGGGTATTGAGCTCTTTGGGTAAGTGCGCTCAGTGCGGCTCGAGGTTTCAATGCGAAAGCGCAGTCTTGTTGGACGGAAGAGCTGCCATTGACCTAGGTTCCCAGCAAGCCGGGGAAACCCTAACCCTAAAACCAGGGTTTAGGGCTTAGGTTTAGGGCTTAGGTTTAGGCTTTAATTAGGGTTTAATTAGGGTTTAGGGTTGTAGGGTTTAGGGTTTTAGGGTTCAGGGTTCAGGGTTTAGGGTTAGGGTTTAGGGTTTAGGGTTTGAGGAAACCCAGTTCTACTAAACCCCAAGAACTAGAAATTAGACCCTCCACCAGCACAAACAAAGTGCGGCAAAAGTCCTACCAAAGCAAGGTCCTGGGGACCAGCCGCCCTGCGCCGCATCACCCCTGAGATGGGCGGTCGTTAAGGGGGGTTCATATGGAAAAGGGTTTAGGGTTTAGGGCTCATGCCGGCGCAATGTGGCAGGAAAGGCCTCTGACTCTTTTGGGCTCACAGGAGCCTCTAAAGACCTCTTCGAGCACCAGGTTCTTAGCAACAGAACAAGTAATGTGCGCATACCGAGAGGTACAAGGCCTACAAGTACGCAGAAGCCTGCTTCAACCTGACTTGCAATATGGGGGTTTACGAAAATAGGGGACCCCTACAATAGACTCCCAATTAGTAGGATTCCCTTATAACAAGGACCCCAATAAGGTACCCCTAATTTCGGAGACCCAATATGACATGGCATGAGGTAGCTGTGGTGAGAGGGGATGTTGTGCGACTGATTGGAAACGACCCCACCCATAGGAAGATCGGGGAGAGCGACCTCGGCTCATGTAGGAGCCTGATTAATTACAATAGGGTTTTGGGGCTTTTTAAAGGTATCATGTAAAGGGACCATAACGGAAGATTATTCAGAACTCTTCCGATCCCTATTGTTAGATTAGAATGAGACAGTGAGGCTTGCCAGGCGGCGTCATCTGTGTTGGCGCCAGCTCCCGAGCCAGCATGTCAGCGTCCCACACCTCAAGTGGCTCGAAGCCCTCCGAGCCAAACCTTACTCTTAAACCCAAAGGGGGGGACAGATAACCCCAAGGCCCTACCTCATATAGGAATCGGGTGTTGGCGGCTATTATAGTAGAATTCCCTAGCGACCCTAAGGGAATACAAAAAGTATTTATTCCGACCCCATAGCTACTAATTGCTCAAGAACCCCCCCCCCCACAAAAAAAAGAGTAAATATATATGTAGATATATATATATATATATATAACATAATCCTCCTTCTAAAACCAATATAGGGACTATTACTTTTTTATTCTTTCAGGGTTCTTAAGTAAATAGTAGATAGTAGGAGCTCCCAGCCCTGCCCGACGGCAGGCCGCGGCCTCCCCGATCCTCCACTTAAGTACGGCCGAACCCATCCTCCAAGGTGCGGGGGTTTAGGGTTTATATAGGGTTTAGGGTTTAGGGTCTAGGGTTTAGGGTTTGGGGTTTAGGGTTTAGGGTCTAGGGTTTAGGGTTTGGGGTTTAGGGTTCGGGGTGTAGGGTCTAGGGTTTGGGGTTTAGGGTTTAGGGTCTAGGGTTTAGGGTCTAGGGTTTAGGGTTTAGGGTTTAGGTTTGAGGGTCAAAGACCCAACATTCATAACCGAAGGGCGGGCCAGGGCAAACCGCGATGGCTTAAAGACTTGAGAGCCTATGCGCTGCTGAGGCATAAGGACTTCGGGATATGTTAGCGGCTAGCGTCCTTTGGGTAACACGGCATGTCCGGACATGGAGTTGGGCCTAGGGAAGTCTTTGTGTTCTCAATCGGAGATCTTTTGCCCCCGTCACTTTGACTAAACCCTTCGGGTCAAGTCCAGGCCGCAATAACATTCGCCTTCTTCTTCTTCCCGCGCGACACCACACTGCTGACTGCGGTCATTTCCTTGGCGGGAGTCGCTGTCAGAGCTGCGGCTCAAAGGCGGTTCCACATGTCAGGGGCCAGCCAGAGCCCCCCAACACCCAGACCTCGAACCTCATACTGCGGCATGGGTGTGACGCAGCATTAACAGTGTAAGCTGTCTGTCTAGGGAGTCTAGGGTCTACTGCCTTGCTAAGGGTACATGACCTAGCGCTTGAAAAAGGGCCCCATAGCTCAGATCAACCCTCACATGAACCCATCTATCCCGAGAATTCTCCAGTCTCAAGCTGTCCAAAACACCCCCCCCCCCCCCCCCACCAAGCTACCGAGAGTGACCTTGCATACCCTGCTTCAGTTGAGGGTTTAGGGTTTAGGGGTTTAGGGTTTAGGGTGTAGGGTTTAGGGTTTCGGGTTTAGGGTTGAGGGTTTAGGGTATCTCCTCCAGGCAGGCTCTGTAAGCCTGGGCCAGCAAGGCAACTTCCGCCAGGCGGCCGAAAGCGCTGAGGCCCCGCTGGTCAGGATTGCCTTTTTGAGCTCTTCTTTGATGGTGCGGGGTGGGATGCTCCCCCTACTTATACTAACAGCTCCTTCATAGGGACAAGAATAGGGGGTACGTTCATCCCTATTAGGGACTGTTAGTATAAGGGGGAACATCCCAAGGTGCCGGGGGTACCAGGTTCCCAAACCTGAGGAAAAGCCCCGGCCAAGAGGGGATCTGGGTTGAAACTTGCTCTTTTGAACCGCTTCGGATATAGTTGAATGTCATGCTCATTGCCGTGTCTACATTTCCGGCAAAGTTCAAGCGCCGACCTCCAAGCACGCAGGATTTCGCGAAAAAAAGTGGCATTTTCAAGACAATCCCATTTGGGCCGGTTTGCTTGTTGCGTCCTGATTTGCGAGCCCTTTGCAAGTCCACCTGGCCATAAACTCTACACATCCCGAAACCTGAATAAGGTGCACGACGATTTCCTGGCGGTGGTCGGGGTATCTGACTTGCCATCTTGCTTCGCCTGATAGGGTTTAGGGTTCGGGGTACCTTCCTTCACGTCGTAGGGCCTTGCAGGGGCCACGCTTGAACGGGGCAGGTGGCAGCAGTGCCGCTACAGAATGTTACAGACCGAGGCAAACAGGTCAAGCTTCACTCTCAAAGACCGAGAACCCTAAACCCTAAACCCTAAATCCTAAACCCTAAATCCTAAACCCTAAACCCTAAACCCTAAACCAATACGACCCAAGCACCGTTACCCAAGAGCGAAGGAAAGACTCCTAGAATCCCGAGAACCCTCAACTTTTCTAGGCAGGATAACGCCCTGAGCCTCTGAGCCCACAATAGGGCCCGCAGCCCCCAAATCCATAAACCCTGAACCCTAGAAACCCTAGAAACCCTAAAACCCTAGAAACCATAAACCCTAGAAACCCTAAACCCTAGAAACCCTAAACCCTAGAAACCATAAACCCTATAAACCCTAAAGGTTCCCCAAACCCTACTAGCCCAGACCCCCCCCAGCCCTGCTTCTCTGGGGTCCAAGCACTGGACCGGGCGCTGCCAACGCCATCCTGTCGAGATCGTTACTTCGTAAGGCCCGGAACCCCAACCCCAAACGCACCGAGTTTCGTCTCCAGGAAGATACATACATTTAAACACATACATACGTGCAGGGGGTGGGGGTGGTGGTGGGGATGGGTGGGTGGGTAGGCGGGCGCACATGTGCACGTGCATGTGTGTGCGTGCATTTGCGTCGTGTGCGTATGCGTGTGCCTGTTTGTGCGCGCATTGTACTAGGGATTTGCTTCTTTATTGGCATGGGAATCGTCCAACCCTGCCCAAGCAGAAAAAGGAACGTTGGGAGGCTTGAGTCCACTGCTCATTGCTACGCTGCTCTTTCTTTGTTTGTTGGGGGTGGGGGTGTGCCTGAGGGGCTGGGGGGGGCCTCACCGCAGCCCTGACGTTACATGCACAGACGCGTGTTCAGGGTGAAGGGTTTAGGGTTGTAGGAACTTGTGTGGAGTGTTACGCAAGGCCCCTGCTGACTGACAGGCACAGAAAACTCTGAAGTGATAGGCAGGCGCGGGGAGGCCCAAGAGTAAAACTGGCTTACCATGGTTTATCATGGTTGACCATGATTGGCTATGGTTTACCATGGTATACCACGGTTTACCATGGGTTACAAGGGTTTGCAATGGTTATAGTTTTTCGTGGATGCCTAAGATCGAAAGCATCATGTACGGAACATGCCCTTCAACAAGAACCAGCCGAGGAGTAATTCTGGCGGGCCTGTGGAACCTGGATCCCAAACTCTTCAGTGGTTGGGGTCAAAAATTTAGGCCAAGAATATTCAAAAAAAAAGCTACCCTTTTTGGCTAGAAGGGGCTTAGAAGGGGACCTTCGCCCGAATGAAAGGGAATATGGGCCTACGCACGGTCCCAGAAGTTCAATGCCCACGCAGGGAGCGCTCCTGTCGCTGAACGGTGCTGGCGCCACAGCCCATGGCTCTGAGGGAAGCGGTGGCGCGAACGCGGCGCCACCCCGAAACCCCTCGTTTAATGCAGTTGGGTCCCTCTCTAATTTCCAAGAAAACCCTGAAATATTCCCCCCCTCCCCCGAGCTCTGAGCCTCCATGAACATGTACTGTATGGAAGTATGTACATGCACATGTGTGTGCTCAATAGCGTACATGTGCATGTGCGTGTGTATACATGTATATAGCATGCGATGCCCGTGATATCTCGGAAAAAAGGGAGCAAACTCACAGGGCCTCCACCAAAGTTCAAGCAGATGCTGATTCGAGCATTGTAACCCCTGGACAACCAACAGGTCTCTGCTCTCCGCAGTGTCCTCAGTTGAAGTCATACATCGGATAAAAGTGCATATCTTTCCAAGGAGGCCGCAACATTGTCATGCGTGTTTTGGTATCTATATTGTATTTACTCTTATAAGAGTTGTAAATAAGTGTGTGCTATATATACATATATGTATATATACGCACACAGAGTTTGTGTGAAAGAGAGTGTGTATGTGCGTACGTATGCACGCATGTACGTGCACATGCACGTATGCAGGTCTGTAGACCATTTGTCCACACTTCTCGTTCTGGGCGCATTGCAAGCTTAGATTGCGAGGCCTCATAAGGAAACCACAACTACTCCATCTGCCAATGGCCGCGCAAAGGTGCAACTAAAAACTAAATAAACCCAAAACATCCCTAAGCCCGAAGCCCAAACCCTTGAACCCTTAAAACCCCTAAACCCTTAAACTTGCCAAACCCTTAAAACTCTTAAAGCCCTTAACGCCCTCAAACCCGCAAAGCCCTTCAAAACCCACAAAACCCCTTAAACCCGTAGAGCCCTTCCAAAACCCTTAAAACACTTAAAGCCCTCAAAGCCCTTAAGGCCCTTCAAACCCGTAAAACCCTTAAAGCCCTCCAAACCCTTAAAACCCTCAAAGCCCTCCCTTAAAACGCTTAAACCTTCAAACGCCCTTCATTAAAACCCTTAAAACTCTTAAAACCCTTAAAGCCTAAAAACACTTAGAACTCTTCAACACTTAAACCCCTTAATTAAAACCCTTAAAACTCTTCAAACCAAACGTTCACTGGGAAGCCGGGCGCAGCGAGCGGTGCCAGGAGGCGTCAGCCTGCGCCAATTTCGGCACAGGCACGCCCAAAGGGTTTAGGGTTTAGGGTTTAGGGTTTAAGGTTTAGGACCTGTATGGGGGCACTTACCCATAAACATAATAAATCCTACGAAAGAAACCCTACTTTCTACGATGCAGGTACTTAGGACCCTTTGGCACATGAGGAGTCGGAAGGCCTCCAAGTCATTCTGGGTGTCCAGGGTTTTAGGGGTTAGGGTTTAGGGTTTGGGGTTTAGGGTCTAGGGTTTAGGGTTTGGGGTTTAGGGCTTCATGGTTGAGGGTTTAGGGTTTGGGGTTCAACTACTGGTTCTTCGTCGGGAATGAGGGAACATGTAAGCATGATCCTCTTAAACCCCACAAGGCGACGTGCCAAATATCCCAAGGGCCTAGAGCCTAAACCCTAAACCCTAAACCCGAAACCCTAAACCCTAAACCCTAAACCCTAAGCCTTAAGGGCTTGCCTAAGTAAAGCTCTCAGCCTCCCCTTGGTGCACTGAGAGTCCCCTCGAGGTGCTCCGCGGACGCCAGGAGGTGTGAAGGTGGGGGCCTGCGAGATGAAGGCTCTTGAGGGCCCTTGAGGGCGGTTGGGGTTTAGGGTTTAGGGTTTAGGGTTTAGGGTCTAGGGTCTAGGGTCTAGGGTCTAGGGTCTAGGGTCTAGGGTCTAGGGTCTAGGGTTTAGGGTGTAGGGTGTAGGGTTTAGGGTTTAGGGTTTAGGGTTTAGGGTTTAGGGTTTAGGGTTTAGGGTTTAGGGTTTAAGCTCTGAGGGGACTTGAGGTTGCATGGGGCTTGGAATTCTAAGGATTTTGGGGTTTGAGGGTGCTAGACTTCAGTTGAGGGCTGTTGGATGCTGTTGGAGTTTAAGGCCCTGCTTGGGCTGGCCCTCCCTAGCTTAGGCTTCTGCATCAGGGCTTCGGAACCCCCCCATTTCTTTTCAGCCAGGATCTCGCGGTGCATGTAAGGGTTTAGGGCCATGAGCCGGAGAGCCAGGATCCTTCCACCTCGACCCCTGCACCCCGCACCCCGATGAACTGGGAACCACCACACCCCCAACCCTTAAGCCGTAGGGCCAGCTTAAGCCCAAACCCTATGAACCCTAAAACCCCTTTTCAGCCCCTAAACCCCTAAATCCTACCCCCGAAACCCTAAACCCTAAACCCCCAACGGCCCCAAACCCCACAACCCGGGCCCCCCTCCCCCCCCCAGGCCTTTGGGAACTGTCATTTTACCCTAAACCCTAAACCCCTAAACCCCTAAAACCCTGAACCCTAAACCCCCAACCCCCGTCAGCCCCAGAACCCTGGGCCCCAGGCCTTTGGGAACTGTCAGCTCGGGGTGGCGGCCGCGACTGCTGGAGCGGCCCCTGTCAGTTCGCGGCACTACTGGGGTTTGGGGTTTAGGTCTGAGGCTTAGCTTAGGTTTTCAAAACCCTAGCTATGAAAAATAGGATGCTCTTTATTAATCCTTCTAAGTAAGAACAACCTAAAGTTGAAAGTTCATGTATCGGCTAGGTAAGTAGGGCCTTGGTAAGACTTGAACTAAACAGGGCTTAGGGCTCAGTAGGGCACCCGCGACCAGAGTGCGCTTTCTAAGGCTTCGGGGAATGGAAGGACGATCAGGGGGTTGAGGATTTGGGCTTAGCGGTTGAGAGTTTGGGGTTTGTCACAAGATTTGGCAAGGGCATGAGCTCAGGAAGATGGGGCCCGAGCCTGCCCACGACCTCAAGTAATAGCTTAGTATCTCACTTTCGGGCTTCCTAAAACCCTAAACCGAAACCCAAAACCCCGAACCGAACATGCTTGAGCGCACAACAGGAGCCTTGGGATCAAACAACCCATACCCAATCCTTAGCCCCCAACCCCGAAACCCCAATCCCGAAAATCCCGACGCCCCAAACCCTGAAGCCCTCAAAAGCCCTACCCCCCCCCCCCTCAGCCCCCCACAACAACCTGTGCTCCCTCAACGGCTCAATTTTCTAAGAGAACTCAGCTACTATTTGCAAGAAAATGTGTTTGTTGTCAATTCTTTGGGGGGTCTTCAGCAAGTAGTCAAGATTTGCCTGCAGGATCCTCTTAGGATCATCTTGAGATGGTGCGGCACAAGAGGCCTAGGTCAAAGGCCCCTACAACCCTGACCGTCCGAAACTCGAAACCCCCAACCCCAAGCCCTAAGGCCCTAACCCTAAACCCAAAATCCTAAACCTTTTTTTCTAGGCTTTTGGGGACCCAGCAGGCCTTGTTGTCAAAGGTTCGTTGGGGGGGGTGATGTTAAGCCTCCAAAGGGCAAGCGCCCTTGACCCTCAACATCCCTGAACCCTAAACCCTAAACCCGAAACTCCAAACCCTAAACCCTAACCCTAAACCCTAAACCCTAAACCCAATCAACCCTAGGATGGGCCTTAAAGGCCCACGGGAAAATGTTCCTCGACATCATTCATCCTTCATCACGAAGCCAAAATAGGGAAAATACAACACATCTCGGAGGAGGGCCTAAAGCCCTAGACCCCCCTGAAAACCCTGACAGCGAAACCTTAAGGCCTTGGCCTACCTAGAACCCTCCAGGACGAAGGCACAGCCGCGGAGGAAACCCTAAACCCTATAAACCTAAACCCTGAAAGCCCTAAACCCTGAAAGCCCTAAACCCTAAACCCTAAACCCCAAACCCCAAACCCTAAACCCTGAAAACACTAAACCCCCTTGGCCTGCGCAGGGAAGAGGTCCACTCCGCCCCGGGCTCCAGATCCATATCGGAGCTCTCCGAACCTGGGGTGGGGTTCGGGGTTTAGGGTTTAGGGTTTAGGGTTTGGGGTTTGGGGTTTAGGGTCTAGGGTTCAGGGATGGTTTAGGGGTTTGGGGGTTTTGGGGTTTCGGGGTTTCGGGGATACGGGGTTTCGGGGTTTCGGGGTTTCGGGGTTTAGGGGGTTCCGGGGTTTAGGGGTTTCGGGGTTTGGGGGTTTCGGTGTTTCGGGGTTTCGGGGTTTAGGGGTTTCGGGGTTTCGGGGTTTAGGGGTTTCGGGGTTTCGGGCTTTCGGGGTTAAGAGGTATCGGGGTTTCGGGGTTTCGGGGTTTAGGGGTTTCGGGGTAAGTTCTGCACAAAAAACAATACCTTGGGATGCTCCCCCTTATACGAACAGTCCTGAATGGGGATTCTACTAGGGGGTACTAGAATCCCCATTAAGGACTCTTAGCATAAGAGGGAACATCCCAAGTAGTACCCTTCAAGATGCTGAAAAGGCAGAACAGGCCTCAACCCTTAAAACCCAAAGCCCAAGGAAGCAGAGAGATGAGTTGCCCTATCTTGAAGTAGACCCTGGGAAAGAAGTCTATACCTTTTTAGGGTAGAAGTAGCTATATAATAGGAACCCAGAACCATAAAACAATACTAAAGTATAGTACTCCAAAGTAGAAGTAGCTATGTAACAGGAACCCAGAACCAGAAAAAAAAAAAAAAAAACACTAAAGTATAGTAGTCCAAAACCCAGGTTGCTCAGGGCTGAGGAGAGGGCATCCGCCCACGCTGCGCCGGGAGACGCTCAAGTTGAACTCGTGGGGCACCGTGGCCTGGCATGCTGGAAGGGGGTTTAGGGCTTAGGGTTTAGGGTTTAGGGTTTAGGGTTTAGGGTTTAGGGTTTAGGGTATAGGGTTTAGGGTTTAGGGTTTAGGATTTAGGGTGGTTTAGGGTTGTTTAGGGTTGTTTAGGGTTTAGGGTCCGAGGCCCTCCAACATGCAAACAAGCATCGCCAACGCAGACTACGGAATCTGCGGCCCACGCCTTTGTCGAGAGCTTGGTGTACACCGACCTGGGACGCTCTTTAAACTTTACCCTACAGTTTTAGGGGTTAAGACCTACTAATTGTAGGGGTAGTTACTAGCAAACTGTAGGTAAATAGAGTCCCAGGGGCGGCTTGTGGATGGCTGCGTGGCAGGATCGCTCGTTGCGCAGCCGGCCAGCTCGAAGCTCGTTACGCTTGGCGTCGATGTACCTGTGTAGGGTTTACGGTTTAGGGTTTAGGGTTTAGGGTTTAGGGTTTAGGGTTTAGGGTTTAGGGTTTAGGGTTTAGGGTTTAGGGTTTAGGGTTTAGGGTTTAGGGTTTAGGGTCCGCCGACCCTGGCGGCGTGTTGGATGGGAAAAGTGAAAACCTCCCTCTTTCCCTCCTTACCCCCTAAAACGCGGGGGGGGGGGGTACCCCGCCAGCTTTTCCGTGGAGGAACAGGCCACCCACACCGCGTAAACTCATGGACCACACCCCACCCCCCCCCCCACCCCCCCACCCCCCCCCTCAACAGGAACCGCAAACAAAATCACCAAACCCCAAACCTTAAACTTGTTCTCCTGCGGGGTCGGCGGCTTGAGCCGGAGGCTCTTAAATTTAGGGTTTAGGGTGCGCGGGAGGGGAGTCTGGCAGCTGCGCTCAGCCCTATCCGTGTAATCGTGGAGCTTCAGTGGGCATGTTCGCCCATATGCGAACAGCTCCTTGATGGGGATTCTAGTACCCCCTATTACAATCCCAATTAAGGACTGTTACATAAGGGTGAACATCCCAAACTTCTTATGGGCCCGTTTGGAGGACAAGCCCAAGACTGATAGAACCCCAACCCTAACCCTAAGCCCTAAAGACTCTCCATTTGGGATGTTCCCCCCTTATACTAACAGTCAATAATTGGGATTTCTAGTACCCCCTGTTATGATCCCTATTAATAAGGACTGTTAGTATAAGGGGCGAACATCCCAACCCAACCCCCCTCCCCCCCCCCTAAAAAAAAAAATCAAAACCCTAAGTCCCCCCCCCAAAAAAAACTTAAACCCTAAACCCCAAACCCCAAATCCCTACGTGGCGGCCTCTTCTCCAGCTCTGCGCTGCTGGGCGTCAGGCCCTGCGCTGGTGAAGCCATCAAAGACGATGTCTTTGGCATAGGGCTTTAGGGCTTAAGTGGGTTCAGGGCTAGGGTTTAGGGTGCAGGGTTTGGGGTTTGAGGTTTAGGGTTGAGGGTTTAGGAGTTTAGGGTTTAGGGTTTCGGATGGTTTCAGGGCCTTGAGGGCTTTGAGGGTTAGGGGAGGCGGGCGAGGGGGTGCTAGGGCTTCGGAACCTTCTAGGGGCAGGTCCTCAATCATCCGAGCCTATCCGAGCCTTTGACACAGGCCCGGTCCTTGAACAAACAGGTCCCGAAATCAAGCCTTCAAAGCCCTCCTTTCATCGCAGCTTGATGCAGGTACGGTTCCAATCGGACACCCTGCCTGCAACCTTCAATGACCTCTGAGTCGCCTTCGCACAAATGATCCTCAATCATGGTAGGGATTCAGAATTGTTTCGTAGGCTTCCTTGGAGCCTTCGGCTGCCAGGAGCTCCTGCAGCTGCTCCGCCGCCTGCCCAAGCAGGGCCGGGGCCGGCCTGGGCCGACGCCTCGCCTCGCAAGCGCAGGCCACGGCGTCCACGTTGGCGGCGTCGGCCAGGGATCGGCGGCCCATGGAGTCCAGCAGGCAAAGGGCGTGCTGCCACTGCGCGGCCCGCTGGAAGGCGCCCAGGACCACGTCGAGTGTGATGGAGGTGGCTTGCAGGCGATGCCGGCCTACTTGGTCCAGCAGAAGCATGGCCAGCTCCCATTGGCTGCCCTGCTCGCAAGATCCGAGGGCTGCATTGTAGATGACAACCGAGGGCAAAACGCCGCTGGCCTCGACCTTGCCTAGCAACTGCAAAGCTTGCTGCCACCTCGAGGCCTTCTCGCAGGCGGCGAGAAGCGCGCTGTATGTGAAGGCATCTGGCCACAGGCCGGCTTCACTGAAGTGGCCCAGTATCAGAAAGGCCCTCTGCCACTGATCCCCACGCCCGCAGGCGCTGATGGCTGCGTTCAGCGTAACTTTCGTGGGATCTAAGGCCCTCGCTTCCAGCGCGGACAGGACACCCAGAGCCTGCTGCCACTGCCCGCCCTTCTCACAAGCGCTCAAGGCCGCATTGTAGCAGATGATGTTGATCAGAGTTGGAGGTAGCGACCATACGAGTAGAAGGGCCCGCTCCCACTCCCCGGCATTCTCGAAGGCGCTGAGGGCGGTGCTGTATGTGATGCTGTTGGGCTCCAGACGTTTCGCCACAGCCTCGCACAGAAGTGCCACGGCCTTGGGCCAGTGCCCTGCCTTTGCAAAGGCGCTGATCGCGGCGTTGTACGTGATGGTCGTGGTGCGCAGCCGAGCCGCCTCCACCTCTCCCAACAGCTTAAGGGCACAGCCAACGTGGCCGACCTTCGCGCAGGCGCTGATGGCGGCATTGTACGTCACCACATCCGGGCAAACGGCGCCCTGGGAGGCCAGCAGAAGCCGTACGGCAATCAGCCAGCGAGAGCCTTTCTCGCAGGCGCTGATTGTCGCATTGTAGGTGGAAACGTCCGGCTGTACGTGCAAAGCATCGGCCTCCTGCAGCAGAACAAGAGCAACCTCCCAGGCGTTTCCCTTCTCACATGCACTGATGGCCGAGTTGCATGTGATTGTGTCTGGTCTCATCATATGTGAACAGATACGTGCAAGGACCACCAGGGAATGCTGCCACTTCTCAGCCTGCGAGAAGGCGGTGATCAGCGAATTAAGTGTGACAATGTTCGACTGAAGCCTTGCATGATGGAGAGCGTCAAGCACGGCCACCGCCCGCGTCCATGCGGCAACTGCTGCACATGCACTGATCGCCGTGCTGAAAGTCACGACGCCTGGCTGAAGGCTTGTAGCTGTGGCGCTACTCAGCAGGCACAGAGCCTGTTGCCACTGCCCAGCTGCCTCACAAGCACTTATGGCCGAGTTGAGCGTAACGATCGTCGGCGTCAGATTCGATTGCTGGACTTTGTGCAGTATGCTCAGAGCCCTCATCCACTGTCGAGCCTTCGCGCAGGCAGCTATGCCTGCATTGAATGTGATCAGCGTGCCCTGTTGTCGATCCAGAGCCATGTCAAACAATAACAAGGCACGGCCCCATTCCGAACCCTGCTTGCAGGCAGTGATGGCTGAGTTGAAAGAA
This sequence comes from Symbiodinium natans, assembly GCA_905221605.1. Lineage (NCBI taxonomy): Eukaryota > Dinophyceae > Suessiales > Symbiodiniaceae > Symbiodinium > Symbiodinium natans. Next base: position 358,418 of record CAJNDS010002084.1, on the reverse strand, counting down.
AAGTTATCGGGATGAAATGCCCCAGTGCTCAACCGATCCAGAAGAACCAGAGCCTGTGGCCACCCCTCTTCACCCCCACAGGCGCTCAGAACAGAATTGTACGTGATCAGTGTCGGGGACAGCTCTATGTCCTCCATCTCTGCGAAGAGGAACAAGGCCTTTTCCCACTGGTCCCCTCTTCCGCATGCACTGATTGCTGCATTGTGGGCCAGCACCTGCGCCTGAATCTCCTTCGCCTTCAGCTCCCCCAGGAGCTGCAAGGCCATCTCCCACTTTCCACCCCTTGCGAGGCCGCTGATGGCGGTGGTCTGGGCCACAGGGGACACCTCCAGGCCCTTTCGCGCGATCCTCCGCAACAGCGCCAGGGCGTGGGGCCACGCCGCGGCTTTTGCGCAGGCGTCCAGGGCCGTGCTGTACGTCACGAGGGTCGGCCGAAGCGTTCGCTCCACCTCCGCTAGCAGCTTCAGAGCATCGTGCCATCCTCAGCAGCTCTAAGCACAGTGCCCTGTTGAGCACAATACCATACAATACCCATGTTAGCACGAAGTCCCTAATAAGAGCGGATAGACCACCTAAGAACGAAAATATGCAAAAGAAATCAACACTAGTGCCTAAAACCCAAAACCCCTACACGCCTTAAACCCCACTACGTATAGGCCTTTCCTGTATGACATTGGGGCAACAACGAAGCCGAGCAGCGCCGTTCCTGCGCGAAGGTTTTGAGCCGCTTCGTCTGGGCAACCACGGACTTGTCGAGGGCCATGCGATGGCGACCAAACTCCCGAATATAGAGGGGGTTAAGGTTTAGGGTTTATGGGGTTTAATGCGCAACTCCCGAAAGTACACATGCAGGGGGATTAGGAATATGTTAGGGTGTAGATATGTCTATGTAGGGATATAATATTATTGCTTCTGGTTGCTTGTTGCGTCTCGATAGAGTTTTGAATAGGGAGTCGATCTTGGCGGCACTTATTCAGGCTCCCGTATCGAGATGCAGAGGCCCTCAACCAGCCCGTCAACAGGCGATGGCTGGCCTTCTTTAAAGTATCGGAGGGGCGCAGTGATGGGCAGAATGCTCCTGATCTCTTGGAAGCGGCGGACCCCTGTCGTCGCAACAAGGGCTCCAATGATGGCTCCTATCTGCCTGGGCCCTTCGTTCTCTTAACCAGGTGCCGCGGTGTCGCCCGCAACGCGGTCTGTGCGTACTGAGAAGGTCCTGAAGCATCAACTGGACAGGTCGCCCCAAGGTCTCAGTGGTGCAACATGCGGCGAGTGCCATGGAAGAACTCCAGGGCTCTGATCGGTCGAGCCGACACGGCAGATGTGCGGAACATTATCCAACTACCTCCTATATGACTTTCGTGGTGGGCGGGGGGGCTTCGGAATTCAATAGCTTTAGGAGTTTGGGGTTCACTTGACCGCCAGAGCAAGAGTGGCACCAGGAATGCAGCCCTGCCAAATGGCCTTGTCTGCGCAGCGATTCACCTCACCCAAGACCCGCCCGCGCGTGGCTGCTGACTTCACCTGGCTGCGATTCACGGGCTCCGGGAGTTTTAGTGTCTCTACAAGGACCCGAAGCCCTCAAGAACTCTTGAGCTCTCTTGATTCAGGGTTCTGGAAGTTTAGGGTCTCTCTACAAGAACTCTTGAGCTCTTGATTCATGGATCGCCATCTGCCTGGGCCCTTGAAGATGCCAGTTTGGGTCTTGGGGCCTACAGGCTTGGCCAACGGGCAGCAACCAAACCACACGTAAACGATGCTCATGATCAAGTAAGCTAAGGAAACAAGACTCCGAGCAAGAGCTTATGTACGAGTACAATGGCACGTAAGAGTAAGAACACGCGTAAGAGTAACGATGGGGGGCGGTCCAGGATATCATCATGTTCGGCTGTTGAGACTGCATGCGTGGCCATGTGAGGTCCAGGGGAGGGGGGGGATTCTGACAGGGTTTGGGGCTTAACCCTACACCCTACACCCTCAACCCCAACCCTAAACCCTGAGCCCCAAGTTGTAATTAAACTCTGAACCCCCACCCCTAAACCCTATAGGGTTTAGGACAATGGAAACCTCAACCTGGAGAAGTGGCCACTTAGGGCCTAGGGTTCTAGCCATCATGGGCTGAGGGGGGTTGGAGTTTCGGAGGTCGCGCAGCTCTGAAGAAGAGGATTTCGGCTCTTCGGGGTTATGGCTTACATAGGCTTGCTTATAGGACCTAGGGCCTTCAGGGCTTTGGGTGTAGCGTTTAGGTCTTACTAGTCGGAGTGTTAATTTTTGGGGTCTTCATCCGCACCCCAACCCCCACACACACACACACACACACACACACACACACACACACACACACACACACACACACACACACACACACACACACACACACACACACACAAACAATCTAGTACCCCAGCCATGGCCCGAGGAAGGGTAAATGGATTCAACGTGTGCAAGAATTGTCTTTTAAGGGTCATGAAACTTACTCCAGGTAGACCTTGACAAGCCCTACCCTAAAGCCTAAACTTTAAACCCTAAACCCTAAACCCTAAAACCCTAAAACCCTAAACCCTAAACCCTAGCCCTAAACCCTGAACTTCCATGCAGCGCCAACAGCTGGAAGGCCTTGGCATCGCCAGCAGAGGGAACGGCGTTCTCGTCAGCGAAGGCCATGTCACTGGGGCCCTGGCCGGACTGGTTGCTTTTGACTTGGAGGTTTAGGGTTTAGGGTTTAGGGTTTGGGGTTTAGGGTTTAGGGTTTAGGGTATAGGGTATAGGGTATAGGGTTTAGGGTTTAGGGTTTAGGGTTTAGGGTTTAGGGTTCAGGGTTCAGGGTTTAGGGTTTAGGGTTTAGGGTTTAGGGTTTAGGGTTTAGGGTTTAGGGTTTAGGGTTTAGGGTTTAGGGTTTAGGGTTTTAGGGTTTAGGGGGGGGGTTTGGGGGGGGGGGGGGGGGGGGGGGGGGGGGGAAGGGTAGGCTTGAGGTTTCGGCCCCCACCCCAGGAGCTTGCGGTATGAAGGGCTGCGACCTTGGTGGGGGTGGGGGGCGGGGGGGGGTATCTGAAGTGGAAGTGGCTTGGTCCCTTCAGATGGATTGCATATAGATATAGTGTTATAAATACAGATAGATGATAGATACATATATAGATATATATAACTTCAGAGGAAGTCGGCCTGGGACAGACTCGCCCCGTGCTCGCAGACAAAGTGATGCTGAAACGTGGTGCGGCGAGCACGCATGGCTTGAGGTTTGCATGGTTTGGGCCCTCGGGTTGATTTGGGGGTTTACGAGAACAGGGGACCCCCCTAAAAAGACTCCCGAATAGTAGGATTCCCTTAAGAATCAGGACCCCAATAAGGTACCCTACCCTAAACCCTAAACCCTAAACCGTAAACCCCCATTTATGGGGTTGAGGGTTAGTGCTTCATGGGCATGGGGACAAACATCGGGCTTCGGGTGTCGGAACCAGAGTCTGCTCAACTCCAAAAAACCGGCCAGAAAGGAAGGAGGCCATTTTTTTTTTTTTGGGGGGGGGGGGGGGGGGGGGGGGGGGGGGGGGCGTTAGCAAAATGGCGGGCGGAGAGAGCTCAAAATTCAATTTTCTATTCCTTATTGGCTTTAAGTACCCTTAGAAATGTAAAATGCTACCCAACTATGACAAAGGGGTCTCGGTGCTGTAGGGTGGTGCTGAATAATCATAATGGGGTTTTGGGGGCTCTTGTAGTATAATTAAGAGACCACAAGCGAATACTACTAGTAATTCTTCCGACCCCGATATTATTTCAGGCGCATGCTCTTTTAAAGGAATCGAAATAGTACAGCAGTGGGCCCAGCGATTGGGAGTTGTGGCTTTTCGCTCTTGCGCAGCACTTTCATCCTATAAAGGCCACTCACGTGCCCCACTTCAAAAGAGAGCAAGCCTGGCGTTTATTTTTTCTCATAGAACGTGGAACCACATGTGCCCTGCAGGTAGGCGTGCTTTGCGTCGGCATCTTGGGGTTGAGGGAGTTGAGGGCTGATCCGAGACCTAAATATATCTTATAACTTATAACTTATAACTTATAACTTGCAACTTGTAACTTCTACAGCTTCTAACTTTTTACTTACAACCCCATAATGCCAGCCCCAAAAGCAATGTGAGCCCCGAAGTCCAGATGGAGCAGGCCTCGCCCCCTCGCACCCAGAGCGTTGGAACCCCGTTCCGTTGACTTAGGGTTTAGGGTTTAGGGTTCAGGGTTTAGGCGATTTGGGGGAATAAGCCCTTCGAGATACCCCCAAACCCTCGCCCTGGAACCCTAGACCCCTATGAATGCTAAGTCCTCCCTAAACTCTCAACCCTAAACCCTAAATCCTGATCCATGTGGTTATGGCTTCTGCCTCCCAGGGCTGTGTGGGTCCCTCACCAGGCAATGCCAGGCATGTGCGCGAAGGTGCGGTCAATTCGGAGTGAAGCTACAGCCCTATGATTCCTACTTGCTCGGCCCTGTGATGTGTGAGGATCCTAAACCCTAAACCCTAAACCCTAAACCCTAAACCCTAAACCCTAAACCCGTTTGGGGGCTCTTGTGCTTGGATCCTGACATGGGATTCGGGCCTTCCTCTTGCGCTCGCGTCTTGGCAGAGGGCTCGCAGACCACCGCTCAGTCAGCCCAATAAACGTGCGCAAGGCACGGTTTATGCCCTACCTGAACCCTAAACCCTAAACCCTCAACCCTAGACCCTAAAACCCTGAACCCTCCCCACCACCCACCAAAAAAAAGATTACTTGGATCATCCCCAGCCCGGAGCTCATCAATGTGAGACCATCCTTTGCTTATTTCGGACAGGTAGCCGACCTACAGGGGGTATTAAGGTGCCTAATTCTCCCTCATCTACTGAGATTTACAAGCAGGAGAGTTAAGGAAACCTGTCGGCTTGGCTTCTTGTGGTCGAAGCTATAATGACCTAAGCCCCCCAGTTGCAACCCTTAGCTGAGCCAGTCGGAGGGCCTCGGCATCACGACGCGAAACGTCTCTCTTCTGCGGGGGAAGTTGCGACTTCCTTGTGGCTTCGCTGGCGCTGCGGGGAACGTACTAAACTCCACCAAAAAAAGAGAGACCCCAGCATGGGCTATTAGGCCTTGTAATCCCCCTAGCCGACCCTATAAAGGGCCTCTTTTACGGGCATGCAGGCCTAGAGCCCTCAACCTCAAATCCCGAAGCTCCTGACCTTTACCGGCTTGGGGGCTTTGAGCCTGTGCCTTGAGCTACACAGCCGCTAGTAGGGTTTAGGGTTTAGGGTTTAGGGTTTAGGGTTTAGGGTTTCCCTGTGCCAGAGATCTCCCTAGCCAGCCCGGGATGCAGAATTCGGAGTTGGGGAGGGTTTAGGGTGGAGGGTGCCTGGCCCCTTCACTCCCTACTCGCAGAGCCGCAAGCCATCGGAAGGTGAGAGCAGCTCGCCAGAACTGTAGGCAGGGTTTGGGGCGCTAAAGGATTCAGGGTGCGGGAATCAAGCAGTGACAGATGCTCACATCATGGTGAACAAAATCCTCTCTAAAGCCCTGGCGTCTTAGGAGGTGGTTTAGCTTAGTGGTGAGAGGACTCGTTTTCGGCATCTTCAGAGACCTAGCTGGGGCTCAGCACGCATCACCGAACGAGAAACCTGTAGGGCTTAGGGGTTTAGCGGTTTAGGGGTTTAGGGGTTTAGGGGTTTAGGGTTTGGGGTTTAGGGTTTGGGGTTTGGGGTTTAGGGTGCAGTTCCAGCATCCGGAGCTGCGATGAAACCTGGGATTAGAGGATGAGCCGGCGTTCTAGCCTGGTCCACCCGGCTCTGTACAAGCAAACCGTCAGCATTTGTGCAAGAAACCCAAAACCCTAAACCCTAAACCCTAACCCTAAACCCTGAACCCTAAACCCTAAACCCTAAACCCCAAACCAAGCATTAGACTAAACAGGGACCGGAGGCGTCGCGCACCTCCCGCCATCTCCAGACAAAGAGTCGCCGACGGATGCGAGGATTTCTGCCCAGACTCCCCCAACAGCAGAAAGCAGCAGCGTTTATGACCGTAAACCCTAAACCCTAAACCCTAAACCCTAAACCCTATAGGGTTTCGGGTGGAGTGGCCCTTCCGGGTCTGTTTTACAGTGCATTTCCTGAAAGTTTAGGCGACCCAGGAAGTTCAAATACTGCAGGTCGACCCCCAAATAAGAGAAAGCAGATGCGTTGGTGTTTAGGATTTAGGGTCTAAGGTTCAGGGTTTAGGGATCAGGTTGCATTTTCTCTAGGGGTGCTGCTAATCGAGGGCTTTAATGCCGCAGTAACAGGTATCTGTAACGACAAACGGATTTGAACTGCCTACAAACTCCTCGTAATCAAAGAGATGTGAGCTATAGGAGTCTGGCAGTTCGTCTGCAAAACGTGGGGGCTGATCTCAATGAGGACCCGCTGTTGGGGTTCTCTACTTACGGTCATATAGTAATGCCCCTTCCTGCTGATTTCGTCTATCTCTAGCATGTTGTAGCGTGCTGCAGCGTCCTCCTTCCTACGATGGCCCTTAGAACCCTCTGAAAGATACTCCTCCAGATCATCCTCTCACAAACCCCAATAGGGGAAAATACGAAACATCCCAAGGGCCTACCGAGTTCCTTTTGTGGTTGATTAGGGTTTACGGATTAGGGACTAGGGATTAGGGTTTAGGGTTTAGGGTTTCGGGTTTCGGGTTTAGGGTTTAGGGTTTAGGGTGCGGAGGGCCCATGATTGAGATCAACCCCCTTAATGGCCCAAGATGCTCGGACCAAGTCTGGCTCCCCATCGCGGGGGGCTGAGGGCTTTAAGTTTACGGGTTTGCAGGGTTTAGGGTTTGGGGTTTGGGGTTTGGGGTTTGGGGTTTGGAGCTGAGTGATTAAGATGGTTCAGGGTTCAGGCGTGGGGGATTTAGGGTTTAGGGGTCAGGGTTCAGGGTTTAGGGTTGAGAGGTTGGGCGGAAATTCGCAGTGGAGTGCTCGGTGATCTGAGGATGCTCGGGAAAAGCTTTTTGCTGTCACACAAGTGGAGAAAACTCGGAAACGGTAGGTTTTGGAGGGCGGAAACCCTGGGCAACAGTAACTAATAGGTTAAGAGGGCCCTTTGACAAGACTCGGCTGGCTGCTGCCAGATGACTAGACCTCTTGCGAGATGCACCGTAAAAAACCCGGCCAGGTCGTCGTTTGCTTCCGTAAGTTGCAGCTCGTCTGCCCCTTCCAACGCTAACTGGCCACTGCCGAGCATCGCTTAAGGCCAAGATCCGCAAAGAATCCGAAGTCATAAACTCAGCCGTGCACAGTGGCACGTGTTCAAGCACGGCTCTGCTGAAGGTTGCTTGTGCAGTCTAACTTTTCCAGCCAGCTGGCACGGCCGAGAGGTCCACAGGACCTAGGCACGTAAACAGCATGCACAGTGCCCTCATGAGAAGGCGCAACCGGACCTGCCCCCCCTCCATGAGGCTGTACAGGTGCAAACTTTCCAAGCGTTCAACTGAATACTCGCAGAGCTCGTCCCAGAACAAGCACAGCTCTAAACTAACACGTCCCCTACCCTACGTGCGGTTGAATCCGAATGATGGACCCACTTGGGGCCCCCTAAGTAGAAGGGCCCGGATTGATTGTCAGCAGCACCCACAAAGGTTCAAGGTTCCGTACTCTATGGCTGGCTGTCAAAATTATGGTCCCTTTTTGGATCCCTTTTTTATAATGCGGCACCTTATATTTAGGGTACCCCAAAAGGGATCATAATTTTGACAACCACCCCTATAGACCATGGCCCAGTTCCCGGACTGCATTTTTCTGGGCGATCCTCTGCGTGCCAGCTCAACACTTGGGGTCGTGGTCAGTATCGTCCGCCTTGCCGGGAGAAGGCTGCCGAGGGTTGGGAACTTCGTGTTCCAGGACGAAGCTTCCCAAAGCAGGCAAGGTCAGAGACCGGCAGAGGACGGGGCATCCCTGAACTCGAAACCCCCAAACCTCCCGAAAGCCTGAACTTCTCAACGTCAAAACACTCCCTAAGCCTGGGACCCAAGCCCTACCTTGGAGTAGACCCTTTTTAAAAGTGTATGGTTTTCAGGGATAAGTAGCTGTAATTATAGAACTAGACCAGGACTCCAAAACCCAGCAACCGGCCCCCCTTCCACCCTAAACCTATCCTAGCATCCTGGCCACGCGTCGCGCCTTGGGCCTTGATCTTTGCCAAAGCACTGCTAGCTCAACTCGTTCTTTACACACCTGGGTGCATGTAGCTTGTGGGCTCAGGTGTGTGTTGAAGGGGCTTCAAGATTTAGGGTTTGGGGTTCAGGCCCACAGGCGCCCTCAAACCCCTTGGAGCGAAGCTCCAATCGAGCAGGGGGGCACGAATCGAAGGTTGCTGTTGGTTGCCGTTGGTGCGGATTCTGGCGAGCTTGGCTATGTAACCACTGCTTGCGGAATCAAAGCCCCCCAAAACGACTCTTCCCTGAAATCCCCAAAGCACTGAACCTCCATATACCCTAAACCCTAACCCCAAACCCTAAAGCCTAAACCCTGTCCCTGTTTCAGGGCTATAGGGCCTGCTGAGGGCCCCGGCAGGCTCTCAGCGCGAGGCACCGTGACGGCGCTGTGAGCATCCTGGCGTGTGCGACTCCATCGCGCGATGCTCTGGGGTTCAGGGTTTAGGGTTTAGGTTCTAAGGGCTGAGGGTTTAGGATTAAGGGATTAAGGGCTGAGGGTTGAGGACTTAGGGCATAAGGTCAGGGTATAGGGTCCGGGCTTAAGGTTTCAGGGCAAAAGAGCTCCAAGCATGCGTCTAGGGTTTAAGGTCGAAAGAGCGTTTCGGATTTAAGGTGTTGCGAGACATTCTGGAGATTCTGTGCTTGCAAGCTTCCCGTGGGTTGAGGGCCTGCAGGGTAGAGTTATAGGATCCTTCACTGTAACGGGAAACCGCGACTGCGGAAAACCACGGGACGGTATGACCGGGTATGACCGGGTATGACCGGGTATGACCGGGTATGAACGGGTATGCCCGGGTTTGCCCGGGTATGACCGGGTAGGACCGGGTATGACCGGGTATGACCGGGTATGACGGGGTATGACCGGGTTTACTCGGGCGTACTCGGGCGTTCTCGGGCGTACTCGGGCGTACTCGGACGTACTCGGGCGCACTCGGGCGTACTCGGGCGTACTCGGGCGTACTCGGCCTGCAGTCGCGGAACGCGGCCGCAATGGGATCCTTTAGGGAGGGGGGTTCATGGGGGTTCGGGTTCGGGAGCCTTCGGGAGTTCGGATAGTAGGTACATACCCAGCCCTTCAGAAACCTATAAATCCTAAAGCACCCACTCCGACTTCCCCCGCCCAGAAAGCGCGCCGGAGCTGGCCAGCAGTCGGCGGCGCTCTTTCATCACTTGCTCGAAGTCCCTGCGCTTCACCGTCCTGCCGGACTCAAGGGCACGAAGCACTCCTTGCCCACTTGATACCAGAAAACCTCATGCGAAGAAAGAAGCCCTAATCCACAGCCACCCCACAATCCTAAACCTTGACAGTACCCCCTCGACCCTCACCCTGACCTCTCGACCTAGACCTGGTTTTGCCCCCAGAGCCAGCATGCTCAGATGAAGGTGATTGTTGGGGTTTCGAGAGTTTGCAGACTTTGGGTTTTGGGGTATATTAGAGGAGGGCTTCAAAGGGGGCATAGAACCCAAGGTCCCTCATACTCCTACTACTCCCCAAGCTCCCTAAGGCTCCCCAAGGTTCCCTAGGTACCTACCCCCCTTGAACACCCCTCCCTGAAGAACTCTATAAGTCTTATGATAAGTATTATTATAAGCATCATTATAAGTCTTATTATTATTAGTAGTGTTTTTATTACTATAAGTAATCTTATAAGTATTATTATAAGTATTATGGGGGCAACTACCATGCCTTAGCTCAGATTTTGGATCCTCGCCTGTTTCAGGGGCGGTAGGCTCCGTAAATAATGGGGTGGTTGGGCTCAACTTCGCAACACCCCTAGCCAACCTCTGAATCCGAACCGCAACCCCTAACCCCCCAAAACCCGCAGGTTTAGGGTTTAGGGTTTAGGGTTTAGGGTTTAGGGTTTAGGGTTTAGGGTTTAGGGTTTAGGGTTTAGGGTTTAGGGTTTAGGGCCCAGGAACCCAGCCACCAGGGGGCCCACGGGGAGGGGGGCCCGGCAAACCCTGAACCCAGAGGCAAAGGGTTACGATTTGGGGTTATACTTTAGCTACGCTTAAGGTGGTCTGGGTGCCGGCCATCCCTTAGCCGAGTACTGACGTTGTCGTAAAAAAGGCCGATGTCCGTTGGCCTGTCCAGGACAGACGGTGAGGCTTAACCCTCACCTTTTCGGTTTCTCTTTTCGCTTGGGCGCTCGGGCTGTAAGGCCCTCGGCCGAGCGTTCGGGGTCTGTCGCTCGACGGAAGCGACCCCTCACTTAGTTTAGGGTTAGGGTGAAGCAACCAACGCGCAGGCAAGGGCACGTGTGCCTTGGCTTCCGAGCCCTCGGGGAACGTGTCACAGCCGAGGGAGCCTTGGATTGAGGCTTGAGGGGCCAAAGAATGCAGTGTACAAGGGCATTAAAGTCTTGCAGAAGCTTTAAAGGACTTCGCTTAGGGGGGATCCTAGGGTCTGGAAGGAGGGCTCCTGGTCTCTCAACTTTTAGCGGGTCTTTGGGAGTGTGTGCGAGGGCTGGCAGTCTTCGGGATTTGTCTTGGGGTGTTAATGTTTAGGGCTTCGCATTTCAAGCCATCGCCAAAGAGACCTTGAACCCCAATGATAGCAAAACCCTAAACCCATTGAAAAGACCCCAAAGACCCCACAGTTAGCATTCTGCTGCCAATCTTCCCTCAGGCTTCTTTTATGCGAGAAGCAAGCGGGCAACCCTCTCAAACCGCCCAAACCCCCCTAAACCCCCGGGCCCCAAACCCCCAAACCCCCTCCGCCCAAACTTCTAAGCCCCCAAGCCCCCCCCAAACCCCCACCAAAACCCTCCTAAACCTAAACCCTAAACCCTAAACCCTACACCCTCCGAAGGAGGACTCTACGGTGCCTCCTCGGCCGCTTCTCGCGTCTCGCAGCTCATGGACCGTGGCGTGGCCTGCTGAACTAGCTTGGGTTTCGGGTTAAGGGGTTTGGGTTTAGGGTTTAGGGTTTATGGGGCTGAGGCCTCCTGAAATAGCTGGGTTTAGGGTTTAGGGTTTAGGGTTTAGAGTTTAGGGCTTAGGGTTTAAGGGGTTGAAGCCTACTGAAATAGCTTGGGTTTCGGGTTTAAAGCTTAAGGAGTAAAGGGGTTAGGGGTTTTACTTTGGGATTTGAGGGGGGGGTTTAGGGTTAAGGCTTGGGTTTGGGGTTAAGAGTTAAGGGCTTAAGGGGTTTGTTTGTTTTTTGCTTCGGGCGCGGAGGGCGCGGAGGGCGCGGAGGGCGCGGGAGCGCGCGGAGGGCGCGGAGGGCACGGAGGGCGCGGAGCGTGCAGAGGGCGGAAAGGCGCGGAGGGCGCGCGGCATCCACGTGTCCCCATATCCCCTGCCCATCAACCGAATGTCACTCTCCCCGTCCGTCAACCTCCATGCATGGTCCACGCCTCTCCAGCAAAATGTTCCGAACCCCCTTTCCGTCCGACCCTCCAAGGAGCGATCCGATAGAACGCCTTCCGCATTGAAGCGCCAAACGAGAACCCAATTTCAGAATTGGTTTTCGTGAAAAAATCCAAGAAAACAAAGAGCACGCGCAGAATAGACGTTAAGCGTCCAAGGCACGGGGGGGGGAGGGGGGGGGGGACTTTGGGCTTAGCAACTGGTAAGGGTTTTCGGGTTTGCAGGATTTGCAGGGTTTACGGGGATTTGAGGGGCTAGGCATTTATGGGAATTCGTGGATGTGGGTGTTTAGGGCTATATGAAATTCGGGTGGGGTTGGCTTAGCAGAACCCCCTGCCCCTAACTACCTCTACAGCAGTCTAAGCCGCCCCATATTGCAGGCGCGCTGGAGGATGAGTGTCCATAAACAACAAACTCTACTACATAAATATGAATAGATTAGTTGGCGGGATCATAACATTAATCTTACTAGCAAACATACTTCCAGCAGCAATCAAAAGAATCATGATCACAAGAACCAGAATAACCATCATACTCATAATCATCATAACAATCATAATGACCATAACAACGATGACAACCACGATAACCGTAATAGCCTCACTGACCATCATGGCCCTAACAATCATGCGTATCATATTCATCATACGAATCACAAGCATCAATCAAAGCGGAATCAGAAGAACCCGAAGAATCAAGAACCATAAGCACTCGTAATCACAAAATAACCCTAAGGACCCTAATCTCCATGATGACCAGAATAAATCTGGTAACCATAAGAGCCTTACTGATTCTACGAATCATCAGAAGCAAACTAAGCATGAGAACCATAACAACCGGAACCACTACAGTAGCTAGACCCGCGCGCAACCTGAAATACAAAGGGTGCCCTTTTTGGTTTTCACGGGGCTTCGAAGGGGACCTGAACACTGAAGAAAAGGGAAATAAAGGCCTACTCGGGCTCATAAGTGAAGCACTGATAAACTAAACCCTAAACCCTAAACCTAAAAACCCTAAAACCCCTAAAAACCCTAAAAACGGTAAAAACCCCAAAAACCCCCAAAACCCCCAAAACCCCCAAAAACCCCAAAACCCCAAAAACCCCCAAAACTCCAAAAAAACCAAAAACCCTAAAAGCCCCCAAAACACCAAAAACCCTAAAAACCCTCAAAAAACACCAAAAAACCCGAAAAACCCGAAAAAACCTCAAAAACCCTAAAAAACACCTAAAAACCCTAAAAACCAAAAAAATAAAACGAAAAAACCCTTCAAAAAAACCCTAAAAACCCTGAGAGGCCTCGGAGCTGGGCTTGGCCCCGAAAGGGTGACACGAGGGGCTGCGCTGCGGCCTGAGATCTTGGGGCGGGGGGCTTTAGGGTTCCAGGGATAGGGCTTTAGGGGTTTAGGGGTTTAGGGTTTGGGGTTTGGGGTTTGGGGTTTAGGGTTTAGGGTTTGGAGGATTTCGGGTTCTAGGGTTTTAGGGTGTTGGGGGTTAGCATTTATATGGGGTTTCAGGTTGAGGGTTTATGTAGGGTTCTAGGGTTTTGGGGTTTCGGTTCCAGCCTTTGGGGGGGGGGGGTAGTGGGGGGTATTAGGGAGCCTTGGGTTACATACCCGCCCTTCTCTTTGAGGACCTGAAAATGCTTTGGGCTCTAGGTGGGAACGTGGCCTCCCCTGAATGGGTGATTTCGAAGGAGCCGAACTAAACCTCACTACTCCGAAACCGGAGTCTTCTAAACCCTGGCAACCTAAAACCCAAATTTCCCCTAAACTTCCCTTGACCTAGTTCCCTAAACTCCCGGGCCATCCTTCGGGGGGCCGGGGGCCCGCGCGGCTCAGCCGCGGGTTTCGCGCAGCCAGGGAGGGGCAGCAGCCTAACGGACCGAACCCGCAGAAGACTGCAGCGACTTACCAGCCACTTCTGGGCTATACATATATGCTATGTCCTATAGGGTTCAGGAGTTGGAGTTTTTTAAGGTTCAGGGTTGGGTTTTGTGGGTTTCAAGTTTGGAGGGCCGCTTATGGCAAAAGTTTGAATGGGCTTCAGACAACTCCCTAGTCATTGCTAACGCTCAGCACACAGGACCCGACTTCTCCAGACAAAATCTGAAGCCCGGCGTTTGGGCGGCTTCCGAAAATGGGGGGGGGGGGGGGGGTTACCTTTTTGGCGTCCTTTTTCTAAGGGAATCCTCCTATTTGGGGGTCCCCTATGTACGCAAACCCCCATTGAGATTCTCCATTCTGGGGGCAAACTTCTTACATTAGATTGTGCAGCCTCAAGGCAGCGCAAACCGGAGTCCGTTTCCCCCACACCACAGGAGAGAAAACGAAAAAACAAAAACAAACACGAGCACCCTTCTGCATGTCCAATGCTCTTCGCTGGTAGCCTCGAGTACGTCAAGAGGGCAGTTTAGGGTTTAGGGCTTAGGGTTTAGGTTTAGGGTTTAGGGTTTAGGGGCACGCTACATTCCATACTCTGTCTGAAACATCAACCCCTAAGCAAGGCACTACACACTGCCTGCACCGGAGCAACTGCAGTATGAGAGTGTCGGTTTTGTCCTAAACCCTAAACCCCAAACCCCAAGCCCTAAACCCTAAGCCCTAAGCCCTGAGCCCTAAACCCTAAACCGGGAAAAAAGGGTGCAGGGGCGGCTCAGGCTCCGGCGTCAGCTGAGGCCTCGACTGCCTAGGCGTTGAGTTTTTGGGGACATGGGAAGTTTAGGGCTTGGGGTTTAGGGATTAGGGTTTAGGGCCTGGGGTTTGGGTTTGGGGTTTTGGGGTTCGTCTCACACGTGTCAGTCACAAGAGACCACGTGCCGACATGCACCCCCCGCGTATCAGCACAAGGCTTGCTCACACCTGCCGGTGTGACACCAAGCACAACAGTCTACCTTAGTCTGGCGCCCCAGGGGCACTTCTTCCACATCCCTTCCGAGACTTTTCAGAACCAGCATGCTGCTGACTGCTGACCTCGTTGCAAAGTGATAAAAGCCCCTAAAGCCTAAACCCTAAGCCCTAAACCCTAAACCCCCTAAACCCTAAACCATGGCGTGGAAAGAAATAGTCAACACCTGCACGGGTAGCACGCGGCCATAAGGCTTGACGGCCTCGTGCTGATGCTCATGATGCTCGATTGGAGGGATCGGCCTCGCTTGCTGATGCTCATCACGTGCACCTGTGAGCGTTTATGGTGATCGTGCCGGCTCTCTTGTGCATGACTTTGCATTTAGGGTTTAGGGTTTAGGGTTTAGGGTTTAGGGTTTAGGGTTTAGGGTTTAGGGTTTAGGGTTTAGGGTTTACGGTTTAGGGTTCACCATGACTAGTTACATGCTTGCCGCGATCCTTGCCACCAAAGCATCCACATTCATGGATAGGGATGTTTACTCGAGGGCCAGGAAGTACACGCTAAACCCCTGCAGTCTTAAACCCTCTAGACCTGAAACCCTAAGAGCCTACTAGTCTAGTATTTCAACACAGGCCCCTGAAAATGACAAACCGATGAAACTGGACGTTTTCATGGCCTGCTTTAACCCACCGCGAAAACGCAGTTAGGTCCCGAGTTCACTTTGCTTACTTCAGAAATTATTTGGTGCTTCTACCACCCCCTGAAGTTTTGTTCACCGACATGTGCGATCCAGCTCGGGCTCTTCAGCATAGCCCTAAACCCTACAAATCCTGAATCCAGGCGACATGGTCCAAAGTCTTGGGGCTCTTCTTGGGGTGGTGACATGGTGCCGACATGCCCCCAGAAAACACATGTGGGAGAACTCCGAGCTTCTGGCTAGCAGTTCCTCATAGAAACTACTTGGGGGCGGGGGGGCGTAAATCCCTGAACCTCCATCGCGAAGCCGTTCCAAGGCCCGCAACACATTGCAAAAAGCCCCAAGGTCCCCAAAACCCCTACACTTGCACGTCTGTCTCACAGGCCCAGGCGACGGCTGCCGGAGCTCCGGCGGCATGGTGACCTCGCCGTCCGGCTCCTGCTCCCCATGCTTGGGGGGGTGGGGGCAAGGAAATCATCGTGTTCACTGCGCTCGAGGATTCCATCTCTAGGTTACGTACCTTATGCAGGTGAGCAAAATTCGAAAGACAGCGTAGAGACCCTAGTTTACCAAGAGCGTCTTTTTGCGGACAGCAGTTCGCGCCGGGCCGCACCTAGCCGAATTCTAAGTGTTCGGCCCTTGCGCTAAACTCGGCTCCTCAGAAATCTGTCTCCCCAGACCCTAAACCCTGAACAAGCCCTTTTTTTGCCTAAGGGGGCTTGTAGCGGAACCTACTCAAAACAATCCACCTTGAGGAAAATGTCCAGCACAGCGTCAAACATATGGTTCTTCCGGGGACCCCCAAAAAACTCGTACTGAGCAAGCACCATCTTTTGCTGGCTAGGACCTCGGGGCTATAACACCTAAACAGCTGTTCAGAACATGTGCCGACCAAGCCCTGTCTTTGACGGCAACAGAAATTGCAGCGAGTAAACTTAAATACGGCGTAAGATGGCGCTGCGCATTACGTTTAGGGTTTAGGGTTTAGGGTTTAGGGTTTAGGGTTTAGGGTTTAGGGTTTAGGGTTTAGGGTTTAGGGTCTCCCTGACACAGGATCGGTCAACCCCTCAAAGGACATGGCTCCCGGCACCTTGTCATCATCCGGCTCTGCCCCCTTCGCTGCATCTGCATCTGAGCCTCAGGGCGCCAAAAAAAGCACACCTTTTACTCGCCCTGCTGTTAGGGTAGTCTACTATTCGCTTAAGAGGCCCCCAAAATAAAGACCCCTTATAAGGGGAATATAGGGATTATTATGTTGTTTTTTTTTTGGGGGGGGGGGGGGGGCTCCTTAAAGCAAATAGTGGCAGTGGCATTGGCGGCAGTTGCAGAGGTTGCCATGGTAGGTGCGGCTGGTTTTGGGTGGTGTTTTGGGCTAGTCCTGCTGCCAGTTGCTGGTGCTGGTGGTGGGTGGGTGTTCCACTAGTGGTGCTTGAGGAGACATTGTCGTGCAGATCGAACTGAAAAGAACGGAGTTTGGTACCACCACCGCCCGTCCACCGCCGCCGCTAGACCACCACGACGCACCACCACAACTGCCGCCACCACTGCCGCCACATGTTGAACAAGCCCATGGCGGTCAGCTGGCTGCTCTATCCAGGAGGATTCCTCCAAAACCCCCAAACCCTAAACCCTAAACCCTAAGCCCTAAACCCCAAACCCTAAACCTACTCTCCAAAGCGCCCTAGGATCGGACATGCGTCGCATGACGCCCGCCCGCACAGTAGTTATCAGCGAGGCAAAGGCCCCAGCAGATGTGTGGGCCTGGCACCGGGGTAGGTGGCGGAGATGCCTGGCATAGGCTCTGGTTTAGGGTTTAGGGGCTAGGGGTTTAGGGGTTTAGGGGTTTAGGGGTTTAGGGGTTAGGGTTTAGGGTTTAGGGTTTAGGGTTTAGGGTTTAGGGTTTAGGGTTTAGGGTTTAGGGTTTAGGGTTTAGGGTTTAGGGTTGAGGGTTGAGGGTTGAGGGTTTAGGGTTTAGGGTTTAGGATTGGACACAGCTGTGCGCTGTGTGAGATCAGATTTGTAGAAGGACCCCATGTGGGAGAGTTTGCGTTACTTCAAACCAAGTTTCCACCCAGGCGCCGCTGGAGTTGTTGCGGAGTCTACTTCAGCATCATTCGACGTCCCCCCAAAAAGGCCCCAAAGGCCTGAAACCAGAGCTCCAAAACCTGAAGCCGCTTCCCAGCCTCAAGGCCATAGCCCTCGGCGTCTCGGGGTGCTGCCAGCGCAGCGGTCTGGCGCAGGTTGCAGCAAGGGAAGAATTTTGCCGGAATGGCTTGGGCTTAGGGGGGTTGGGCAGGGCCTTAGACCCTGAAGTCTCTGCTCCTCAACAAACCAAGATCAAGCTGTTTCCAACAATGGGGGTTCCCTTGGGGGGGGGGGGGGGGTACCCCTATTTGGGCCAATACCAATAAAATAAACCCAAAGCCCACTTCTCTGGCTGCTCACCATGGACTGGGGGCCTGTATCCGTGAACCTTTGGTCCGAGCAAGTCGCGTGATTTATAGCAGTGGGATCATAGTGCTCTGATGGTCCGACTATTTCCGCCTAGGAGCCAATAGCCCCACACCTTTCCCAAGAAGCCAAACACTACAGCTCACGAACCTGGCATGATCCAAATGTCCCGGGATGCACATCAGAAAATCACAAAAAAAAATGTAAAAAGAAGGAGACACAGCAGCGACTTCCCGCGCCGTGCACGTTCTGATGAGGCAATCTACGCAAGGAACCCTGACGAGAACCGCGATCATAAACCCTGAGCCCCAAACCCGACATACTCCACATACTCGCATGTGTCTGGGCTCTTGTCTTGGTGCCCACCAGCAACTTGCAGAACTCGTCGTCGGCATCGCTCGGCTGGCAGGGCAACCCAAGTGCTGAAACTTCGGGTTTAGGGTTTAGGGTTTAGGGTTTAGGGTTTAGGGTTTAGGGTTTAGGGCTTACGGCTTAGGGTTTAGGGCGGGGTCTGTAATGAGACTTGAGGATTTCTTGGCTCGGCTGCATTTTTGAAGGGTTTCGGGTCGCTGGGTGATGGCTGAGGTGCACTTGTTGCAGGGCTTGGGCAAGCGGCCGTGTCTTCTACATCAGGATTCGGGCCAGACCCTAAGGCAGAGCCCAGGAGTCCTCATTTCGGTACCACAGGGAGCCCTGGGAAACTACTACCAGTCGGCATGGAAGCTTAAAGATACCGATTCCTAGATCCCTAAACCCTGAACCCTAAACCCTAAACCCTAAACCCTAAACCCTAAACCGGTGCAAAGTAGCCCTGGGATTGCAGGCCTCCAGCCGAAGAACGCGGCCTGGCACAGGCAGGCCGAGTGTTCTAAGAAGCCTCTAGCTTCAACTCTTGGGTTTTCGGCTTGGAAAACCTGTGAAGCTTGAGATGTAGGTGCCACACCAAAGATTAGTCGAAATAGCCTGAGCCGAAACCTCGAACCCAGGGGTACCCTCAGTATGCATTTCAAGTGGGAGTTTGCACCCTTTTTAGCAGTCCTTAATAAGGATTACAATAGGAGGTCCTGTAATCCCTATTTATACGATACTCCCCTTAGAACCTCAATAACAATAATATTAATATTTAATATCCTCTTGGGTTTTATATAAACAAAAAATAATTCACAAGGGGCATATACATTGAGGACTGTTCGTATATGGGGGAATATTCCAATATTCAAACCCTAACACAGCCAAGCCCCAGGACCCGAACCCAGACATCCGGAAAGGAGAAACAAAGAACTGAGCCAAAGAGCTAGGGTTTAGGGTTTAGGGTTGAGGGTTGAGGGTTGAGGGTTGAGGGTTGAGGCTTGAGGGTTTCGGGTTGACCCGAATTTTGCACACCCAATTAAGCCCTGTAAGCCCTAAGCCTCCCACACAAAAACCCCAAACCCACCCAGACCTCCCCAAAGCAGGCCCTAAACTTCCCTAAACCCTAAACCCTAAACCCTAAACCCTAAACCCTAAACCCTAAACCCTAAACCCTAAACCCTAAACCCTAAACCCTAAACCCTAAACCCTAAACCCTAAACCCTAAACCCTAAACCCTAAACCCTAGGCCGCCTTCCTCTGGGATGGCCAGGCTCCTCGCGAGCACGGCACCCGGCGCGGGGCCTTCGCTGCAGCTACGCCCCGCACTTGGCGGAGCACCTGGCCGGTCGGGGTGAGTAGGGTTTAGGGTTTAGGGTTCAGGGTTCAGAGTTCAGGGTTCAGGGTTCAGGTTTCAGGTTTCAGGGTTCATGGTTCAGGGTTCAGGGTTTAGGGTTTAGGGTCTAGGGTTTCGGGTTTCAGGGTTCAGGGTTTCAGGATTTAGGGTTTCGGGTTTAGGGCTCAGGGTGCTGGGTCGGGTTTGGGCGGGACTTAGGGCATACTAGCTCCAGGCCCTGTGTACATTTCTTGCGGCTGCAAGACCAGGACTTCGTGGGAAGCACTGAAGCAACTCTTGACCGTCGGCGGGGGAGCCCAGAATATGTCAACCCCAAGCCCTAAACCCTGAAATCCGCAAACCCCCGAGTCTCGAATTTCAACCCACCAGACCACACTTCAATCCTACAATCGATTTAAACCCTTTATAAAGCCTGCTGTCTGTAAACCCCCTTAAAAGATCCCCAAAGCCCAAACCCTGCGACCCCGAAACCCGACAACACCCTGCAAACTTTGGGGGCTCTCTGAGCCCTAGATAAACCCGAGTCGCAAAGACCTGTAAACCAAACACAAGCCCTTTAAACCTATAAACCCCGGCCAACCCTACAAACCCCATAAACCGCATAAACCCTAAAGCCTTGTACAACCCTCTTAGCCGTCTGCCTGCCCGTGCGTCCTCCGCAAGCGGAGCCAGTCGTGTGCAGCTGGCGCTGGCGCTGCGCATCGCCTTCGACATTTTGCAGGGAGGGGTGTAGGGTTTAGGGTTTACGGTTTAGGGTTTAGGGCCGTTTAGGGTCTAGGGTGAAGGACAAAAAAGGACAGCGTGTCGCTTTCGTTGATACCATATTGGCAGTTACCCTACAAGGACCCGATCGCTAATGGCGTAGGGCTTTTGAAGGTTTGAGGATTCTAGAAGGTAGGGCTTTACAGGTTTCAAGGCTTGTGAACGCCTTGCAGTATCCTAAAGCCCGAAACGCCGACAAGCAAGGCCCTTCGAGAACTCCTGAAAACCCCTAAACCCTAAACCCTGAACCCTAAACCCTAAACACTCCAGAATGCCGCCGACCTGGCTCTTCTTCTGCCGGTGTAGGCTGCACGGGCGTTCCTGGTCAGGTGCAGGGCTTACTTTACAGTGGGGCTTTTCCGGGAACCGAAGCCAGAAATAGAGAATTATTTCACGTCGAACATCCCCACCCTCTCTGGGTAGAGATACTCTACTGGCACTCCAGGCCAGGGACACTCTGGCTTGGGCACTCCAGGACACTCTGGGGTTGGGCACTCCAGTCCAGGGATGAGCGAGGAGTAGACTGGGCGAGGAGAAGACTTCCGGGCGAGGAGACGATACGAGTTGAGTTTCAAATCTAACAACCCCACACCGAGGGTGGGGAATAAGGGCCTACTCTGGGTCCCAGTCATCAGGGATTAGGGGGCTTATGCCTGACCCCTAAACCATATAAACCCTAAACCATATAAACCCTAAACCATATAAACCCTAAACCATATAAACCCTAAACCCTAAACCCTAAACCCTAAACCCTAAACCCTAAACCCTAAACCCTAAACCCTAAACCCTAAACCCTAAACCCAACCCCATAGACCCTGAACCCCTAAACCCTAAACCCTAAACCCTAAACCCTAAACCCTAAACCCTAAACCCTAAACCCTAAACCCTAAACCCGGAGGTGGCCGAGCCCGAGCTCCGGGCGAACTGGATCTTCGGGCACCATGGCATGGACCTCTGGGTTATGGGGGTTTAGGGTTTAGGGTTTAGGGTTTAGGGTTTAGGGTTTAGGGTTTCGGGTAACTGGCTGGGGGCTTCGAACGGCCCGGTCTCGGGTGTTGGGGTTTAGGGTTTATAGGGTTTGTAGGGTTTACAGGGTTTATAGGGTTTATACGGTTTCTAGGGTTTCTGGGGTTTATGGGGTTTATAGGGTCTATAGGGTTTATGGGGTTTATAGGGTTTATAGGGTTTATAGAGGGTTTAGGGGGCTGAGGGCTTAGGTTTGGGGATTTGGTAGGGTTGAGGGTTTTAGGATGGTCCAAGGATTTCAAGGCTTCTAGGTCTCAGAGTCCAAGGGTGGAGGGTTCCAAAGGTTTAGGGGTTTATAGGTTGGGATGTTCCCCCTTATACTCGCAGTCCTTAGTGGGGATTAGAATAGGGGGTACCATAATGTCCCAACTTCCCGTTTTAGGCTTCGGGCCCAAGGGTTCCAGGGTCTGGGATTTGGGGTTGACGCGTTTTTGGCCACAAGGTTCTTGAGGGAGGGGGGGTTCATGGGGGGGTAGGTACCTAGGGAACCTTAGGGAAGCTTGGGGAGGAGTATAGGGAGTATTAGGGAACCTTGGGTTACACACCCCCCCTTGAGGACCCCCCCCCCCCCCAGAACCCGATAATCTCCACAACCTGCCGCGCCTACAACACTCAAACCTATAGCCCACATAGCCCTGTAGCCCTATAACCCTATAAGCCTACAACCCTATAAGCCTACAACCCTAAACC
The DNA here is from genome assembly GCA_905221605.1 of Symbiodinium natans. Taxonomy (NCBI): domain Eukaryota; class Dinophyceae; order Suessiales; family Symbiodiniaceae; genus Symbiodinium; species Symbiodinium natans. The sequence continues at coordinate 336,666 of CAJNDS010002084.1, read as the reverse complement.
CTCCCCACAAGTGTCCCAGGATACTCTTAGCTACTCCCCACGTCACAAACCTCAGGGGCCCGCGAGGTTCAAGACCGGAATGGGTTGAGGGAGAGTTGAAGGCTCCCTGCCTAAACCCGAATTGCCCTAACTACCCTATGCACTCTATATAGGGAATATACTTTAATCACAATCCATGATTTAGATCAACCCTAAACCCCTAAAACCCGAAACCCTGAGCCCTAGACCCTAAAACCCTAAACTCTAGACCCCAAACCCTAAATACCCGAAACCCTGAACCCTAAACTCCTTAAGCCCCCTGAACCCCCCCCAACCCCTAAGGAAAGCCATCTTTTTCTTGGGCCGCGCGCCCGTTCAGCGGCTGAAGGCAACCCGGGGCCTTGGGAAGGGGGGGTTTAGGGTTTAGGGTTTAGGGTTTAGGGTTTAGGGTTTAGGGTTTGGGGTTTGGGGTTTAGGGTTTAGGGTTTAGGGTTTACGGGGGCGTCTTCCATCTTTTTGTACCTAAGGGTGGGTTTAGGGTTTAGGGTTCAGGTAGGGTTCAGGTTTCAGGGTTCTGGGTTTACTTCAGGGTAGGTTTAGGGTTTAGGGTTTAAGGTTCAGGGTCATAGGTTTACCTAAGGGTTGGTTTAGGGCTTAGGGCTTACGGTTGAAGGTTCAGGGTTCTGGGTTTACCTCCTAAGGGTAGGTTCAAGGTTCAGGGTTCTGGGTTTACCTCCTAAGGGTAGGTTCAAGGTTCAGGGTTTACCTAAGGGTAGGTTTAGGGCTTCGGGTTTAGGGGTTTAGGGTTTAGGGCTTGGGGATTACAATGTCTACCCTTCAAAACCGTGGTGTCGGGGTAGGCTACCCTTCTTTGCACACAGGCTCGACTGAGCCTTTGTTTGGGCTTTCGGGTGGGGGGCTCCAATCTCCAAGCCACAAAGCTCTAAACCCTAAAAACCCTAAAACCTCAAAAAGCCAGAATACCTAGAAACCTTTGAGGCCCTAAACCCTAACAACCCTAATTAAAAGCTTAAAAAGGCCTAAACCCTAAGAACCCTAAAAGCTTAAAAAGGCCCTAGACCCTATAAACACACAAACACCACGGAAGCGCGCTTTCCTCTGGCCGGAGGTGCGAGCACGCTCGCCGCAGGGCTCAGCTGTCGAACTCGCCGGGGAACTGGAAGCTCGGATCTAGCGCACTCCGCGCTTGCCTGAATTCCTTGGAGCAGAATCTTTGGGGAGTTCCATGAGCTTTTTGGTTATATGCCCCATACACATACACAACAAAACTTAACCCAACGGCCCGTACTTCAGAACCTTTGAAAGACATTGTAACTTCCCTTGGGCAGAAGAGGACAGGGCTCAGCTCGGGTTTGTGGGCTTCCCTTTGGCAATCCTGTGCCTGAAGGGCTTTGGGTTGGGAAACCCCAAGAACTTGGCTGCACTCAGGAGGGTAGCTATAAATTAAACTTTTAGCTGCCTTGTTAAGAAACCCCAATAAACCCAAAAAAGGTAAGGATCTAAAGTTACGGTAAAGTACCACAAAGAAAAGACCAAGCTCGCTGGGGGTTTTGTGGCTGGAAGGGGGAAGGGGGGAAGAGGGCCGCTTGATGGGTTCCTGTTTACCTGGAGTGCGAGGCACTGGCCACTAACTCGCAGGCCAAGTAGAGTTCCAGGAACGAAGGGCTTTGAAAGTTTCAGAGGCTTTAGATGGCCTTCGTTGGGCGCTGAATATCTGCCCAGGATCCTTCGGCGGCATGACCTGCAACGCACGCGTTGCGTAAGCAACCCCTTGAAAACCCAAAGCTTCCCCCAAAAGAAACCCTAAGCGAGCACCCCCCCCACCACGTCGGGTCATGTAGAAACAGAAGCAAAAAACCCCAAAAAGAAGGCCCTGTCTGGCTTCCGCTAGTGCTCCACCTCATGATGAAACATTTCACAATGGAGATGCCAGACACTTCTGGCATCTGAAGCCTTTGAAGCCGTGAACCCCTAAACCTCGCGGGGGGCCTTGTCCAGGGTGCTCCTGCTCGGTGCTGGCTTGCTCGAATCGCAACCATTCTGGGCCTGGGTTGACGTGCCGATGTGGTCTGCCTGTAACTCCATCTGCAGCATGATAAAAACCCTAAAGCCCAAATCCTTCGGGGTACTCCCTTCGAGGCCTAGTAAAGCGAACGAAAAAACATGCAAGAACAACTTGATTCCCAAATACACGGTTCAACCCCAAACCCCAAACCCCAACTGTCGACTGCAGAAAAAAAGGCGCAGCAATCACACCACCTGAAATGCAAATAATGAGTACTGAATGGGAATCAACAATTCTGAACGGAAAAGACACAGTTGACAAAGACGGGAAACACGCACGGCCTACGATGTGTCATAGAATCATCCTGATCGTCACTAGCATCATAACAGTCACCAACATAAGAACAAGCAAAGTCAAAGTCATCATCATCTCGGACTCTCGGACTGCAGGGGGTTAAAAAGGTGGGCCCCAGATGTGACTGCAGGGGCGCGGCCTTGGACGCACCCGGGATGCAGATGTGGGCCTCCTGGTCACTGCGCGGCTTCATGCTGTTTCTTTGGGGGTTTTGGAGGGGCTCTGGGGAGCTTTGGTTGGCGGCGCTTGCTGGGTTACGGGGCAGAATGGGGGTGCCCTCTGTTGGGTGGTCCTAAGGCGAGATACGACCTAGAATGCAAGGGTGGTGCTGGGCACTTTGGCTTTTGGGGACTGCTAAGAGGAGGCATTGAGGAGGGATGTTTAAAGGTTCAGGGGGTCTGCCACACAAAAATCAGAAGCCAAGAATAACTTCGTTTGGCAGAAACCAAGCACACCTGAGGCCAACCCATACGCGGCACAAGCGGCAAACAACTCGTGGCCTCCCAGGCGAGCTCCACGTCCACATTCTGCAGGTACCAGTCCTAAGCCAGGTGCCGCTAAAGCCAATCCACAGCCATCGCCTGCATCCACGAAGCCAGCCTCAACCACCAATCCACCAACCCTCTTCAGGCTTTGGGCGACACACTCCAGCACCTGTCCCCGCGCTTGCTGACAGAGGCTCTATGTCCCTGCACTGCAGCTGCGCCCGCATGCGCTGCATCTCCTGGCTGTACGGAGGCGAAGCAACGGATTCTCAAAGTAAGCCACCCCAACTCCCTCCAGGACCCTTCAGACAAGCCTGCCATACTTAGTATACTTGTTTCCGTATATCAAGGCAGGGGACCTTCAGAAGGTAGGTCCTGCCTGGAAAGCTAGGCCGCTGGTGTACTCGTGAAAGACAAGATAGAAAAGACAAATTAGGGAGAGCTAGAAAAAGAAGAACAAAACTACAACACCTGCATGCATGTTATACGTAGTGGCGTTGTATGACGATTCTGCTAGCCTTGCTAGCCTGTCTATAGTGCTAGAGCTGCAGAGTAGAAGTGGATACATGCATTCGTTTGCCATCACAGGAAAGCCCAACCGACAGCTAGTGCAAGCATGACGGTGGTCGAAGCGCCCCGGCAATAGGATCTTTATGTTTATGTGGCCTGTTTGGCCCTGACTTCTTACCAAAAGAAGCTGGGTCCTTCAGGTCGCCAGCAGACATGCCGCGCGCTTCCGGCTTGACCTTGCGCACTCAGGAGGTTCCCAAACTTGCAGTAGGGTTTAGGGTTAGATTTGTCCCCCCCCCCCCCCCCCCGGGTCCATGCTTGGGGGGTTTGAGGTTTCGTTCGGTGGGAGGACCGGGTGGCGTGACACCGCAGTTGTCTGGGGCCGAGGTATGTAGACTGCATGATGTGCATACACACAAACCATGAACACAATAACACTATATATATATATATATGTATATGTACATGTGCATGTACATGTATATGCATATGCATATGCATATGCATATGCACATGTAGATGTATATGTATATGTATATGTATATGTATATGTATATGTATATGTATATGTATATGTATGTACTGTATGTATATATATATATATATATGCATACTGCTATATATCGTATGTTCAAACATACACGTATACGCATGTAAGCAGATAGCTATAGAGGGTAGCTGCTTGCTGAAGAAAAGTAACTTTGCATAATACTCGGTTCCACAAAACCTACCACAAAATAATCTGGGAAACATCGCTGGCAAAACACCCCACAGGTGCCAAATACTGGATAGCTAGCTAGTCCGCATGGCCATGCTTTCCCTGTTCCCGGCGCTGGGAGCTCGGCTTTGTAGAACGACGACTTGTGGCCGTCGAGCCAGACTTCAGCCAGCCTCAGGAGCCCCCGAAAGGGTTTGTAGGGTTTAGGGTTTAGGGTTTGGGGTTTGGGGTTTAGGGTTTAGGGCTTACTTCAGGGTGTAGGAGGCTCAGGAGCCCCCTAAAGGGTTTGCAGTGTTTTTGGGGTGCTAGGGGCCCAAAAAAACCACATAAACAGAAGGATGCTACAGGCGGTGCTTTTAATGTGATTTTTGTGGCTTAGGGTTCTGGCTCAGGGTTTACTGTCGCGATTTCGGGTCTAGGGTTTTAGTTCTACTTGAGGGTTTAGGGTTTGGAGTCCTAGTTGAGGTTTTAGGGCTAAGCCCTCTAGACCTGCCACCGCCAGCCCTTCTTGCGTTGCTTCCAAGCGGCCGCTTGTAGTTTCTGACCTTAGGCCCGGCAACGGCTAGCGTTTTAGGGTTCAGGGTTTTCGGGTTTTAGGTTTTGGGCTCAGGGACGATAAGATCGTATACTGCAATACGCTGCAACACGCCGCAACATGCTACCATGCCACAATGCTACCATGTACGAGAATATAGCACAAGCAATATACTGTCACACTATTCTTTTACGTGCGATAACGAACTATAATATTCCAGAATATTCTGGATAATATAATATAGCTAAACCCTGATGACTCCGATGAAAGATGTTCATTAAACATGTGCGCCTTTGGAATTTGGCAGGTGAAGCCTCTTAGGCCCAAGTTGCAAAGCATTTGGCTCAGAGACCCATGACCAGCTCTCTAACTTGCGGTTTATGCAGGGTTTGAGAGCTTATAAACTTATAAGGGCTTAGGTTCTGATAGGTCCCACAATCTAACTTCTGCCAATTCTCCAAAACACGGCAAGAATGGTGAGGGCTGTCCATGGGTGGCCCCTTGTTGCACCCCGAGCCCTTCCCCGCCCAACCCCTCCGAACCTGCAAAGACTCCCTCCTAAGCCCCATTCTGATCCGCGAAGCCCGAAGTTCCAGCTCTCATTGTGGCACCCTTACTTGGCCAAGTCCGCTACCACATCCGGCACTGGCACGTCATAGGGCCGGTCCTGGCGAAGGAAGGTTTGGGGGGGGTTGAGGCTTCGGCCCCGAAGACCGTTCGAGACCACCCTCCTGACCTGACCCCCCCCCCTTCAAAGCACCCCTTTTGAAAATGAAGCATTCGTCAGGTCTTAGGGGTATCTTGTTAAGGTTTATGCAGGGCATCGATCCAGGGAGAGGCAAAAAAGCAGGGGGGCCTGCTCTGTGCGGAACCAGTGGCCGACCCTGGCGACAGGTGCTCGCTTAAGGCTTGTCTAGATCGCTCAGTGTTCAAGGTTGCGGTTTAGGGTTTAGGGTTTAGGGTTTAGGGTTTAGGGTTTAGGGTTTAGGGTTTAGGGTTTAGGGTTTAGGGTTTTGGGTTTAGGGTTTAGGGTTTAGGGTTTAGGGTTGTGGGTTTTGGGTTGTGGGTTGTGGGTTTTGGGTTTTGGGTTTTGGGTTTTGGGTTTTGGGTTTTGGGTTTTGGGTTTTGGGTTTTGGGTTTTGGGTTAGGGTGGGTTTAGGGCACTAGGGCAGCCTACATGGTAAGTTCTATAGTTGCTACAGCAGTGGGGCCGCTTCTTTGGCCCCTCTGGTAGCACAGGGGGGGGTGTACTCAGAAGCGGACATAATATGTAGAGAACCTGAACCCGAAACCCCAGACCCGATGTGCCCAATCATAAATCATGGTACAGCTCCCTTCTGAATGACGTCTGCGCGCGCTATCCTGGCTCGTCATTTCGTTCAAAGACAGCCATGCTAGGGCCCCGGGCCTAGCACAGGGATGAAGCTCGATCCGCCCGCCGCAGCGCCAGACTTTGTGGCTCGCCTGCTGTTTAGGGTTTAGGGTTTAGGGTTCAAGGGTTTAAGGGTTTAAGGGTTTAAGGGTTTAAGGGTTTAAGGGTTTAAGGGCTTAAGGGTTTAAGGTTTAAGGGTTTAAGGGTTTAGGGCTTTCGGGTTTAAGGTTTAGGGCGCAGGGGTCAGGGTTTGGGGTAGAAATCCTGTTGCTGCAGAACCAACGCACTAATTTCTCATTCACCTGAGTCCTAGCTCAGGGAGGAGCGGCAGGAGACCCAAAGAGAACTCGTGCGCGAAACGGAGGCTTCGGGTTTTGGGGTCTTTCATGCAACTGACCGGGCACAGGGGATCCGAAGAATGGGCCCCTAATTTGGATCCCCTGTTGTATAACCCTTATATACGCTGTACATAACAAGGGCGCCTACTTCGGATCCCAGTAAACCTCATTAGACAAGGGTAAAGGACCATACTAAGGGCCCGTGCTGAGAGAGCAGGAGGAGTCTAGCCCTAAACCCTAAACATCCCTAAGCCCTAAGACCCTAAGACCCTAAGACTACCTAGACCCTAAGACCCTAAACCCTAAGCCCCATGGCAATTCAAGCTTCCCGCCTCGACGTGGTCGCCGCCCCATCGGATGAGCGCGGGATCGAAGAACCTGGGAGCTCTCTCTGTCCGGGATGTTGAAACCCCACACCCCGAATGTCACTCTTCCAGCCGTTGTATACACAGATAGTAAGCGCCACATTTCATATGCTAAATGGTTTCTGTGATGGTATCTTGAGGGGTTTGTGAGAGGGGATCAGATTGAGGACTCATGGTTTGGGGCCCTTGTGCTGTGCGGCTCGCGCGGAGGGAGATGCCCTTGGGCCAGCACCGGGGAAAAAAGCGAGACACTCACTAGTAGCCCACAGGAGTAAGGTGCTGGCTGCAGCTGATCCCACCAGTCCTGCAGAAATCCAAAAGGTTTCGCGAGGCGTTTTTTGTAGGGCGGGCCAGGTTCAGGGAACCCGAAAAGCTAAATCGGGTGTTGGGCCGTGCTGCAAAAGCCCAGCATGGTTTGCCTTGCGGATGGCATAGATGCCGCCGGATGTCCCCGGGGACGGATAGGGCCTGGCTGCAGGTTGCAGGAGGGTTGAGGAGGGGTTTTGTTTCAATTCGCTCAATAAATGCCGCTTTCGCACAGTAAAGTGAACTACTGGTAGAAAGAAATAATTACACCATCATCGAGATCGTCTAGACCCCAAAATACCTCAAAGCCCTTTCCCCAAAGGGGAGTGTGCTTGAATCCCCTTGAAGATGACCCTCTAAAAAGCACCCATAACTTGGAACAGCCCCTACATCCTAAACCCTATACCCTAAACCACCGGGCGCTGCTCAGTGCCTCGATACTCGGCTGCCCTGCGCAGCGCCCCACGGGTTCGTCGCCTTCATGGACATAGGTGAAACTCCATCTAGAAAGGTTCAGGGCCTGGAGGGTTGATAACTTATCAACATTGATAAGGGTTTTAGAAGGGTCTGTACGTGCTTGTAAGGGTTTAGGGCTAAGGGGTTTTAAAGAAGTTTGCGTTCAGGATTGTACGGTCAGGGGGGGTGCAACTCCCAATGCACTCCAGGCTGCAATGAGGTTGAGATTCCATTCAAAGCGCCAGTAGACGAAAGGCATCTTCTGGTAGGTCTTCATGTCCTCCGCTCGCTGCCGCCACTCTGGGCCAAGCCCGGAACTCGGTGACCCCCTAAACCCCAAACCTAAACCCCAGAACCCTGAATCCCGGAACTCACCTCCTTAACCCTAAAACCCAAACCCTAAAACCCTGAACCTCGGAACCCACTCCTTGTCGAGAAGGTCCATGAAGGGCATGACCAGGGCTTTTGGCTCCTCCGCGAGCCGGCGCAGCAGCGGCTCGAGCCACCCTGCGTTTAGGGTTTAGGGTTTAGGGTTTCGGGTTTAGGGTTTAGGGTTTAGGGTTTCGGGTTTAGGGTTTCGGGTTTAGGGTTTAGGGGTAGTTGAGCTTCGGGGGTTTGGGGGGTTAAGAGTTCAGGGTTGGGGATAAAAGGGTTTGGGCTTTAAAACTTTCAGTGATAGATCTTGGGGAGCTGAAGGGCTTAAGGTTTCGGCGCTTGCCTGGCGTTGCAACGATGTGGGGCTCCAGGAACATGAGCACCTTCACATCAGCTTCGGACCCCGAACTGCCCGGTACCTTATAGGGTTTAGGGTGTAGGGCACTGGAGGGTTTACCCTGAACTCGATACACTCTACAGCCCTCATGAGTCATCCAAGCACGTTTCTTGCAGGGCAGCCAATCTGTGCCCGCAAGATTCCTGGACCGAAGTCATATGAAGCAGGGTATATATTTCTGTTTTGGTGAGTGTATATAAGGGTTCCTTTTGAATACTGGTGAGTGTATATTTGGGGTGTCCTTTTGGGGATACAAGAAATGTAAACCCTACTTCATATGGGGATTTACGAAAATCAGTGGACCCCTAGTATAGACCCCCAAAAAGCAGGATTCCCTTATGATAAGGACCCCCATAAGGTACTCCCATCCCTACGGGTCCACGTACCTATATAGTGTATACTTGGGCCTTCAAGGGGTTCCCATATAGTAGCTTTAGGGCCCAGGTATTGACTATATAGGTACATGGACCCTTAGGGTAATTTCGGAAACCCCCCATATTACCACTGGCACGCTGGGGAGGTAAGTCCGGCACCGAGCCCTTCGCTCCTGCGGCGGTCTCCATCTTTGTGACGATGAGGCCCTTGTTCTCCTCACCGCAAAGAGGACATTGGGGTTGGGGTTTAGGGTTTCGGGTTTCGGGTTTTGGGTTCGGGGGGGAGGGGGGATACCTTGCTGACTCGCCGATCTCTTCGCGTTCAAACTGCTACCTTGGAAGGCGTGACACCCAAAACCCTAACCCTAAACCCTAAACCCCAATTAAACCCTAGACCGTAAGCCCTAAACTGTAAACCCGAGACCCGAAACTCCTGGTTGATGATCACCTTAACCTTTGGGTGCATCTGACTGAGCTCTCGCTCGAAGATCTGGGAGGGGCCGTTGCCATCGGAGACCCACAAAATCTCCTCGAGGCGCAGGCGCCTTAGGTTTAGGGTTTAGGGTTTAGGGTTTTAGGGTTCTAGGGTTTAGGGTTCTTGGGTTTCGGAATCAGGGGGTTCCCTACTATCCCGCTCTATACTACCCCCAGGTTCCCCCTTGAATAACCTCAATTCGGCTTGATTCTCCCTAAATAGCCTTAATTCTGGGGGAACCTAGGGGGGTAGTATAGAGTGGGGTAGGAGGGGAACCCATGACTAAACCTCGGAACAGCCAACCTTCACACCCCACCTTATGAACCCCGGACACCTACCTTTTTTGGTAGAGGATTTCTACAAAGAAGAAGTGGGGTTTGGGTTCTTAAGGTACTAAACCAGGTACCAAACCTTCAAACCCAAACAACTTCCGAGGCTTCCTGAATCCTGAAGCTCCAGACCAAAAGCCCTCAACCCAACCCCAAACCCTCAAGCAGGTCTTCAGGAGTGGGGGATTACGATATTAGAGGGGTACCTTCTTGGGGTCCTTCCTATAAGGGGAGGGGATCCTACTATTTGGGGGTCGATAGTAAGGGTCCCTAAACCCTAAACCCTAAACCCTCAACCCTAAACCCTAAACCCTAAACCCTAAACCATAGCATCCTTCAGGAGCCGGACGTCGGTATGTCTCAGGATGCTGCGCATGGTGGTCTCGATCCGAAACCACTCCTCCTTGTAGTAGGGGATTATGAGCCTTGGCTTGGCTAGAGAGGACCCTAAACCCTAAACCCTAAACCCGAAACCCTAAACCCTAAGCCCTGAGGGAGGAAGCCCTGATAACCCTGAGGAGGGGGGGGGTTTAGGATTTCGGGCTTCGGCCAGAGGATCTTGGATCGTGCGGCCGAGGCGCGAGACCTCAGTTGCAGGTTAGGGTTTCGGGTTTCGGGCTTCGGGCTTAGGGCTTAGGGTTTAGGGTTCAGGGTTCTGTCGACTACTGTACTTCGGAGAAGTTTCCAAACACCACACGACGGAAAAGGCGGGAAGCGCATGATGTGAGAGTGCCCGCCCGCTGAGGCACCGGCAAGATCTGAACCTCAACTCCCCACTGCAGCCGAACTTTTTCAAACAAAGTGTTGCATGCAGAACGATCACCGAGACAGTCGAAACCGGGACGTCGATGATTCGCCAAGGAGCTGTCGTTCTTTGGCACCTCTGGGCACTGTGGTGGCCAGAGATCCGCCGGCAGCGGCGGCAGCGGGCCCCCGTCGTCGCCCGGCGCAGTTGGGGACTGCAAAAGGGCGCACATCTCCCGCGACTCTACAGACTCTACATGACCTCAGCTCATGTTCGTGTGACTGCCTGGCTTGAATCCAAAAAAACAACTCCTGCACGAAGACAAGAGGACGAGGACAAGGATTCTGAGGTAAACAATTTTGGAACCCCAATGCCCGACGTATCCTTCCATCTGGCACACTCCGCGAAGAATGGTGCAAAAGAACCGAAGCCCCTAAAGCCCTACAGTAAACCCTATACCAGCCCTTAAAAAAAACCAAAAAGCCCCTAAAACCCTGGAAGGCCTTGCAGAAGCCCCAAAGGCCCTGTTGCCTGCGTGCGCTCTGGGAGGAGGAACACGGCCAGCAGCGGCGGCAGCAGGATAGCCGCGGCGGAGAGGACCATGCCTCGCCACCCTTCCGTCGGCTCTGAACTCCCCCCCCTTGGTATGCTTTAGGATTCAGGAGGGCCTCATGGGTTTAGGGTTTAGGGGTTTGGGGTTTAGGGTTTAGGGTTTAGGGTCTAGGGTTTAGGGTTTAGGGTTTAGGGTTTAGGGTTTCCGGCTCATGACGAGTTGGGTTTCGGGGAGGTAGGCCGTGCTTTGGGCCCACTCCTTGCCACTTGAGACCTTCAGCCCCCAGCCTCCTCCCCGATATGTTGAAAACGAGGCAACTTGGGATGTTCCTCCCCTATACGAACAGTCCTTAATGCTAAAGGGACTATATAGGGAGTACTATAATCCCAAAGAAGGACTGCTAGTACTGTTAGTATCAAGGGTGAACATCCCAAGATGCAACCCCAAAGCCACCTCTTGTCCGGGTACCCTCAAACTCTGAGGGGATCCTGGGAAAAAGGGGGGCCGGAGGCCTTGTGATAAACAAATTAACCCTAAACCCTGAACCCGGACCTCTGGGAGGATCCAAAATAATAGAACCCCTAGCACCCTGTACTACCATTGGGCCATTCTTAGGAACCCTTAAGGGGATCCATTTTTTGGATCCTCCCAGGGGTCTGGGAACCCTATACCCTAAACCCTGAACCCCAAACCAAAAAATTACCCTACGCCCCCTGAAGTCGAAGCCTCGGGCCCTCTTAGACCCCCAGCCTGTGGGGGTGAGATCGGCCTTTTTGGCCGTCGCTCGCCCCTGGCAAGGAAGCAGTCCCTCCTCAATAAGCCTCGTCAACCCCTATACACCCCCCCTACTGATTCCTGCAAGACCCTGATGCACCCCGACTGATTCCTACAAGGCTCTAATGAACCCCCCTGCTGCTACCCTACAAAGCCCCCACAGTGAACCCGATAAAACTCCAAACCAGAAGCGCGTCCACTGCGGCCACTAAAGCAGTCGCTCTTTGCGATGCTCGGGGGGGTGCCTAAGCCCCAAACCTTGGGCCTTGGGAGATTCCCCCTGATACACTGTCCTTAATAGGGATATTATAGTACCCCCTACGAAAATCCCCATCAAGGACTGTTCCCTAAAACCCCCGAGCCCACTTGCCTGCGCATCTTTTGCCTTTGCCACGCCCTTTTTCGCCATGGCGCGAAGCCGGCGGGGCAGGAAAGGCCTTTTCCTTTTGAACGAAGTCCTTCAGGACAACGCCTCACACAGCCTGGTTGTTGAGTTGCCAGGTGGGCCCTTGAGAGATATCTTCCTAGATAGGATCCTCTTTAGCCGATTAAGGGAAGAATACAAAAGATCCCCAGGTCCTACATAGCGGTTGGGTATCCAATCTTCAGGGTGTCGTTACAACTGGGTTTCCAGGGGGCTTTGGGCGCAGGAAGCAAGGAGTTGCCTGCCCTACGTGGGCGAAGTAGCTTCCAACTTCTGAAGGCCATCATTGTCGGGGTTTTAGGGCTTAAGGACAAATACCGCTGGATGCGAGAGGGTTTGGACCGGCTTCATCTTTGCACTTGGTTGTTCAATCGCCGCAGATAGCGGAAAGCTTGGGCCGAAGGGAAATCGAAGGATGCCAAGATCTGCATATCCATGTCGGAAGATGTATGAAGAGGCATGGACCTACTTCTTTGTGCCACGCTTGTTGCTCTACGTACATGTGCCCATGCCGTATGTTTCGTCTGCTTCGAGTCCTGTCTACCCGAAGGAAATCCAAAACCTCACCCAGGTGCCTTCACAAGCATGGAACGGCCCTTGTGACGCACCTCGTCACGCCCAAAACCCCAAAAGCCCTAAAACCCTGAGCCCTCCAACCCAAAACCACTAGCCCTAAACCCTAAACCTCTAGCCCTCAACCCTAAACCTCTAAAACCCTAAACCCTAAAACCGAAACCCCTGAAGATCTTCAGCGCAAGCCAGGCTCCCAACACCCAGAGTCGAGGCCCTCAGCGCACAAGGGTGCTTGTCCAGCTTCAAGGGCTCTAGGTATATGGGTCGTTCTCTAACTAGGGTGTAGGGTTCAGGGTTTAGGGTTTCGGGTTTAGGGTTTAGGGTTCAGGGTTTAGGGTTTAGGGTTTAGGATGTAGGGTTTAAGGTTTAAGGTTTGGGGTTTGGGGTTCCGGGTTTTTATTCCTGCAGACGGTAGATGGTACGGCACCAACATAATAAGGATCCAAAAGGAACCCTAATTTGGATGACTGCCCATGTGGGTATTTCCCAAACCACGGTACCCCTATATCAAAAAAGGACGCCATAACCCTTCTGATAGGTAATTTCCCACAAAGAGTTAAGTACAACAAAGGTACTTAAGACAAGGAAAGACGCACAACGGGCACGCCTATTTTCCTTGAGCCAAATACAATCAGTCATCCGAATCTGCTCTCCTAACCCTACTTGGTATGTACAGCTAAACGGTGGTTTGGGGCCAGTTTAGTTAACTCCCCCCTTTAGGAGACAGAACGGTGAGACTGGACTAGCAGATTGAGGGCAGGTTGAAACCTGCGCTCAGTAGTGTTGCGCGGTCTGAAGGACTCAAGCGCTCGGCATTTCTGATCAGGAATGCTATGGCAACGATTCGTTCTGAAGCCTCACATCCTGTCAGGACTGTGCAGTGGCGTGCTCTGGGATTGAAGAGTGCAGGGTTACACAACATGTGACCCCATAGGCTGTCGTCGTTTGGACATTGGACAGTCCCTTCCTCATCTTCTACCCACAATATGGGTCCACTTGTTGGATTTAACGCTACAAGGAGGTTCTTTGAGCCTTCTGCATTGTTGGAGTCTCGGTGGAGCCCCGCGACTACACCTTGCTGCACGATTATGCTTGAGAACTTGTGTGATGGCATATAACGTCGAAAGAATCGACATATCAACGCCGTTGCATATTGAAATTTGTGTGTGTTTGTCTGCAGGCCAAACACTCCTCCTAAGACAAATGCGCCCGCAGAAAATACATGCGAGTCGTGCCCCGGTGCCCCCCTCTTATCAGGACCATGAGGTAACAGCGTCAGTAGCTGCACCAGATGCTGACAAGTCGGGACCTTTGGGCAACTGCCTGCGAAGACTTCTGCGGCAAGATTTGCCTCTGCAAGTGCGGCGACGGCAGTTTCCAGGTGGGGTCCATCGCTGGATGCTGTCAAGCCAAACTGTGCGAGAGTATGTGGCCATTCTGCAGGTGGAATGACTTTTGTTAGGCCATTAGCTATCTGAGATTCGCTCTTGCAGTACACGGCAGTGACTTGTGGCGACTCTAGCTGTTCAGACATTGATGCAATGTTGACCCTGTGGACTCGATTGCAGTGTCTCAGCTTCGCCGAATAGCCTGTAGCCAGGACTTTGAGCAAGGTCTCGTTGTCTTGATGGAATACGACGTCGATAGCACGACCGAGGAGATGCTCCATCATGACCTGAATGTTCAAAGCCTCACCAAACATGGCGGAAGCCATTGCTATGGCCTCAGCCTCGGGAGTGCTTCTTGCAACACTCGTCTGTTTCTTAGATGCCCACCACAGCGGAAAGCGGAAATCTGTTGACCCTATAGTCATGTAGATCCCGCTCGTCGATTTTGCACTATGCGGACAAGAGGCGAAATCACTGTCAGTGAAGATGTGGATCTGGGGAGCTTCGTGATGGTTCACAGTAGCAGCTAAACATAAGCCTGTTGTACCGTGAAGATACGAAATCAGGCGAAGTAACTGCTTGTCTTCCCATTTAGTCCACGCGGCCACTCGTGACGCTAACCGACCGATTATGAAACACAGATCAGGGCGAGCCAACCGACCCAGCCAAAGTGCTTTCATAAGTACCTTTGCAGCTACATGGCTCAGTGTGCCGGGTTGCTGCAGGTCCTCATCTGACATTAACGCCTCGGACAAACTTGGGGTTGTGACGTTACGGAGCTTTGCCTTTGGGACATCAGCAAGCTCGCAGTACGCCTCGACGACCTGCTCTGCGAAAGCAGACATATCAAGCACAAGAGTTGTGAAGTCACTGCCTCGTTGGATTCGGTGACCTCTGCCAAGGATCCGTGCATTCGAGGCTTCGATGTAACATTCGTCTTCCAGCTTGATATGCGCTCTCAGCCTTTTCCAAAACTGTGCATGAAGATGCTTTGCTCCCGACAACGTTAGGTCATCTACATACACGTTAAGTAGCAGGGTATGGGAACCCATTTGAAAGATGAAGTTTGAAGGAAACAAATCCATCTCAATGCCACCAAAGGAAGTGAGAACAGAGGCTAGGTGTTTCTGCCATAGTTTGCCAGCAAGCGGATGGCCATATAAGCTTCGCTTCAACCTTACCACCAACTTCGACCCTGATGGGTACGCTTTGTGCCATGTGTCCAACCACAGCTCCTCGGGGAGGATAACCCATGTGTCGGGCTCTCCTGCCTCAGCGAGGTCAGCTTGAAGAAATGCCTGAATGGCATCTGCAAGGCTCACTGCGTTTCCATCTTGGCAGCCGAAAAACAATGCGATGTTAAGGGCAACCAAGGAAGTTGGTGTGGTAGCCACGTCTTCAAAAAGAACATGGTTTCCGAACTGGTCAAAAATGCAGTCCCCCCTGTACACGATTCTCCCTTTGAACTTGTGTTCATGCTCAGGGAGTTCGAAATGTTTTATCCCACATAATGTGAGAAGCTCTGCAATTTTGAGTTTACGGTTTTGCCGTTTTGCATCGGCACGCAAGGAAGACAAAAGACAGACTGTCAAATCATCCCACGTTCCGTTAGAACGTAACCCTTCTGCCTCCTTCTTCACGGCTGCAACTCCGCGCGGGTCTGCTTTCCATTCCCGCTTTGTTAAGTTCTTCGTGACCATGGAGGGGATGTGGCGATGGTACCGTTGCGGATACCACGCTTCGACGATGTTGTGAGCGAGCTCTCGTGGGTATGCTTCAGTCTGCTTTGTTTGTGAGCCTTCGGCGGCCTCGTGCTGGTGGCTACCGTCACATTGCAGTTGTCCAAGAAATTGAACAAGTCGCAGATCATTAGTGGCTACGCTCCAGGGCTTGCGGATTGGATGCTCTCGGCCCTTCACTCCAGCCATGCAGCCATCAAAAGACACTTTGTGTAGACCATGTTCATCCTGAAATTCTTTCCATTCAGGGAGATCCCACCAGCCGGACCCTTTGGGCCACTCGACTGCGATCCTTCCATGATTTGCGATGGCAGTTGCGAGTACCTTGCGGGCATACAAGAACATAAGCTTGCTCTTCTCTTGGCGATTCCGAAGACCCTTTCCGTACTTCGCCCCATGCCTATGGACGTTCATGTTCTGCCACGGACTGAACTCGGTGCACGGCAATGAGAGCCACACATCACAACCTGGCGATGCTTCGACCTGACCTTGAACTTGTTTGACATGTTCTTCGTTGGACAAATCAATCATGCTTCGGCATAAGCGGATACTGTTGATGCCAATTTCGGACGCAGCTTGCGAAAGCTCTGAACTGTCGCCACACGCATATTCGAACAACACATCCTTGCCTATGAGCGTTTGCACCTTTCTTTGGCGGACTCTTTCCCTGTTGACATCGACAAAGACTTGCGTCACACCGAGCTCGACCTTCGCAACAAGACCTTCTACAGCGGGCTCACTCGAAGGGTGGAGACCAACGCCTTCGGGGAGCTCAGCTGGAGGAACTGGCTCAGGGGGCTTGGACGTCAACGCAATCCTATCAGCCTTTATCAGGGCATCGAATCTTGCTCGGCATTTAGGACTATGCTTCACGGAATCGAAAGTGCACGCTTTGCATCCTGGTGTGGCACCGAACTTAAGAATGCGTTCAAGCGTAATGTACTCTGCGCGCCTTCGAGGAGGATCAGCAGGGGACAGTGAGCTGAATGGTATGTCCAGCGCTGTGATAGCCTCAAGTTTGGGATCCTGGAACTCGCGAAGAGCAAGATCCGCCGCGGCCTTTAGCGGGAAGGTCTCAGTCTCTGGGACATGCACTTCCGCATATGGCACGGGGATCATGTCCCTATACCCAATCGACTTGGACTTGACGGCTTCATAGTCTAGCACCCAGATCACGTCACGATACACAAATCCGTGCTCAAACCTCCAACCTGCAAATAGTCCGGGAGCAGTTGTAGCTTCGAACTTATGCCTGCGGCTGGGGTCATGGATCCTGTAATGCACCAACTGTCCCAAGGGAAGCCTTGGGCCTTCGAATGGGGAACCAGTTGCAACCTCGAAACGCGACTTGTCTTTGCCCTGCCACGGTACAACTGTCAAAGTCTGCGCGGCAAACTGCACGGACACATGCCACAGATCTGGAACCACATGGAACCCAGCAGCCAAATGCACCGCGCGAGTCGATTCCTCGAGAGTTCTTATCTCTCTCTCAAGTTGGGCGTTGTGTGGAAATCTGTTTTCTAGGGTCGCTTCATGCACCCATCCTATTTGTGAGACGGCAGCTATTAACTCCTTTGCATCATCAGCCTTACACAACACGTTCGGGAGGTGCTTGTATCGGGCGCCTACAAAGGTAAGGAGGTTCTGAGCTGCTCTCTCAGCTGTGCGCGCACAGACAAAAGCTCGCAGTGCACCACTATATTCATCCCTGATGACATGGACTGCATGCTCACGCTTCGAAGGGATTATATAGTCTGTTGCAATCCTCTCGCCAAACTGTTCAGCAGGAGGCAAGTCACCTCTGTCTTCGAGAGGCTCTGCACGCTTCTTGGTGACTCTTTGTCGATACATGCGGCTTCGCTGACATATCTCACAGTAGGGATTCTTAGGGATATGCGTCAACTTGTGTGCCATTGAAGAGGCCTCCTTGATGAGTTGCTTCTGACGTTCTGATGTCACGTCCTCTCCTGAGTCCGACCCAGAACCTGGCGGAATGGCAGGTGGAGGAAGTGGAGGTGGCGGGATCTCGGGTTCTACTGGAGCAGGAGGTTCCGGAGCCTTCGCTGCTTCAGCAGGTTTAGGAGCTTTTGCACCTTTGACCTTGTCCTTTGGACTTGGTTTAGCCTTTGGCTTTCTTGCTGAAGAGGACTTTGCCCTAGACTTCAGCTCGTCATCAGAGTCAGGTGGAGGATCTCTAGACCCGGAGGCGGTCTTTGACGGCACCCCTGGATCCTGCAACAACTCAAGCAAGGTAGACTCCTCCGTGATATGCGGCGAGGGTCGATACGTGGTGTGCCGTGAAGGCTCTATGGTAGTGCGTGCAAGAGGCTTTGCCTTTCTAGCATCGCTCATGAAGCCAGGCATCGCAACAGTGGAAGGCGAGACGAATCTGACCTGTTCCCTGAAGATTGGAACATTTCCCTCAACTCTATCGGCACATATGGCGGATTCTTCAATGACCTGAACGTGTTCGACACTCGACAGGAACATCGGAAGCTTTCCTGGCAACCATACAAACGGCATAGACTTTGTCTCTACCAACTCACCAAGTGATTTTACACTAGGGCAGTTGTCCAGGAGATATGCAGAATTGTTTCCTAGAATGGAACCCTCGAAGCCAAGCATGAGCCCTGAATCAACGACACCATTCCCTGTGGAAAAGGATACTGTGGGTGCCTGTTCGGCCATGTGTGCGTATGCGTCTTCAGGAATGCCTTGTTCATTGAGGGCTTCACGACTCTCTAGGGATCTACCTGCACCACTATCAGCGATCCACTCGTGGTAGAACCATCCCTGTTGCGGGTGCTGATGCTGAGATGCTACAAGCAACGGAGTGACAGTGGCGGGACAGGCAGGAGCGCAGATGTTGCTGAACACAGTAAACCACCCCGAAACGAACTGGAAGAACCTACTCAATCCTGAACGCTTCCAAAAGGTTGTCTTGCTCGGTGTGGAGGAACCATCGACCGAGGCACCCCGCGCCGTAGTGGGAAGCAGCAGGGCGACAGCTGCGGCAGAGCTCTTTGCCGTAGCGCTAGCTCCAGTAGTCTTTGACCCTGGGGCCTTGTTACCGGGAGAGGTCTCATGCGAAAACGGACAATTCTCACCCCGGTTACACGTTCCCTTTGGGAAGAACAGGCATGGTACGGTAGCTTTGGGGGCATTTCCTTTGCTTGGGGCTTTGCCTTCAGCTTTGGAGCCCTGGCCTTTACCGCCTGATTTCGCCTTTGGCTTGTTTGGTGTTTTCTGTGAATCTGCACCCTTACCACTCCCTTTACCCCCCTTTCCCTTGCCATCCTTGTCTTTCCCATCCTTCCCAGAACCTTTGGTCTTGGCCGGAGGGGCTGGATTGGCAGGAGTGGGCTTGTCCGGCTTATCGCGGGAACGCTCCTCTTTCTTTGGGGCGGGAGCAGCTTTGGCTTTGGGCTTGATGAGAGTGTCACGAATTGACTCTTCGTTTGCTTCTTCTCTCAGCTCATCTAGCAATTCGACAAGCTGCGACCACAACCACGCAAAGGTTCGCTTGTTGCTACCTGGATTGGAGTCTTTGATCTTGTCGACTGCTCTGGAAAGAAGCCTGCAGTGCTTGAGCTTGGAGTATAACCAGCTAAACAAGGTAGACTCAGCGGGCCATGCTTCGGGACTGAAACCGTTCAAACAAAACTCAACCTTTTCTCTAAAGGCTTGCAGTTGTTGTTGGCTGAAGCCTTCGAGCTGGATGGCTAAGAGTGTCTGCTGGGAGACTGTCGCCCCCCTGATCCGGTCTACCCGACACCTTCGGCTGAGCATTGCCAACAGCGCACGCCCGGAAGGCTGCACGCCTAACGCATGTGCTCGCTCGGTGAACGCCTGGGCAGCGACTCCGTAGTCTCCCTTGAGGTGTTTTGGATCTGTAAGCTGTGCAGCCAGGAATGCATCAAGGCGGGGAAGGCCGTCAGACGTGACCTGCAGATTGCGCATCTGTCGGTCTCCTATGGCTGGATCAAGGGCGACCTGGAGCCATCTCAGTATCCTGGCGTTCCCACTCTTGTCTATGCTGCTGAACGATGTCAAAACGCCGTTCCTCCATGCTCGATATCCCGCGGCTGTCGAAGGAAGTGCAGGGATTTTCAGGTCTCGAAGATCTTTGTTGTGGTAAGTATCCTGCTCATAGTCTACTTCTTCTTCCCCCGGTGCATCGGTGACATCAATGATGGGGTCATCTTCCCTCTCCTCTTCCTCCTCACCTTCCTCGTGTTCGGACCCGATGTCGTAGTGCATCGGAGGGTCTGGGGCACGCACGACTGAAGGAGGTTTGGGAGTGGAGAAGACGTTGAAGGGATTGTCACTCGAAGAACCCTTCTTGGATCTAGACGGAGCCGGCAAACCAACACCGGTGAAAACTGGCAACCTGGGTGCGCAGAAGCATCCAAACCGATTTGGAACAGGCGCAGCAGCCACACCAGCAGATCTTTGACCTTGAGTCGCTGAGACCTTTGGACTCTTATGCTTAGGGGAGGGTGTCCCGTTTCGGAGCCCCGAACCTTTCGCTTTGCTTTTAGGCTTGGATGCTTTGGGACTGACGATTTCTCGCAACTCCTTCATTGTCTCACCAACACTTGCAGCCAAGGCCTTGAGGGCTTCACTGATCTCCGTGCCATTTTGGTCCTGAGCCCTTGAGGCCTGCGACACTCGCTCTGCGTGAAGGTGGGATGCGTCGGCTTGGGACTGTTGTTGAGCTTTGATGCTTTGCATCTCAGCTTGGATCATCGCAATCCGCTTCATCATTTCTTCCTGCTGCTCCTCAAGCTCACGATTCCTAGCCTGAAGTGAGGCAATGGTTTCGTTTGCTTGTGCAAGATGCTGACCGGCTTGTTCTGAAACACTCTGGACCTGTCTCTCAGCTTCAGCCCTAACGCGCTCTGCATACTCTTGTGCGTGCTGCATGGCTTCATGTTGAGCAGAAGTGACAGCGCTCTGAACATATGCCTGAGCCTCACTCTTTGCAACCTGCACGTATGCCTGAGCTTCATGCTGAACGTTCTGGGCAAACACCTGAGCGTCCTGTTGAATGTTTTGTGCTTGCGCTTGTGCCAGCTGTGCAGCAGCAACGGCCTGAGAATGTGTTCGGGAATCAACCCCATGAAGATGCAATTCCTGACGACTCTGATGCAGGTGCAACTCTGGGGCAATGCGCTGAACATGCTGATGCAAGTGCACATCCGGGGTGGTTGTCCCATCGCCCGGTGCAAGCGAAACAGGTTGACTTGCTGGTGCAGGACTTGCAACTTCACATGCATAAGCTGGCGGAGGCAACAAAGCTTGCATCCTAGCGGAGGAAGAGCGATTTCGGGAACTAGCTAAGGCATAGGGTTGAGAGGACCTTCCCCTTCCGGTTGAAACGGCTCTTACGGGAGTGGAATCACTACTGCTCTCTCCTACCCTTGCTTCTTGTGCCCTTACAGCACTGAGTGCCCGCGCCTGTTGTGTAGGCGGCGTGCTGGAAGTGGACACCTGGAGCGAGGAATCAGTAGTTTCGGGACTCATCGCCATGGTGCCAGGCAATAGAAACCCCAGGTTCCCCTGAAGGTCAGCACCTCTCTTTTAGCGTTTTACAGGGACCGCAGCCACAACAACACAGTGGGCACGAGATCAGTCAGCCACGTATTCGGCGATACCAAAAATTCGTGAACACCATACGCCTCGACGTCCCGCACGATGTCTGATCTGTCATCCAAATGACACGCAAAGTGATCCGACCGCCGGTCCATCAAACGCTTAATGAAGGCTCCTTTTCCAGGACGGCCCGTTGGAGAGCTAGTGATGTAGACTGGCACGCCCGGAAGCTCCGAAGCCATCGACTGACGCGTTTCTTTGGCCCGTTCTGTCCCAGAGTAACTCGTGCAAATAAACTTCAGCTTCACGTGGCTCGGACGCTCTGCGTTCAAACGGTCCAAAAAATCTCGGCTGTCCTGAAAGTGGATGTTGAGCACCCCGCTGAAATCCAATGAAATCAGGACAGGGATGTCCTCACGCACTTCGACCACTTCCAAAGGTGCAACACGCGGCGCGGCAGAAGAAGAAGATGAGAGCGCCTGATTATGCTCTCTCCACTCTTCAGTAGTCCACCGGTTTATGGCTTCTCTATCTGAGTGTTGTCCCAATTCAACCTGTACCCTGAACGAATCCGCTATGGTTGGATACTCTCTTTCGTCCAACTCCCAGTCCTGCGGTGGTCTGGACTCGGGTCGGGCCTTTGCTTTGGGACGATACACAAGAAGATCTGCTGCAGCCTCCGGTGCACGTGACGGACCTGGTGTTCCGGGCAAGGTACTTGCCTTGGGAGGAACCGGGGTTCTATTACCCTTATGTTTAGGTCGTGCCCTAGGAGGTGCAGGGGTTCGATCACCCTTATGTTTCGGTCGCGGTCTAGGAGGTACCGGAGTTTGGTCAGAACCCTCAACCAAGGAACGAGGCGGAGATCTGGAACGCACTGCGACAGGAGGAGTCCTCGGAGCCGGTATCTCAGGCTCCGGCGAAGGTGCCTGAAGCACTCCTCTGACCTCTTCCAGGGTATGCCTCCGTGCCCTCGAGCTCTCTTTCTCGAGTTCGGACCAGCCGTATGGCCCCAGACTGCTGCTGAGTACCGATGAGAAGCTGCACCAGCGCACGGATGACCACCAAGAGGACAGCTTTCCTCCGACGGAACTCAGACGAGCCTTTGACCGCAGGCGAGTTCGTGGCCCTGGAAAAAGCAGCAGTCACACGCTCCACAAAGGACTCTTCAGAGGTCACGCGTTCCCACGCCTGCAAAAAATCGTTCCAACCCATGGTACCAGAGACAATTGCACAGCCTGATTCGGGCGGCGACCCCTCTAAGCCTAATTCGGGCGGCGACCCCAACAAGCCTAGAAAGTGGCCAGAAGAATGTGTGCAGAGTGCCTGAGCTTGACTACCTTGCCGGGATTCCTCAGATGGGATATTGGGGCAATGCAGGTCTTTCAACTAACGACACGCACTCAACCGGCTGTCTGAGCCAATGCACACGGATGAAAGTGGGGAAGACCCGCGACTCTCTTTGCTTTGACCCTGAAACCTCTTAGGGATTGGGACTTTGTCCGATGTTGCGTTCACAGTGCGTGGTCAAGCCGACGGCACTGTGGGTTTGCTGTTGGCGGAGTGATGGGCTTAGTCTCAACCCGAAGGGAGACCACAAACCACGCGAAGATCGAAGTCTGAACTGAACCTGCTGTTTGGGCAGTTCGAGGCGAAGCACACGGTGATGCAGTGATGCTTCGTCAGACGCCTAGGGTACCCACAAGGCCTAGCCTCCCTAAACCGTGCACGGGTTCACAGGAGAGGGTACAAAGGCAAGATGTTCAGGAATGTTTGAAGTGAAGTCCGAAAGTCAGAACCAACCAGGGCAAGAGGGGCGAGCACCTCGACACTGCAGCGGAGATGCGCAGCCACACGATGTACCTGGATGTCACGGAAAGTATTGAGGCAATCTAGGGACCCACCTATCGTCGGCGTACGTTAAAGCACGGACAAGGACCCTAAGCTGCCAGTCAAACGATACCTCTCTGTAGTGATTAGCAAGAAGATTACTCACGAACCTTCTCCACCAATTTAGCGGATGAGCAATCAACAAATGCGTGATGCGTTTCTCACGCAAGGCCTTAATGAAATGAACCCAAATGTGGAGGTGTGTTGCGTAATGCTCTTCCGGCTCAGTGCTTTGCATGCACGATCGAAGATTTCGAGATATGGAATGCCACGTGGAAAGCCCAACGGTGGCTTGCAGGTGAAGTGAATGCAATTGCTGAGCCTGGCTCTGGCTCGACACAATGCTGGATGTGAAGTATGAATGAGGCAGGGCCAGCGGCTCCTGTCGCGCAATTTCAAGCACACTCTCAAGGCAGGTGTGCGGTTATGGAGGGGGCACTATGGCGGCGCGCGGCTTTGCCTACGTTCCTACCAAAGTGACCACGTAGCTTGAGGCTGTTAACCAGTTAAGTACAACAAAGGTACTTAAGACAAGGAAAGACGCACAACGGGCACGCCTATTTTCCTTGAGCCAAATACAATCAGTCATCCGAATCTGCTCTCCTAACCCTACTTGGTATGTACAGCTAAACGGTGGTTTGGGGCCAGTTTAGTTAACTCAAAGGGTCTTACATTTCGGAAACCCCTAGTATCGGGTGCGGTGGAGGTTGGAGATTGGGGTCTTTTTTTGGGGAGGGGAACCCTAAACCCTAAGCCCTAAGCCCTAAACCCGAAACCCGAAACCCGAAACCCTACACCCTAAACCCTAAACCCTAAACCCGGCAACCCCGCGGCGGATGGTCTCATCGGGCTCCGGGCGACTGCGCGCGCTGGCAGGCGCGGCTGGGCGGCGAGGACCAGACGAGATTCGGAGGGCGCCTAAATGCACTCAAGAGAGGCGATAAAGGGATGCGTATGTTTGCAACAAAAATAGGGAGATTTCAAGTTCAAGTTTAGGGGGTGAGGTTATTCGGGCTTGTGCTGCAGGGCTTGTGGTGCTTAGGGCTTCGAACCTTGGTCGGGATAAAACCCCCAAACTCTCAGCAAAGTTGGGAGCCCTGCGCCACCGGCGGCGCAGAGTCGTGGCGCCGCCTCTCCGGAAGCCACTGCGTTGGAGGGCCGACGGGTTTAGGGTTTAGGGTGCCCGGGGGTTGATCCGGACCCCAACAGACCCTCGAAATTGTTGAAACCGTTACTCTGGGAACCTTCAAAAAGGGGGCATGTTGTAGTAGGGCCTCTCCAGGTTTCTAGACGAGTTCCGTTGAGTGTCAGTGGGCTTCGTAACCGCCTCGCCGCCTTAGGACCTTAGGGTGTGAGACAGAAAGGTTCTCACCCTAAACCCTAAACCCTAAACCCTCAACCCTCAACCCTAAAGCTGAGCTTCGAGTTTAGGGCTGCGTCAACCCTTTTTTCTGGCGGGGAAAGGGGGGGGTCGAGGGCCTATGTAGGCTGGCAAGCTATGGGAAAAACGAAGTTAACAAACGTATGCTCTAAGTGGTTGCTCCCAATGCCCGAAACCCCAAACCCGATGTGGTGATTTCCCTAAATTATGGTCCTTTTGGGGGTCCTTAGTAAACGGCGGCCCCTCTTGTTTAGGGTACCCAAAAGAGGACCCTAATTTTGAGAACTCACCATATACACCCCTCTACACCCCTGCACACTCTAAGAGCTCATGAAGATGACCATGCCTCGAGTCGTACGCCTGCGCCAGCTCAGTGCAGGGGCTTCTTCAGGCTTTTCGGGTTGCTTTTGGGGTTCCAGGGCTTATCCGGGCATCCGGGGCTTTAGGGTTGCTGGGACTTCGTTTTTTTTTTTTGGGGTGGGGGGGGGGGGGGGGGGGGGGGGGGGGGGGGGTGCTTGCGGCTTTGGGGCGAAGGGCTCGTAGGATTTAGGGGAGGTGCGTCGGGTTGATGTTCCACGTTATGCTGACAGTCCTTAGAAGGGATTATCATAGGGGGTGCTATAATCCCCATGTTTCATACCCCAAACCCAAAACCCTAAACCCATTAAGGAGCTGTTGGGGGGGAGAACACCCCAAGTTTACCCTAAACCCATTAAGGAGTTGTTAGCATAAGGGAGAGAGCACCCCAAGTTTTAAGGTTCAAAGGTTGCGGGTCTTCAGGGCCTTCACTGATTCACCGGGCATCTCCCCGTGCCACCCTGCTGGAGCAGAGCCTAGGGTTTAGGGTTTAGGGTTTAGGGTCTAGGGTCTAGTGTTTAGGGTTTGGGGTTCAGGGTTCAGGGTTGAGGGTTTAGGTGTTTAGGTGTTTGTAGCCCCTCAGGTTGGGTCAAAGCTCCTTGCAAAGACTCGCCATGCAAGCCGGGAGGCGAATACAGCAAGCACCCTGAAAGCGAGCACAGCGAGGGAACATGTTTCCGGGAAGGAACACCCGGAGCTCCATGCTCATTCCCTGAGCCCCCCGAGCCTTATGGCTAGGGTTGCGGGTTCTACCCTGACTCCTGGGTCTTGAACCTGAACCTCCCGCTCACCTTTCTTTCGAGCTCGCCTGGCCGCCGTTTGGCATCTAGGGGGGCCTCTCAAGAAGGGACGAAGGAACCACGTCACTTGAAAATGAAACCCTCGACATTCGCCAATGGGCTGGCCAAACATCGTCAAGGCTCACGATCGTTGCGATGAAGATGATGCTGATGATGCTGATGCTGATGCTGATGATGATGATGATGATGATGATGATGATGATCGGATGATATAGCGCACAACATCGCAACACGTGCAACTTCATCCGGATCTCAGCTTAGACTTTCGTCGACCGTAGATGAAGGGTCCTACTCCCAGTTTGGCTTTGGGCCACCATGGGTCGTTTTGAATGTTCGACGTTCGAAGAACCGAAGCACCGCTGAGGCTGTTGACTTAGAGCTAGCTAGCTAGCCCGAGGTGATTCGCCACAGGATAGCTGCAACAGTCCACCACGAAAACATGGAGATCACGCTCAAGAGAAGCTCCCGGTCGAGCTGACGGAAGACATAGACTTGGATGGTGTAGCAAGCGGCGTAGAACAAAAAGGCTGCGATCACGATGGCCATTGACACCAAGAAGTCCAAGCATGGATTGCAGCATTGTGCTCGCAAGCGGAAGCACAAGCGGAAGGCCAGTTTGTCCATCAAAGGGAAAATTGCCAGGAAATAGGTGAGTGTTTGTGCTAGATGGACTACTTGTCGGGTGGGGTCGCTTGCATGGACAGCAGCTTGCTCAAGACGAAGCCAGAGATACGGAGTTGAAAGAAGTAAGATGCGCTGATAAGAGAGGGCCCTGTATGCAAGCTGATCGATGATGACCCTCCGCACTTCAGTCTGCACTTGCACTTCAAAGCTGTCCAGTGACTTGTACCACGCAGCTACGCACTCAAGAATGATCGCGCGGTCGCACAAGGACTCGTGTGCGGGGCCGTTCTGGCAGCAAGCGCTGCGCGTCTGCTCAACCTTGAAGGCCCCGAGTTGCTCCTGCAGTGTATGAACGCTGTGGGCATATCCACGAAGAGCATGCGTCACCAAGCTGAGGAAGAGCAGGACCATGATGCCAACCAGCAGCAAGTGGTGCTCCCCCTCAAGTATGGAACCTTCCGGCGCGTCCAAGAAGGACTCGATGTAGGTATAGATCATGGCCACGGCCCATATCAGCATCTCACTTCCCAGAAACGCTGGCCCCAATAAAGGAGGAACCAGCTGGAGGAATGCCTCGCCATCGCTGTGGCTGTGTAGAAAGGCAGCAATTTCAAAGACGCACCACCTTGGCTGATTGTCAGTTTAAATTGGGGTTTAGGGTTTAGGGCTGAAGGTTTAGGGCCAAGCTTAGGGTTTAGCCAGTCAAGGCGTCTACTTCAAGTTTACAACTCAATTAGCTACATAAGCTTAACGTGCATTGTGGTACAGAAATAACTGGCCGGGCTGAGAAAGTAATTCTCGATTGGACCCGTTTGACACCTCGTCTGTGCCATCTCGGACCGAGGAAAGTGACTTCTACCATCGAGGAAAAAGGAGGCACTTTACAAAAACAGGGGGGGTGGCCACTGACAAGAGAATCCAGGTCGCAGTCTTGTCACCCACGTAGGATCCCACAGAACCAGCATGGAGTTCGACTGCTTCAGAAATGCACCCATACTCATGATGGCCTCTCCCTTGCGTTCTTCATCAGTCTGATGGATGCAAGCGATGTCCAGAAACACCAGCTTGTGTGGACGCCAAAGCAGCAGCGTTATGCAAAAGGCTACAAACCCGAAGACCATGCACCATGTCTTCAGCGCGCCCAGAAGTCCAGCTGTGACAAGGCCGAAGGCTACGCCTGCGCCCAATGTTCCTGCAATGCTCGCTGGCAAGCAACTATGGAGGTAAAGTATGTTGATAAACTTGGCCCACCCGGGCCCCTGCCAGCTGTGGGACCAAAACTCATCGAGCTTTTCTGTTTCGCGGCTCAAGAAATGGAGGTCGCCAAGTTGGCCTACCAGCCAAGCCCACGGCAAGCCGCGCAGCAGCTGCCAAACGCGCACGCCACGCAGGATTTCTGGGCGCGTTGCCTTCATCTGATTGACGAAGGCTATGTAAAGCCGCAAGAGCTGGTCGGTCTTTGAAGCTACTGAGCCTTCAGAGGGCGTGTGGCAGGGCGACACGTCGCAAACTTCTAAAATTTCAGACGGCAGAGGGTTCTCCATGCCGACCAACACCTCCGGAAGAACTCCCTCGGGCTTGCCCAGCACTGTCTCCGAGCTCTGCAGCATGGCTCTGTCGACCTTTGGATCACAGCCTCAAGGTATTGAAAGACAGTCTTCCACCCCGCAGTTCGTAGGAGTTTACGAAACTAAGGACCCCCCAAATAGCCCTAATTCCGGAAACCCCCATGTGAATGCAACCTCGCAGTGACATCCCGCGCAACTTATCTGGGAGGAGCTCAACGTGGCGCAGCTCCCAAACCTAACGAGCACGACGAACGCCTATCTGCGCAGACATCATGCGATCGCTGCGCCAAAAGCCTGCCGGTGTTTCCTGATATCAACATGGCGGCTTTCTTGGCCCCGAGGACTCGCACTAGGACCAGAACAGCAAAGCGCCAGCAGTAGATACCCAACCCCGTGTAAAGAAGGCAGCGCCCTCAGCTTCGTGCCTGCATCTGCGAGGTTGATGCGGAGGTGCCGCGACCTAAGTAGCAACCGCTGCTTAGGGCAAAAGAATAATGCTTATGGTGGTGGAATCCGAAGGATTCCACCATTAACCACTAGTACGTCACATGGCCTTCGCTAAACCCTAAACGCCCCTCCCGGTGTCAGTCTCGGTCAGCCGCCGGTGACCGACAGCATCTCCGACAACAAAGCCCTGGCCTGCCAAGGCTTCTAGTAGTGATTGTTATTACTACTACTATTATTGTTGTTATGATTATTACTAGTAGTAGTAGTAGTAGTAGTAGTAGTAGTAGTAGCAGTAGTAGTAGTAGTAGTAGTAGTAGTAGCAGTAGTAGTAGTAGCAGTAGTAGCAGTAGTAGTAGCAGCAGTAGTAGTAGCAGTAGTAGTATTAGTAGTAGTAGTAGTAGTAGTAGTAGTAGTAGTAGTAGTAGTAGTAGTAGTAGTAGTAGTAGTAGTAGTAGTATAGTAGTAGTATAGTAGTAGTAGTAGTAGTAGTAGTAGTAGTAGTAGTAGTAGTAGTAGTAGTAGTAGTAGTAGTAGTAGTAGTAGTAGTAGTAGTAGTAGTAGTAGTAGTGGTATTATTCTTTATAACATTATTTTTAATATTCTGATTATGATGATTATCTTTAGTATGATTCTCATTATAGATATGGGGGTTTGCGATATTAGGGGTACCTTTTTGGGAGCATTTTTGCAGGGGATCCTACTAATTGGGGTCTAATTAAGGGTTCCTCTTTATTGTAACCCGCATATGTGTCCTCCCACATTTTCCCACACGTTTAGGGAAAGGGCGGTTGCTTTTGCTGTCGGCGCTATTTCACGTGTTGCTTGTCGGCATGGATGGTTTTGGCCTGGCCCTTTTAAGAAGACATCTTGAACCGCTAAACCACTCATTTTACAATCTGTATATACCTATACAATATACTTATATCTATAACCCTAAATATATACATATATATATATATATATATATCCATACATACATACATGTATGCATGCATGCATACATACATACATTCATAGATGTCTATAGATAGTCTAACGCCGGCGCGGCCGCCCCCCCCCCCCCCCCCCCCCCCCCGCGTGGTTCGGGGATTGGGCTGGCTCAATGCTGGCATCTTGGCATTAGAAGTTTCAAAAAAAAATGCGTGTACTCTGAAGCAAGCCAGAACAATGAAAAAAAAGAGCGGGGGGTTGGGGGGGGGGGCGCGCCCCCCCCCCCCCCCCCCCCCCCTCGAAAGTATGCTGAAGTACCTAAAAGAAGCGGGGGGGTTGGGGCGGGATGCAGCCCCCCCCCCCCAATTTGCAAACACAATGCTCGCATCAGAGGCGTCGAAAAGATGAGTATGAAGCAAGCTGGCACGACTTTTTCCTTGCTTTGTTTCTTTTGATATTTATTCATTTTTTCTTTTTTCTTTCTTGATTCCTTCCTTCCTTCCTTCCTTCCTTCCTTGCTTCCTTGCTTCCTTGCTTCCTTGCTTCCTTGCTTCCTTGCTTCCTTGCTTCCTTGCTTCCTTGCTTCCTGCCTTCCTGCCTTCCTGCCTTCCTGCCTTCCTGCCTTCCTGCCTTCCTGCCTTCCTGCCTTCCTGCCTTCCTGCCTTCCTGCCTTCCTGCCTTCCTGCCTTCCTGCCTTCCTTTCTTGCCTTAGTGGGCACAAAACTTGAGGTATCCCAACCGGATTCTTGCCAGAGTGCAGAGTGGCCACCAAATTTGAGGCACGCGAACCAAGTTCTTGCCTTAGTGGCCACCAAACTTGAAGTATCCCAAGGCGGTTCTAGCCTTGTGGCTACCAAGCTTGAGGTATCCTAACCAGGCTCTTGCCTATGTGGCCACCAAACTTAAGGTATTCCAACCGGGTTCTTGCCTTGGGGACCACCAAACTTAATGTATCCCAACCGGGATCTTTTGCCTTAGTGGCCATCAACTTGAACAAAAGCCTGTGGTGCCCCGCCCCCCGCCCACACCACCACCCCCCCACTGTCTCCCCCGTCCCCCCTGAACCCTAAACTTAACTTCGAAAACCAGAAAACCCGAAACCCCTAAATCCCAAAGCCCTACAACCCTAAACCACAACCTTAGCTTAAACACCCAAACCCGCAAACCCTAAAGCCCGAAGTTCCTAAACCCAAGACCAACCCACAACCCCACGGTCTCTGGGGCGGCCCGGGGCGGCAACCCGCTGGCCCCCAAGCCTTCAACCTTAAGCCCAACCCCAACCCCGACCAGCGTGGAGGGGGTGGGGGGGGGGGGGGGGGGGGGGGGGGGGGGGGGGGGGGGGGCCGCACCGACATCATTCATTCATTCATTCATTCATTCATTCATTCATTCATTCATTCATTCATTCATTCATTCATTCATTCATTCATTCATTCATTCATTCATTCATTCATTCATTCATTCATTCATATATATATATATATATATTTAATTTATATTTATATTTATATTTATATTTATATTTATATTTATATTTATATTTATATTTATATTTATATTTATATTTATTTTTATTTTTATATTTTTTTTTATTTTTATACTATATTATACTATGTTATATTGGATTAGATTATCTTATATTGTATTATTTATATATATATATATATACTCTGGCCACACCTCCTCCATGAGCTCCTCCCCAGAACATCTGGGGTCCGCCGTCGCCTTGTGAAGGGTTAAGTGGGGGGCTCTACATGGCCCCAAAGTTGGGATTCTTCATCGACCCCTTCAGCCTGAAAACACTACGTCAGACCCAAACCGCAGAAAAAAGTAAGAATAACGCAATAAATTTCAATCATAATAATACTGATAATGAAAATAATAATCATAATCATAATAATAATAATATATAGAGAGATACATACGAATAAACAAATAAAGAAAACGTACGTACATACATACATATATATATATATACATATTCATCTACTAAATCATTTGCAGCAGTCCCCTGACTGTGGGAACTTCAGTGAAGCTTCCCTGGCACTTTAGGTATAAGGTTCCCCACTGGCAGGTGGGTTTTCGAACTTGGCGCTCCCCCAAACATGCCCTGGGGTGCGGTTTTTGGGTTTAGGGTGTAGGGCTACATACCGAAGATGAAGTTGGGTACACTGGTTGAGGGCTTAGGGTCTTTGGTGTAGGGGAATCTTCGGGGTGTTTGGGCCAGGGGAATTTTATGGGCGACAAATCCACACCACGGAGCATACTGCCCGACGTCACGCTTGACTACTTCCGAGCTCCCGTCCGCACGTCGACGAGTTCCTTCCAACAGCGGGGCGCGTGGCATGGGCTGCAACACTTCCCTGAAGACCTTGCACATCGATCACCTGATTTCAGGGCTTTCCTCATCCCCTCCGAAGCCCTGAAGCCTGAGAAACCCTTACGCCCCCACAGCCACAAGACCAAGGCCGGCAAGACCGTCCTACACCGTAAATAGCCTAAACCCTAAACCCTTCTGTAAGGCCTAAACCGCTAATCCTGGACCCGAACCGCGACTGGGACAAGGCCCCCAAAACCCTGACATTCTCCTCAGGCCTCGTCCCTCCTGGCCCCAAGGGCTCGTCTCGCCAAAGGGCGAGGAGGTGTCACCTGATAAGCCCAAGTTAATGTTTCGGGTTTGAGGGTTTAGGGTTTAGAGGAACTTGCCTGGCCGGGGGGGGAGGCAGGCGTACTGCAGGGGCCCACCTCCTCAAAACCCTCAACCTGAAAATTCTGGATGTCGGGAGCAGATTCTTCATCAGACATACCAGGGCCCGTGCTCCAAGTGCTCGATGCCTGAAGAGAGCAGGGGCTTGGGGCCCGGTTCAGATCAGTCGCCCTAACCATAAAATCCTGAATCCTGAACCTAAACCCGCAGAACGACGCGAACCCGGACACAAATCCGCAACCTAACCTCTCAACCCTAAACCCAAAGAAAGCCAAGGCCTGTCCGAGGCTGACGCCAGGCCTCCGATGGACATTTCCGGGAAGTTGGCGGTTTCAATGGGGTCTTCTCAGGGCCTACTGGGGCTTGATGCAGCTTTGAGGCTTGGGGGTTTGGGTTTGGGGGCTTGAGGCGGGATTGGGGGGTTTGAGGCCACGCTGGGCGTGTGCTCTGGTGGGGGTTGGGGCTTCTTGAAGGGGGGGAGGGGGGGGGGGGGGGGGGGGGGTTATACAAGACTGTTCCAGCTGCGTGTGCCGACGGGCAAATTGAAACTGCCTTGGGGGTTGAGTGGGAGCAAGTTGACAACCCTCTCTCTCTCTCTCTCTCTCTCTCTCTCTCTCTCTCTCTCTATGCATATATGCGTTTATGTACGTATCTGTTATGTTTTCTGTTTTTGACCTTACTTTTTTTCCCAGTATAAGCACAGAAATCAATGCTGTCAAAACTATATAACCCTCTGCAAGCCCGAAACGCGACACCGCCCTAAAGGCCTCACTACCTGACAGTCGCGCGGAGCTCTCCTCGACAACTCGTCCATGCCAATCTAGTCTTCTTCGGACAAGTTCTGGAACCAAAATCCTGTCACCTGAAAACTCCCACAGCGTCTGCCCTACCGAGTTCCACTCCCGGTGGCCGGGGGTCGTACGAGGCACGGGTGGATGGCGTGCTGGCGGTCCAGGTCGAGTGAAAAGCCTAAGAAGCGTCTATGTTGGGCTGAAGAGGGTTCCGGTTTAGTGGCAATGGCGTTGCTTCGGCGTGTTCCTACTTCAATCCCTCGACGTGGCTGGCCGGGCAGTATGGCTGCAGTGCCTTTGCCTTGCGCGGTGCCCGTGGCCCCCGCGTCACAAGCTACAGAGCAGATGCGAGTAGACGACCCGAGCCGCAGGCGGCATTCGCTGTCTCGATGGCGAGCTGCAGGCTGGCATCCTCTCCGGCAGGGCGATCTTCAACAAAGATGAATTCAGGTTCGGCTTTGCTGTGTCCTTGCTGATGCTGGCTGCCTCCTCTGGTAGAGACTATGGCACCATAACCGCTTCGGGCGAAGACTGCATGTTCCCAAATATCCACGACAGGTTTCTGGCAACCTGAAGCTCTGAAGTATCTACGGGGAACCCTTGAGGGTACTGGGTGTAAGGAATCGGGGGAGATTTGTGAAGGCCACCTCCGGCTTTCGAAGCCCCAAAAACCCCAAGCCCTCAGGCCTCTGGCTCACGGCGTGGTCGCAGTCGAGCCTGTGCACAGCTCTGGGTTTAGGGTTTAGGGTTTAGGGTTTAGGGTTTAGGGTTTAGGGTTTAGGGTTTAGGGTTTAGGGTTTAGGGTTCAGGGTTTAGGGTTTAGGGTTTAGGGTTTAGGGTTTAGGGTTTAGGGTTTAGGGTTTAGGGTTTAGGGTTTAGGGTTTAGGGTTTAGGGTTTAGGGTTTAGGGTTTAGGGTTTAGGGTTTAGGGTGCACGGGCTCTGGCAGCTTAGGGCCATTTTAGTCCTATGATGACCCTGGAAGCCTCACGGGTCATGGGCCCTACAAATCCACTAAGACTCAAAAACCCTCAGGGCCGTGGTCGGAAGCCCGAAACTGGCAGTTGACACGGGGTTAAGGGCTCAGGACTTGGGCCCCTGCCTTCTCCGACCGGGGCCTGGGGAGCGTGGTGCTGGGCGATGCCCCAGGCGTGCGCAGCCTGGCGCGCCGAAAATGTGGGAAAAAACACAGCTCCAGCTCCTGGAACGGCCTCAACCACAGACCTCTTCCCCATCCTTGTACTATCCTTGTAAGCTTGTGAGAGTTTGGGGCCTTGGCTCTTGGGGTCTATAGCGCTCCTATGGGCTCACAGCGTTTCGGGTGACGCACCACCAAGGCCCAGCTGCTCGCAGGTGCTCCGTATATCCCGATAGAACCTAGCCCCCCTGCATAAGGGTTTAGGGTTTTAGGGTTTAGGGTTTAGGGTTTAGGGTTTAGGGTTTAGGGTTTAGGGTTTAGGGTTTAGGGTTTAGGGTTTAGGCCCACCCCCCCCCCACAACAAAGAAAAAAGTGCCCCAATATTAGGGCCCGGTGAACAAGTTTAAACAGCACCGACAGCCAGGCCTACAGTGTACAGACAACATGGTGGGTGTCCTAGGCTTTCAAAGGTCCAGGGGTTTTTTGTTATCAAAGAAGCAGGAAGCACAAACCAGAATCATAATCATTCATACCCGATGGTAGTAACACTACCACACATCAATAACACGATCACGAACAATCACAATAGTCATAACACACACTTAAACTTAAACATAAACAACTTAAACAACATAAACTTAAACCCAAACCCTAAACCCTAAACCCCAAACCCCTGAGCCCCAAACCCCTAAGCCTGAATAAGGGGGCTCAGGGCTGGCAACTCCCCTAGGCAAGCCGCGGCCTCAGCGCCGCGGGCGAGGGGAGCTGCTCCGGGGAAGGGGCATCCGAGGCCTCCGGGTTTAGGGTTTAGGGTTTAGGGTTTAGGGTTTAGGGTTTAGGGTTTAGGGTTTAGGGTTTAGGGTTTAGGGTTGAGAGTTCAGGGTTTAGGGAAGCTGCTTCCGTTCCCTTTTGGGCTGTTTGGTGTTTGGGAAGTTTGAGAAGTTTGGGGTCTTTAGGGTTTAGGGCCACACCCATAGGAGTCTGTAGACCAGAGCGAACCTCGGCGAAGGTAGGGGACTTTGGCGAAGGAAAGAGAGGAGTGTACGATTTTTGGAGAACTCCCCCTCGCCCGACCTCCACCCCCGTCCCCCTCCCCCCGTCCCCCTCCCCAGCGGGGCACTCAGCGTGCTGGCATGAACGTGCTTCTGAAACCGGGGCCCTCACTGGTGTGCACGACATGAAGGCACGCGACCTGGCGAGGTTTGCACAAGAAGAAAAGCGAATAGGCTATTTGTGATACCAAGAGTAGCGCGCAGAACCCTCGCGCATTTTGGTTTGCCCTAAACTCTAAGCTGCCCCTCGTACTCCCACACGGGGCCCCTGCTTGAGCGACGCGCCAACCTGGGCAGCTAGGCTTAAGGGTAACGGGAGGAACTAGAGAGGCGCATCCTTAAGAAGTCTTTTGGCCGACAGAAGCTCCACTTTACACTGACACATACTGAATGCAAGATGATCCACAGTTAATCTCACATGCTGTGGCTGTGACCTCTTTCATAGGAGCCTATTGTATGTGACCTCGGCACCTCTCAAAAAAGGAACACAACCCAAGCCGCGGGCCGGGGAAGGGAGACGCACGTCTTCCAGGCGCATTCGGCAGCGCTCCAGCTCCTGGAACGTTTCAACTCGCAAGAGGGGCCCTGACAAGCTGTGCTCCTGCAGAGCCTGCTCGTCTCTACTACTGGATCCTGCTTCGGAACGGTATGCGGATATCGTACATCCTCCGTCATCTGCGACTCTTCTGCGCACTCCCGGGTCTGAACCACTTCGAAGGTTTGGGTTAAGGGCTTCAGTCTGTTTCTGCAAAGAGCGACCTCCATGGACAACCCAGCCACTCATGCGAGTGCTCGCCTGAAGAATGACGTCGCTGGAGGGCGGTCTCACATCAATTCCTGCAGCAAGGACGGTCTATACAGGGATAGTCTGGACACTTGATCATTGATCGACTCAAGTAAACAGAGTCGGATGAGATAGCCCATCAACTATGTGTCGTCAGCTCCAGCAAATTGGTTGAAGTTGTAAATTGCAGCTGTAATAAGCGCAATACTAACTTGCTATTTGGAGTTTCCCTTCGCGGCATATATACACATATGACCACATATGCATTCGTTCGAACCCCACCCCCGTCTGCACATGACACCTGAAAAGCCATAAAGCTGACCGTCCTGTGTTCAGCGGAATCAGCTTGCTGCCTCGGAGGGAACTAGGGTGCAAGCCGGTGCAGGGGCCGGGGCTTTAGGATGTTTGGCTTGGTGCTCTTTGAAATGGTGCTCACCCCGAAGCCCCTCACGGAAAATTGATCACAATTCCTGAATGGACCATGTGCAGCCCAAGTGGCACTGATCCGCCAGAGGAGTCTGCGTCTCTCGCCGAGTCTCTTGCCTGGACAGCGTGGCAATCGAAACAGTGCCCTCACTCTGCAACATCATGGAAAGTACGCAGACATTCAAAGGAGAGAGAGAGAGAGGAAAAGAAAATAGTGGGAGAGAGAGCGACAGTGACTCTGGTCTCAGCTAGGCCTGGAAGCGGCGCAAAGGCTGCCGGCGCTGCTACACCGCAGCACGCGGCTCCGGAAGCCCAGCTGCTCGACGAGGCCACCGCGGGCCCTCTGCGGCAGAGCGCCCCAGGCTCCTTCCTTCTTGGCCCAGGGCGTGGGTGCTGGTGCCGGCGTGATGGCCTCTGCCTCCTCAGGGGAGGCCTCGGCCCGAGGCAAGGCCCCGCAGGCGAAGATGCCCAGGCAGCTCAAGTTCTTGCGCCGCCGCGGCCGCCCGCGCTGGGCGGCGTCGCTGATCTGGTCGACGTCTAACTCCAGGCCATCCTCCACGCTGCTCGTCCGCCGCCTGCGAAGTCTGACATCACCGCTGAAAACCAGCGAACACAACCGCCATCCACCACAACCTGCCTCCTCCCGCCAAAGAAGGAAGGGGAGGGCGCCAGCGTGGCCAGCGGCGTGCGCCCTGAATGGCCCTGGCTCGGCTTCCTGGCAAAGGACAGAGATGAACCGAACACGCAAACCAGAAGCCAAAATAAGCCTTAAGAAGTGGGCCTAAATAAGCCGTAAGAAGCGGACCTTATAAACTACATAGTGAATATAGGCATTTCCCAAGATAGGGTCCCCTGTCGTATACCCCAAAATACTATACTCCTTAACAAGGGAACGCCTCGAAAGGGTAACCCCCCCATCTTCGGAAACCCCCCACAAAGGAATCCCGATTATGAAGTCACTGCATTCCTTAAGTACGGGGCACGGGGCTCCCTAAACCCTTTTTGCCACTGGCTTGCAAAGTCACGCCAGGAACGCACCCCTGATGTCGCTCAACTCCTTGAACCCTAAACCCCAAACCCCAAACCCTAAACCCTAAACCCTCAACCCTAAACCCTAAACCCTAAAACCCTAAACCCTAAACCCGAAACCCTAAACCCCCAAGCCAGCTCTGCGCACCCGCCACGCGCGCCCCCGAACCGGCCTCCTGGCGAAGAGACGGCTGAGCCCTCTCTTCGGCGTCTCGGACTCGCCCGTCCACCCAAAGTTCATCCTTTGTTAGGGTTTAGGGTTTAGGGTTTAGGGCTTAGGGCTTAGGGCTTAGGGTTTAGGGTTTAGGGCTTAGGGCTTAGGGCTTACTGTAGAGTTTAGGGTTAGGGATTGTAGGGTTTAAGGGTTTAGGGATTATAGGGTTCAAAGGTTTAGGGATTATGGGGTCTAAGGGTTTAGGGATTATAGAGTTCAGGGATTATAGATTTAGGGTTTTTGGGATGATAGGGTTTAGGTTGGGATGTTCCCCCTTACTAACAGTCCTTAGTAGGGGATTATTATAGGGGGCACTATAATCCCTATTAAGGACTGTCAAAGTTCATCCTTTGTGGGGAGTAGGGTTTAGGCACTATAGGATTTAGGGATTATAGGATTTAGGGATTTTAGGGTTTAGGGATTACAGGGTTTAGGGATTATAGGGCTGAGGGTTTAGGGATTATAGGGTTCAGGGATTATAGGCTACAGGGATTAGGAATGGTGGGGATTTGGGTTTATGGGGTTCAGGGATTAGGTCGGCTCCTCTTCCAGACGAGTAGAGAATGTCGAAGACGTTTGCTTCAAACATCAACCCTCAACCCCGACGCGCACAAGCCCGAAACTCCCAACACCAAAAACAGACTTAGCAGCAAAAAACCGTGCCACAAACCCGAAACGCGAAACTCCCAGCCGAAAACTCTGATGAGCACCGCTGAGCAAGCAAGAGCCCCTCAGCTAAACACAGCTTTGACAAGAAAAAACAGAAAAGGCCCTGCCCCCACACCTCTCACTTCCACACCACCCCGCCCCCCTTCTAATACCTAAACCCTCAACCCTGAACCCTACACCCTATAAACCCTAGAAACCCTAAAAACCCTAAAAGCCCTGTAAACCCTAAAAAACCCCATCAACCCAAAAACCTGAAAGCCTGCCAAAGCAGGTCTCCTGGCGAGGTGCAAGGGGGAGCTTGGCCTAACGTCAGAGCATGCCAGGCATTGCGGGAGGCCCCACCGATCTCGGAGCCAGGCTGCACAGGACTCTCTTTTGAGGGGTTTGGGGTTTAGGGTTTAGGGTTTAGGGTTTAGGGTTAGGGTTTAGCCGTGATTTCCCGATGCGCCAGCCCCCAAGAGTGGTTTCTGCGCGTGGCAGGCACCCCCGAAACACTATCTTCCTTGCCATCCTGTTGGGCACGTTCTCACAGTGTGGGATGTGCCACCAGCAGTTGAAAATGGTCACCCAAAACCAGTAGGCCGCACGGGACCAACACTGCAGCACGCCCGCACACTGCCAAGCACCTCCAAGATCTTTTTTTGAAAGCTTGCAGACCTCGCGGCGTCGCGGCCTCACTACAGTCTTTGACAACTTGATACGGCTATAGAAAATGGATGAAATGCTAGAAGGAAACATATGCGCGTACCCGGCTTTGCCCGTGGCCGAGCCAAGCAGGGCTTCGTGCCTGCAGCCTGTGGCCCAGGACCCCCGGATGCCTTCAAGGAGCTCCAAAAAAAAGCAAAAGAAAGCCTTGAAATGCTCACGCGGTGTGTCCAGATCGTCGATAGGTTTCTCAGGGCCTCCGGGTTGAAAAGCAGCTTCAAACCTGCTTTTGTGCAACGCGGCGTCGCGACCAGAATTCTGGTTGCTGTTTAAAATATCGTGGGGGGCCCTCCATGGCGCCTCTCAGCTCACTTGGCTGCCTCCTGGAGCATCTTCCGGCACTCCTCGCAACCTGCAAAGAGGGAAGCACAACAGTTGGGACTTCGCTATTCTCAAACTTTTAACAGCGTTCGCTCTTTGCGGGGACCTACAACTATTTCAAAAGCCTGCCAGAAGGTGAAGCTGAGCTACTCTTCCCCCTGCATCAGCAAGCACCCCCACCCCGCCCTACCTTACCACTACAAAAGCCTGCTCACGGACCACCACCACGAGGAGCACCAGCACGCAGATCATTTAGGTGTTTCGGGTTTATCCCGGTTGCGCTGCACTCAATGCTTCAGGGCCTAGCCGCTCCCCTTGAAACAACAACACGGCTGCGACGGTGACCTGTTGCGCCGCCGCGCATTGACATGTCGTAGGCAGTGAGGCCGCCGCTCTTCAACTGGCACCGTGTCACGGCAACAACCCTGAGTAACCCCACCATAACTCGATACCTGGGACCCTCCTTACCTATAGCTTTTATGGGTTACACCTACGAATTAAGGGTAGTTGCCACTAAACTGTAAATAGGGTCCCATGTACCCAGGCCACGGCCCGAAGACATCATTCTTGGTGGTGGCATCCCGTCACGGCCAATGATCTGTAGGGCCCTGTAGGGCGTAGCAATCCGTACTTGGAGGTTCATGGTCCTTATGAACCAATTATAACTGTACTTATAACCCACTTATAAGGCCCTTAAGTGCCCGAATATGGTTAGAAGTGTACAATCCCTAACACCGCAGTTAAACCTAAAACCCCGCACCCTAAACCCTTAAACCCGCACACCTCTCGCACCCCAAATCCACAAAATGGGGGTTTCCGGAAATACGGGGTACCTTATTTGGGGGTCCTCCAGGGGAATCCTACTATTTTGGGGTCTAGAACCCCTAAACCCTAAACCCTAAACCCTAAACCCTAAACCCCCATGTGCATATTAGGGGTAACCTATTTTCGGAAACCCCCAAAAACACTGCAAGCGATGCAGCTGCCATGCCCCCCCCCCCTTTTGGCCACCTTGGCATCTGCACCGGCCTCCAGCAGCAGCTTCACCTGTTGAGGGCGTGGGGTTTAGGGCTTGGGGTTTAGGGTTTAGGGTTTAGGGTTGAGGGTTGAGGGTTGAGGGTTGAGGGTTGAGGGTTGAGGGTTGAGGGTTGAAGGTTTAGGGTTTAGGGTTTAGGGTTGAGGGTTGAGGGTTGAGGGTTGAGGATTGCGGGTTTAGGGTTTAGGGTTTAGGGTTTAGGGTTTAGGGTTTAGGGTTTGGGGTTTAGGGTTTAGGGTTTAGGGTCTACGGGCTAGGGTTTATGGTGGAACCAAAGGCCCTCAGAAAGCTTGAAGCGCGTCGCCCGTGTGTTGGACGCCCACGAGATCCCCTCATAACAGGGGCCCGCAAAAAGACCCCCGGGCAACCCAGGCACCATGTCACTGATGCCGTTGGAAGCTGCCGACATCAGTGGCGTGCGCCTCGGACAGCATCTTTTCAAGTGCAGGGTTTAGGATTGAGGGTTTACGGTTTCGGGATATTCAGGCGTAGAGGATTGGTCTTCGCTGTGAGTCACTCCAGCAACAGAACTGCGAACAAACAGGCATCGCGAGCCAAGAACGAACCCCATAACTCAACTCCACATGTGGGGCACGTCCTTGGAGGATACTGCTAGTGGTCGGGAGCTGAGCACCCTGCCCACTCGCGGAGGCGAGGTTGATGTCCGCACCACCCTCGAGGAGCGCCTGTGTGGCCTTCAGACACGTCCACTGGCCACTCTCCCGAGGAGGAGACATACGAGGAGACGGACATGCTCAGACGAGGTAGGCTCTGCCCCCAAAGCTGCAGCATGGGTCAGACGCCTAATTACCACTGCTAGTCCAAGTTGGGATGCTCCCCGGTATACTGACAGTCCTTAGAAATAGGGGGTACTATAACTTCTATTCAGGACTCTAACCTGATAAGGGGGAACATCCCCAAAATCTAGGCGAAGTATTGAAGATACCCTTGGAGCTCCCGGTCCTCAATGCTGTCGGCACGAACTGCATATCGCAGAGCCGTCCAGCCATACTGGTCCTTCGAGGTCAGCGCAGACCAACCCACTAAACGGCAAAGGGTGGAGAGAGCGACTTTCTTGCTCCGACTTCCGTCTGGCCCCACCAACTATCAAGCAACACCTTCTGGGTTCTGGTGCGTGTGCCTCGGCTTGCCTGGTGCACTTTGCGCTCAGTAGCTATACCCTTTGCTTTTCATGCAGCAAGGACCTGATTCAGCAGGCCACCTCACAGACAGATCCGCCACTGCACAAGACGCCTAGGCCGCTGTCCTGCGCATTGAGGTTGGCGCCGTTCTTGACGTAGGCCTGGACTTCCTGGGCCCGTACTCAAAAGAGCCCACAATCTGGGGCTCGTTGCCTCAACCGTTCTTTCTTTAGACGTTAGCCGAACTCAGCCTTGACCTCGCATTCCAGCCGGAACACTCCAAGCCCCCGGCGTTGGCGTCGTTCTTGTGCGCTGCCATCATCAGCGGCGTCCTCGGATTGCCAATGAAACAGCGCAGCCCGGAGCAGCCTGGGGTTTGGGGTTTGGGGATCATTGCGACGTATGCGCCCTCAGATCCACTCTTTCCCTGCCTGACACGTGCCTACCTCCATCACTGGCTCTGGTCTCTAGGTCGTCCTACACCCTCGAATTACCAACCAAAAAACAAACCACCATCCCAAGCCCGCAAGCCCCAATCCTCAAACTCCCTAAACCTCCCTTACTCACGACAGGCGCGCGGCGTGCCACCATCGCCCAGGGAGCCGTCGCCCTCGAAGCCCAGGTCCGAACGTCGCAGCACCGAGGTTGACCCTTGGGATCCCATGAAGGCTACATGGGGTCTTTCGATGGTGGGGTTTTTGATGTGGTTCGGGGTTTAGGGAGTGCAGGGTTGAGGGTTGAGGGTTGAGGGCTGAGGGTCTACGGTTTGCTGGGGTTTGGGGGGGATTTGCGCATCAGCATGGATGTGTTCGGCTTATAAGCAAAGTAGGCAAACTTCAGGATGGGTTCACGGTGTTTCTGACGTGGAGGATGTCTTGGCAGGCTGCACAGAGTAAGATCTTCGTGTGTGCTACATTTTGGGCATGCCACCATTCTCCGACGCAAGAACTGATGCATCGATGTCCTGCCCGGGCCCCCCACTTGGGCTGGCAAATTGGCCCACGAAACACAAGGGCGCCCACCTGAGCTGTGTGTTCACGGCGGGATGTGGCCCCATGGAATCCAAGCCCTGAACCTACCGGACAGCACGTGAAAATTTGAAGTCCAGTACGTCGAAATCTCCCCAACCCAAGCACCTCCGAACCCTAAGCCATGGGGTGGGGGGGGGGCAGCCATCGGCTTGTTGAAGAGCCCCTGGCGTTGAACTGCAAGTGTTTCGATTGCTTCGCATGGCTTGGCTTAAGGTGTGGAGCCTGCAAGCATGAGCAAGCACAAAAAGGGCTCAGCTAGGTTTCAGTATTAGCCTGACGGAGCAGACTCAGCCCCCGGCAGCAACGCAAGGGAGGCCTTGATTCAACTCCCAGCTCGGGTCACGGATTGCCGACGACGCAAGCCACACAACAATCAGTTCGACGAAATTCGCTCAACCTCCGCGCCAACAATCTTTGGCACTTGATGCGTGCTGGGGCCATGGCAGCACGGCAAACACCTCGCAAGGCTGCCAGGCATGCATGGCACGCGGCTGGCACTAACACCACAAAATCAGCGAACCAAAACTGCCCTGACACCTGTCTGCTCTAAATCTTGCAGAAGGTTATAGTGCAGGAACAATAGCCGCAACCATTGTTACAAGTATCGCAACGGCTAGTGTGCTGAATGACACTGTGTGGGCACCTGCGCTGGATCATGTCTCCCAAGAGTGGTTCATGGGCAGGGTGTAGGTGCGAAGAATCTGATGTTTTTTACTATATAATCATTTTATACTGGTGGATTAGCCTCTCCCCCTTTGCCACTTCTTCGACGACGTGAACTCTCG
Organism: Symbiodinium natans; assembly: GCA_905221605.1. Lineage (NCBI taxonomy): Eukaryota > Dinophyceae > Suessiales > Symbiodiniaceae > Symbiodinium > Symbiodinium natans. The sequence continues at coordinate 293,656 of CAJNDS010002084.1, read as the reverse complement.
TCGAGACTACCTGAGGCCCTGGCGGCGTCGAGCAGCCATGGCCTGCATGCGCGATGGCCGTCAACATGGCGAGCAGATATTGAGAACGAACCCTAAAATTGGGGGTCGTAATTATACCCTATACTACGATAATTCCTATTAGGCATTTGAAATGGACATGCAGGTTGGGACGGCCATGACACCACGCAGAATCAGTTTGGGGGGTTGCGGCTGGAGGCTTTTCAGGGAATTGAATCTGAATTCGCCGTGTTGTGCCATGCCGTAAACAACACAACGCACTGTCGCCGCAGTGGAAGCTACAAAGGCCATAGAAAGAAGTCTTCGTCACAGCCATAAAACGCAAGCGAACTTCGAAGGATTCTATTCCTGATAATTGAACCATGAAAACTCCCAACCGGCCCATAGTGTAGATTGACCCAACGTAGGTGCAGCCCAGCCGCTTGTTGTTGAAACGGAGGTCGCAGTTTACTGAAGAGCCGCCACAGCTCTGCCGAAGACCATATTCTGGTGTGACATGTTGTGATCTCCTTGCTGCACTAGGACTGACTCTTGAAACCTGAAACCCTAAACCCTAAACCGTAAACCCTAAACCCTAAACCCTAAACCCTAAACCCTAAACCCTAAACCCTAAACCCTAAACCCTAAACCCTATAAACCCTAAACCCTACACCCTAAAACCCTAAACCCTAAACCCTAATGCAAGAAGGCACGCTGTTTTGCTTCGGACTGCAGTCATTGGCAGCCGCGGGCGAAGCAGCAGGCGTAGAATCCCTGCCCCATCCGGCAAGAAGGGATGTTATTCAGAGCTTTTATCCACGGCAATGATCGGAGTTGAAGCATGGACCGTTCTGTAAACGATGTTCCCTCTTTTAGTGCTTCAAAAACAAGGCACTGTTCGATACATTGTCGTCTTACTGTTAAACTTCGCCTGCTGAGTCACGGTCAGGTTAGATTCAAGCGTCTTCCTTCGGGGTATCGATATCGACACATGCCACGAATGCCTGACTTTCTTTTGCTGCAAAAGCATGCAAACACAACAATGATGAAAGTGAGATGTCCGCGGTGGCAGTGCTCAAGCCTTCATCCCCACTGAGCAAGGCGCATGGGAAGTTGGTTTCGGGTTTAGCGGTCGGGCATAGAATGACGAACCCCGAGCTCAAACTCCAACATCTGACGCTCGAGAAGCCCGCAAGCTCTGACATTCGAAACTTGGGACGTTCAACCCTTACACTAACAATCCTTCATAGGGATTATGTTAGGGGGTACTACAATCCCAACTCAGGCCTGCTAGTATAATAGGGAACATCCTAATGCGAAACCCTGAAACCAAGTCGGTTTCCCAACTCCGCTCCTGTTCTGCTCTACCGGGTCGGGTGGACAAGCCGCAGAATCCAAACCCTCTGCTCTCTCCAGCTGGGCCTGCTTCTGCTTTAGCTGCGCCACCTGTTTCACGACCGCTGTTGTTACCGCTTGAAGGTTCACACGCTGCACCTCAAAAAAACCCTACACCCTAAACCCTAAATCCTAGATGCGGTTAGCAGTGCCTCCTTGTCGTGCTCCCTCTGGATGGCCACCAGCTGGGCCTTGTGCTCCTGGAATATATAGGGGCTGGTGGGCCCGGTATCTACAATGACTGGACTTGGAGCTCGTAGAGTTCAGGGTTTCAACACGGGAAGGTTGGGGGTTTCAGCTGCTGTTTCGGGAATTGAGCCGCGCGCCCTTCATAGGGATTTGTCCTTAATAGGGATTTTAGTACCCCCCCCCCCTATTGTATCTCCATTAAGGACTGCTGGCATAAAGGGGAACATCCCAATGTTGAGTGCTGTAAGGGGTTTAGGGTGTAGGGCGTTATTAAAGTTGAAGGGGGCTCGAGGGTTTGTAGGCTGACGGGGTCTACAGGGCTCATGGCAGGTTCAGGCCGCACGGTTTCGGGTTTAGGCTTCGGGGAGCTAGGGCAACTCGCAACCCTAACATCTCCAAAGCAAGCCGTTGAGAAAAAAAAACCGCGCCGAAGCACTAACCCTCAAGTCAACCCTAAAGACCAAACCCAAGCCACAAATATGAGCCCTAAAACGCCAAAGCCCAAACCCACACAGGACCCTAAAACCCACGAAGCCCCAACCAAACTTTGAAGCAAACTAAAGCCTAGAAGCCCAAAAAAACAACCCTAGACAAACAGCCCTAAAACTTAAACTCTACTAGGCCCTTACCCCTAAACCCTGAACTCTCTTAAGCCCTAGACCCCAAAACCGTCGAAGATCCACCTCCAAGTCGCAAACCCTTATTAGGAAGATGCCTGAGGACCCAAAAAGTCCACTTATAGTAGCTAAGGCATTGGTGTTGTGATCCCACGCTGAGCAGAATAGCTACTTTGTCTTTATCCTCCTATGAGGATGCACTTTGTGCGCCATTATGGACTTAGCTGCTTAATATATACATTGGACAAGCTTAGGCTCGTAAATTCCAATCATCATCCCAAATGATGCAAATTGGTACCCTGCAATATCCTGGACCCTCAAGTCAATTGACCAGCGCCGCTCCCAGACTGCTCTACCAGGGGTTTAGGGTTTGGGGCATCTTTTCCTGAGAGGCCGGCCCTGCACCCGTGCACGGATGGAATACGGGCCAGCGGCGAAAGGGTGAGAAGTCAAGGCTTAGGGATGCTTGGGACTTCGGGTAGGTTACGAAACCCTTGTTGCAGGTAAAACCCTAACATCCTACAACCCGAAAACCCTAAAACCCTAAAACCCTAAAACCCTAAAACCCTAAAACCCTAAAACCCTAAAACCCTAAAACCCTAAACCCTAAACCCTACAAAACCCTTGTTGCAGGTATCTCCTGCAGCTTTGCTGTGGTGCAGAGGGCTTCCTGCAATTTTTCTGCAGCTTTGGAGGATGCTTTTCGATCATGCAGCTGCAGGCTTGAAAAGAGGTCGTGAGTTTCAGACCCAAAGTCGAGGAGCCTCCATTCTCAGGCTGAGGGGTGTTGAGGTTTCGTGGGAGTTGTAGTTCTTGCGTCTTGCAGTTTGCGGGCTTGCGATCTGCCGAGTTTGGCATCAACGTTCCATCAACAATCTTTGGGGCTACTTTCTGCCAAGACTGACCCCGCGCACATTGCTTTTTAAGTAGGCTGTCATCAGAAGGATGAATCACAACTACCTCGGGGTTGACACGAAACCACTACCAACGTCTCTTGGGTCGCCCACCAACGACTGAAAAGGCACAGGGCACCAGGTCCTCGGCCATCTGCAGCAGAGAGCCGATCCTTGGCTCTCGAGGCTCTGCAAGGAGATCGAAGCTCCAAACTATGAGATTCTGGTTGGGGCTTGACGATGCACATGCTGGCAACCTTTCACCCCTGGAGCCTATATGCCGGGAACCAAACGCTTCAAGTAGTGGATTCCAGAATTGGGAAAAATTTATTTGTCAGGGCCGAGGCACGTGCTCGCCTGCTGATCGACTCGCTCCCTTAGCTGCGCCATTGCCTGCGCAGGTGTTTGATGCTTGGGAGCTGGCACATTCGTTTGGGACGCCGCTCAAGCCACAAGAAAAAACAAGAAACAAACCACAACAAAAACTAAGCAAACCACGACATAAAGACTCCGGAGTAACTTCTGGGGACCAGATACGGGCTATATAGGGCGTTTTGAGGCACGATTCCGGAATTGCACCCCAATAACAACGTCGATGGAAAATCTCTGCCTGGGGCCTGGGCTAGGGATTTCAAACGTCGGTGCTGTTCTGGCCAAGCTGGGTTCCGGGCAGAATTCGAGCTGCTGTCAGGAAGCGGGCAGACCGCGCCACACAACGACAACGGCATCGAGCCTGGCACGACACGAGGCTTCTCGCGGATGATTCTTATAACCGTTTCGGACTGACGGTTATTTGAGCGAGGCGCAGAGAAAGCCAAGTCTGGACCTAACGGTTTTCGGATTGGCGGCATGAAAGAAGCCCAAAACGAGCTCCACAAGTCAGACCCTGATATCTGCTCCAAAACCTGGAACTGGCAACGCACCTCTGTCACCATCACTTCTGGGCGTGGGGCCAGCCTCCGCAGCACCCGTCCTACACCATGAGTCCGTCCACGAGCACCCGATCTTCTACGTCGGACTCATGGTTTTTGAGAGGTTGCGTAGCGCAAGCCCAAGACCTCAAACCTGTCGCTGCTACGACGAACGTTGGAAAACGATGAGACTGTTCTGCCATCAACGCATTGAGGCTGAAGCCTTTCTGACACCCTACGCGTTAGGTTCGGAAGCCCTAGGTTTAGGGCTTAGGGTTCAGGGTTAAGGTTTTAGAGGCCCTACTCCCTAAACGAAGCTATTGTTCCCTCACGACACAAGTCGCAGAGCTTGCGCCCGAAGACCTTCTTGCTAACATGGCACGGGATGGCATGCGTTAGGGCTTGGTGGGGCCTCTTGCACGACGTAGCCCTCATGCTTCAGGAGGCACATGCGTGGCAAAAGGCCTCTGGAAGGCACAGCGATCCCAGCTATGCCAGGTCGCCTTCCAAAGCCTTTGCGATCATCATCTGAAGAATTGAAGCTGTACTGTTGGGTTGACAAAAGTGCTGCTCACACACACCAACACACGCACACACGCACGCACGCACGCGCGCACGCACGCGCGCACGCACGCGCGCACGCACGGAAAACCAATCAAAGCAGAAGCTTAAACAAATTAAAC
>CAJNDS010002084.1:223971-283971 GCA_905221605.1 Symbiodinium natans | reverse complement strand
GACCATGCAGCAAATCTGCATTGTGTGAGATGGTGTTGTTGCGTTGTCTTTGCGCTTTGTACTTTGAGACGCAGACAGGTGTCGAGCTTGTCTTTGCGTGACACTTAGCACATCACGTTTACAATGATGTGGCCGCCGTAGCGGCACTCCCTTTGAGAGCCTAGTTTCGACCAGAAAAAGAAAAAACCTGTACACACGAGTGCACCGCGCTCGCGCGCGAGTGCAAAGACATGGCATGGTACATCCTAAGATGTGGGGGTGAAGCATGTTACAGATTCCTAGCAATGACGGCATAGTGGATATGTGATATCGCAACGTTTGAGATGTGCGAGTGCACGGTCATGGCAGAGGGTGACTGGCCTCTTTCGTGACCATCCGCACCCAGCGAGCGCTCCCCGCCCGCCGGATCTCAACATCCTGCCGCATGTATGTTTCACAGTCCTAACACAATGAAATACACGACGAGCGCGATGTCAGTCTGGCTGTTTTCAGATGTCATGGTCAGGATTTTACGCAGTAAAGAAAGTTGTTTTTTTCTTTCTTTTTATTTCAATCGTCCTCTCTGTTTCTTTATGTTTTCTTTACTTGTTTTTTGTCGTTTTATTATTTCGTTCTTTCTTTCTGTCTCTTCAACTATTATTTTTCTCCATTTGGTGCTCTTTGTTTTTGTTACTGTTGCATTTGCCTTTCTTCTTTTCTTGCTTTCATTCTTCGTTTTCATTCTTGTAGTTCTTTCCTTCTTTTTCATTCTTCTTTCTGTCTATTTGTTTATTTCGACTCTGTTTCGGTCCTTCCTTTCTTTCTTTCCTCTTCTTCCTCGAGCCTCCCCAGCGCCACCCCCCCGCTCTTCGAGACAGCCAAGCCCCAGGCCCCTTTCTTCGATAAAGTGGAGGCTTTTCACTAGAAAAAAACAGAGAAAATAGCTCGTTTCAATGGAGAAAATGGAAGTTTTCCTGCCCTCCCAACACCCCCTCCCCCCCCCCCCCCCCCAAAAAAAAAAAAATCGCGAGGAAAATCAAAAAACGCGACAAAAAACAGGCCCCGCCGTTTCTTTCCGGCCGGGCGCTCCACAGGCTCGGCAAGGAACTAGATTCAACCTAACTGAAACAAAACAAACCGCCGGCGAAACATGCTTGTGCAGGTCCGCTGCAATCGTGGATTGCTGCACCGTCGCGCTTAGAGTGTCGCCATTGGCCAAGCCAGCTGTCTGAAGCGTACAACCATCATCTAGCAGCTGGCCTGCTTCAGGCAGGATGTAGCAAGTCATTGAAGATTGGGTCGACTTGGTTCCCATTCGGGGGAATACAGTAGTTGTTGAGATCGAAAGTGAGTAAATCAGATCAGTCCCGTTCCGACGCTCTGCTCTGGCAAGGGCACCTGCAGATGTGATGAGCGCGGTGATGCCTGATGTTCGGAGCTCCTTGCAATGCGCATCATGCGATGTCACTACAACTTTGCTGGAATTGAGCATTCCCGCCCACTCTCAACTCGTGCCCCCGCCCCTCTCCTTCTGAGCGAGCTTCTTAAACTCTTGGACTGTGCAGTCCTCAGCTCTACTGCCACCACTCTGCTACGTGTTCACCCGTCGCGTGCATCTACTACGACCTTACTGTAAATATCTGGAAATCTGCTAGGACTGCTAGGAGTTTAGGCCAAGCCTCAGGTTGAGTGGCAATGCGAGCCGTTCGGCCGCTGAGCAGTGCCACGCCGACGGCAAAGGACATTAACTTATCGTGGGACCGACACGAGACTGAAGAACCTTTCTCTTTGCTCAACTTCCTGCCTTCTTAAAAACCGCATGGGCAGTTCAAGGGATGCATTTACATCTGATTTTCAGTTGCGTAGTGCCGCGCTATGACAGCTTCAAAGAAATGGCTGCGGCGGCCGAAGGTCATTTGCAACCCCTCAAAAAACTTGTTAACATTGTTTCTGTCCTTGAAGCTCCTTGCCGATTCGCAGTCGCGTCAGGGAGAATGCCTTGTCATGCCTTGTCCACTTTGCCCTCCAAGTGAGGCACGCTCTGCTTGCAAAAGCTCACGTTCACGAAGTAACTCCTCGAACAGCGGACATCCTTTTGCTGAATCTGGCTTGCGGACGGATTTGTGGCGGGCTACAAGCATGCCAAGAGGTCTGCAAACGGTCTTCGCGACGAGCTTGGCAGGCTGGGCGCCTCCTGGACTCGTTGCATCTCTTCCAGCTTCTTGGCCACAAAAGCCTCAGGTTCATGGAGCCCATGCAGGGAGGGTCGATCCCCCAAACACACTGAAATCTCTAAAAATCCTTCTGGTACGGACTGCCTCTACCCATTCAGTGTCATCAAGGCCTTCTTTTTCGGCAGCTGAACATGGCTACCAGAACAGCATGTGATGACAGGCTACCTCCACAACAGCAGAGGGTTCGTGCGCCACTTCCAAGTTGATCTGCGGACGGTTCCTCGCAAAGCGAGCGTGATGCCTACTTGCAGAGGTGTCAAGAATCGAAATATCGTACCCTCAGCATGAAAATGTCCAGCTGAGTCTAGCTTGTGAAGTGAATATATTGCCGGCAAAGTAGTGTGTGTGTGTGTGTGTCAGCACATCACGTTGCTGAAGCGTGCTCTTGCGGACATGCGCACGCAGGTACGTAGACTCCATCCTCCGTCTGCCTCATATGTACCTACTGGAGGCTGTCTCGTCGCATGGCAGTTCACTGAATTCCGAGTGGGCAATCCTGACAAGCTTGGCCCTCTTGCCGAACTCCAGGGAGCAGCGCGTCTCCTGGCAGAGACTTCCGGCAGCGCACACAGCTGCCGACCATCTGTGCCTCAGCCCTCTTGACGCCGCATTCCCCTGGACAATCTCTGAGCAGTCCTCCCGATCAGATGCCTCAGATTCCGCAGCAAGCAAGGGCCACAGATCCGCATAGCAAATCACGGGTGACCAAACTGATACCACAGCGTTCTGCCCAGATGCCTGCACAGAACAGGTGATGATCAGGCAAGTCTTCGAGCTGCCACCGAAACCTGACGGTCGCAACTCAATGAGAGGCATCCTTGGTCTTTACTTTGCAGGTCCAGATTAACGGTAACACATTATTGATGGGTTTGAGTGGAATCTGAACACTTGCGAATTTCGCTTGGATGGCTTGAAATTATGTCAACGAGAACAGTTGTCACATGTCACTCAACCACTCCAAACTCTGAGACTCCGAGTTTGCTTGGGGGGCCAAGAGGCTCTCGGCTAGGAGGCGTGTCAGCATCGAGTCTCGGTATGGCACCAGCCTAGCAAATGGAGAGCGGGATGAAGCCCCCTCTGTGTCCATATTGCAACCCTACTCCCCCCCCTTTAGGCACCGGGCTGCATGGAAGAGCCATTTTGGCTCGTCAGGCGCTGGATGACCAAGGCCAGCTGCGAAAGCGACCTCTTGGAAAGAGCACGGCGATGCAAAGCGCGAAGCAAGCAGACGAAGTCCGAATCTCCTTTCGTGCTCAGGGAACCTGAGTATTGTCGAGTTTCTATGACAGACATCCTGCAAGACGGGCAGGCATTGAACTCTGGGACCTGTATCCATGCAGCCTCTAGCTCGAACAAGCCATAACGCCTGAACGAATGCCAACAGCAACCTTCTTCAGCGAGCACTGCCCATGAACTTACCCAGACCCAGAATACCAAAACAGCCGACCTCACAAAAGCATACGAACTCGCAACGAATTCTGGGTTCGGGGCTTGTTGATCTCGCCCGCTTCCCGGCGCTGGTCTCGAGGGGTTCGGAGCCTCTCAAGGCGAAGTTGGAATGGAAGCCCATTCATGCCCATTCATGCCCATTCGCAGCCACCCGCAGCCTCTTGAGTATTCCTTTTTTATGTTAGGGAAGATAGATGCGGTCGCCGCCACCTCTGAGCCCGAGGCCCTGAGCCACTTCCGCGGCGTGTTAGAGTGGGACCTGGCATGGGGTGCCCCTGTTGCTGCTGGGCACCACTCGCAGAGCGTTTTTTATGGACAGTTACACCAGCTTTGCCAAGCTTTCGTTGGAGCACTAGCTCTGCATTTCTTCTGTCTTGAGTATGACCGTTGACGGCACGCATCATGCGTTGACACACGGACAAAAAAACGGAATCAACACAGAACTCAGCACCGACAAGCTGGTGCTGACTCATACACCGTTAGAAGTTCTCCCACCTCGCGGTGAAGCAAAGTCCGTGGACATCGACCTGCGGTGGGCATGCTTGCAGTGCGCTATGTTGACAGCTGGACCTGCAATCAATACTCATCGATACAGTACTGCTCTCTGAGGCCAAGTCCGTTTCAGTCGCTCACTGCCGGCCAAGTCCACTAAATGAAGCCTTCAAGCTTGGCATAGCTTGGGAGCAAGCCAAAGCTACACCATGCTGCGCCGCATCCAACATCCCATGCTCGGCCAGCAGTGTTCCCATCGAGACACATCCGGCCTGCCGCGAAGCGTTGCCCCGATCTCGGGGTCCCGCTGCGTGGCGGTCAGCGTAAAGATCAGATGCGACCTGGCATGCAAGCCCGAGACAAAGTAGGCGTAGACTCTGCACATGTATCTCAGTGCTCTGAGCCCTTGTGCCTGCTGCTGTGGTGGTTCATGTCAGTCCGCGCAGTCTCCTGGCAGGTGGCAGTACAGAGAATGCTGTAGCTGCACCAGCACTGGGAAGCTCCAGGACATGCAACTTCACAACAAAAGCCCATCCCAGAATCGTCGCAGGCGCGGCCCTGCGCTTCATGCCTTCGGCCAGGGCTGCTAAAGCCTCCTCAGGTGAGGAAGCCTCGCAACATCAAAGCAAAGCTCGAACTGTGTCATCGCAGCATATGACAACACGGTGGAGAGGTGCCAACAGGTTCTTGCCTGCAGATGCAGTAAAAAAAGCCATGCTAAGGTCTCGCTACAGACATTGTGACCGGCGTTTCACACTTCAAGAGGCCTGCCGCCTCACAGCGTCTGGGCAGCGAAAGCTGGCACCTGAAAAGGCACCCTCAGCATGTTCTGCTACCGTCTCCCATGCCTTTCTCAGGCTGTGGAACGGCGACCCAGTGCAATGCAACTCAGTTCTGGTCTTGCGATTCGGCACAAGAACCCTGGTTACACGCGGACAGTCAAAGTTTGAAAGTAACAGCTTTGTGCCAAACCTTCGTGATCTCCACGAACTTCGTGAACGTCAACCTCAGTATATAAGCAAATCGGGAGGGACACGGTGACATGCGCGTCGTGCAGAGTGTGAGCTCCATGCGGCTCCGTGCGGCTTCAGTGGATTTGGGGGGGGGGGGGGGGGGGCGGGGGGTACAGGTACTCTACAGTTACAAAACAAATTGCATAGTACTGAGGTTTGCAGACATGTACAGTATTGTACAACTGTACAGCATTGTACAGTATTGTGATTCTACAGTATTGTGTGCAATAATTCGCAGGCGTGAGCTCGTAAGAGCCACGCCAGTGCGCTCGGAATATGTCCAGCTGCACATTGTGGCGTACGTCAACTTCGAGACAACACCGAAGCATGACCGCATGTACAAGCATGTAAAAGCATGTGAAATCATGTAAAACCAGCAATTTGCAGGAGACATGAAGGCAACCGTCTTGTCGCCGCTGCGGTAAACGCTTGTCACAACGATGCAAGCTGAGCTGGCGGCATGAGTCACAGCTCCTGGACTCAGGAGATCTCGCACCTTCGTTACAGAAGGGCGGCACGAAAAACAGCAACAACACATTTTTACGCACATAGAAATATTCATGATATAACTTGACTCAAGTACGTGTACAAGGATGCCACCTGACAAATGGGCTACAAAGTTTCTGGCAGCTCCACGGCAATATCGCGACCCCATGAAAACTGCAGGCAATGTCCCGGCATGTGTGGTTAAACGAACCTTTTCTGGGAAACCTTCAGATTGCGAAAACTAGCTTTCCCTTCGTTCCGTGAGCAGAAGTTCGAGCACACATCACTCCAGCTTTCAAGTCCAGTGAGCCTTTCGCAGGCACGAAGGAACAAGGAGACCCAAGTTCCTGGAAGCTATATACACCGCATGCGCCACACTCCAGTTCGCAAGCCTCACGCCCCGGAATCAATGCAAATTAGTTCTTGTCTCACATTGTCTCACGCAAAAACTAGCCACATGCCATGCTGTAGATTTGCCACAAGCCCTTTGCCTTGAATCCATGACAAGGATCTTTAGATCAACACTCATGTGTACGGCTGTATACCCAGCGGATGTTCAGCAAGAAGCTGTTCTCTGCAATGTCGTTAGATGCACATGCACATGCTGCGAACCAAGCTCAGCATCGGGCACGCTCGTTGTATATCTCGAGGACTGAAACATCAACAGACCAAAGGGATCCTGACACGAGAGTTCTGGAAAAAAACCAAAGCTTGTGCTTGCTCTCAGGTAAGCTCCCTGCTCTGCGCCAATGCATCGAAGATGCAGTGTATGGCTCTTGGGGCCACCCCTCTGAACCTCGGGAAGCAATGTTGCAATATGTTGCAGACCCAGACCGGTACAAGAAAAACACTTTCATGTTCTTGGAGCTGGCGTTCTCTGGGCGTCTTGCTTTGAGGTTCCAACGACCGTGTGGGTCTTCCCTGACCCAGTTTGGCCTCAAAGCATTGCTTGCCACACACACACAGAGACACACACAGACACACACACACACACACACACACACTCGTTCGAACAACCAAACTGTGAGAACAGCGCGGATGAAATTCCCGGCACGCTCTCTTCATCGAACAGACTGCTACAGCCATACAGTCGCTACAGCTATACAGTCTAAGCCCTCTCAACTTGTCGGAACAAGCTTCCCACCATAGGCAATGACTGCACCGTTGTAGCCACTTATGACCGCCTTCCCGTTGGGGCAGATCATTGCGGACACACTCAACTGCAACTCGATCTATTGTTCTCATTGTTCTTAATCTCATTCATAAGTGTGCTATTCAGCTCCAACTGGCAGAAGCACCGACATCCGCTGCTGTCCATGCGACCACCTGCCTCGCAAATGGGTGCCACAGCGACATTAAAGACCTGACAGGGCTGGGGATATCTGCATAACAGTTGAGAAGCGATACATCCCTAGCCATCTGTCACATCGAGCGCAAGCCTCCTCCTGAGAGGTGTCTTCTGGAAAAACGTGGTCGAACTGGTACTGGGCCTGATGCACAGATGGACCAGTACGAGGAACCAATGTGGTGACTGGATGTGCACATTTCGGGCGTAAAGCACAGTATCTACTCTGCTGATCTCCTAAACTTTTTCTTCTCGCATGCAGGTTCCCGTTCCAATGTGCGAAACGCAAGAGTCGGCTAGCTGATCCCAATCCCACCCAAGATGTCCGCAACATGGGCCTCGCCCAGCTGATCGTATCTGCTCCCTATTTGGCGCAGCCTGCAAAGGAGACCACCGACCGAGCAATCACGTAACATGGCGAGACTCAACCCCGAACTCCCACTATGCCCGAACCGATTACAAACTCGTGCATGTAGTGCTTTCGTATTACACACACAACATCAAGCAGGCATATCCCAACATGGTCATCAAAAAAAGAAACACACACACAGAGAGGAGCGCGCGCCTGACGGAATGCATAAGCTCCCGACAAGGCTCAGCACAACGATCATCCTGTCAACTCCGGTCGAGTCCACTGCGCCAGCAGCCAGAGTACAACAACCAAGCCTCCGAGTTAGAACCAGGGCGCAATCGTACATTGACCTCGGCGGCTCCCAGTCTGTTGTAGCTCTTTAAAGCAACTTTCGTGCGACTGGATGAGTAGGTGAAGGTACAACATTGACAACTCAGGCCGGTCAGGGTTTTTTTCACGCAACTTGCGGCTACAGCTAGCAGGTACCATGCATCCAATTTGTTGACCGCCAGCTTCGTGGCAGCAGCTAGCGTGAACTCTCTGAATGACAAGCACCCATATTATCCGGAAACTGTTGTGCTTACGCGAGGCGTGCATCTTACCTGCGCACAGTGCTAGCTTATGCGGCTTGGTTTCCAAGCCTGTTTGCTTACACGTTCTTACACTGGCTTACGCGGTAGGCGACTTTAACATCCCTTGTAACATACAAGCCACTTCAGGCTAGCATTTGGGTGGCAGTCGTACAGTAAGATGTGGGCGTACAAAGTGAGGAGTTGCGAGGTCGTGGCCAACTGGTCCAAGTTGATACCGATACAGTACGCGGAGCTTACATGAAAGTTGTTTCTTGCGCAGACCCTCGCGCGCTCCTTAAGCGCATGGGCTCTTAGCTTTCGTGGGGCAGGGTTTCCCGCCCCCTTTCAATGTTTCATCACGGCCGGGTTTGGCCTCTGCTCTCATGGACAATGTCAATGTCGTGCCGAAGTGCGTGATGCAAGTCAACGGCATCTTTCACTCATGCAGCTGATCGAGTCGGCTAGCGGACATCATTCATCCAGGTGACTGTCTGGAGTTGGCTGTCCACAAATCCGGGGCAGAATTGAGCAAAATTGCAACACATTGCTGGGTGCTGCCGCCCTCGCCATAGTAAGCCACATTTCTGTTTGTGCGAAGGCCGGTGGGCCAGGGGTCAGCGACTGGAATGCGTGGCAGGGGCTGGGTCACAGAGCATGCGCCGGGTTGGGGACCGGGGCCGCGGTGGAGGCAGCCATCCGTGCTGCTCCGCAGCGGTTTTGCTCGATGCCACCGAAGGGAACTTGAGTTGCAGTAGACAAAGGCAGATGCACGGGGCGATAACAATTAACTGCAGCTCATTAAAATGCATTCGGTAACGTTGCAAACTTCTGATGGTATTGACATGTATTGACTGATACCCGGCCAAGTCCCTGAAGACAAAGACTGAGTGCTCTGGCCGAGACGTCCCCACGTGTTCCGTTGCCACCTCACGCCCCAGAGAAGTCGACCCACCCATGGGCAGCGACTGACTAATGTGCTAATTTGCTTCTGAGAACGTGGCCGCCCCCAAGGCGTTCCTTAGTCCCGCCAAGATCCGCTGAGCACTTGTCAATGAGGGAACCTTTCGTTCGTTTTTGTTCTGCTCAGTCTGCAAATTCCAAGCTGTGTTGTTGTGGGGCCCTGACCACCCAACTGGAGCGCAGCACTGCAGATGCCGCGCTGCTTGGGGCCTTAGACAGTTGATGGCACCAGGATGCATTCGAGGATGTCCGATGAGGTGAACGACATGTTAGGATGCTGGAACTCGGGCACAGAAGCCGTCACACTGACGTTCTGTTACGCTCTCTGACTCTGTTGCTCATATCCGGATCTCGGTTGGCTGCACTGGTCCGCCGGACCACGCTGGTGCCAGCGCTCGTAGTGGCATTGGACCTCCACGCAACGATGAGAAACCGTCATGAGCATTGCTGAGTGCACACAGGAATGGCAGGGCACCTGCTTGAACTGGAGCTCTCCGGTGGCTTTCGATCACACCAAGCAGGTGGCGATGTAGTAACTGCACACGAGACGAGGTCTCTGGATGTTTCGAATTCTTAGATCACGTGCAGATCTCAAAAAATAGGAGCACCTGAGGCGGAGCTCTCGAGGCCCTTTGGCGCCGAGGCCTTGGAGTGCCCCTGGATTTCGGCATGTTGCAGCATCAACTTTGCCAGGAGCGCGGCTGCACTTCAGGAACACTTAGGCCCAGCTAGGCACATCGCAGAAGGGCTCTTTCAATGCAGCACACAACTGTGCTGAGTCTTGTTTTAACAAGGGAAGGTCAAGTGCCTTTGCTTCTCTCTGAATGGAGTTCTCAGGGTTTTCAGAGAGTGCAAACTTTGCAAACAAATGCGGCCCAATCACACCGTCCCGGATGAGCGCGGCGGCGCCTCCAAGGTGGTCACCTGGGCGCCCGAGTCTCAGTAAGGCACACGAAAGAAAAACGACAAAACCAACGAACACGAAAAGGAAAGAGCAACAACACGCGCAGAGCGCACTTTCTCGCACAAATTGTATTCCCTCTCATTTCACAGCTCTCTCTGTGGTCTTAGGAAGAGGGCCCCATGATCGACTTGTAGCCCAAGACAACATCCTGAATCAAGGACAGGCAACAAGCCGTCTAAATAGAGTCATCTCAGGTTGGACTGACACCTCTTTCAAAATTCTGGTACTATCTTTCAGTCTCGCCTGGCCGTCTGTCTTGCCACCTGTCATCTGTTCCCGTCTTTCTCTCCAGGGTTCGTTCACTCCCCGCCTTACACTCCTACTAAAGGCCGTGCCGTTGGAACATTCCCGAGTACCGCGAGAAGCGTCCCAGCCCCCGAGTTAAAAAATTTCAGGCACAGGTTTTATGATGGGTGCTTGACGCAACCTTCTGATCGACCCAAACTGTTACAAAAGCCACCTTCTCCTTGTCACCCCGTGATCCGACGTGCCCCCGATTGGGCAACGTCGCAAAGGAATGCCGAGGGCCGAGCGTGAATTTGCCAACCTTGGAACAGAGGATCACTTAGGCTAACATGGCTAACAAAGCGCTTCGGATACTTGATCTGATACCCGTCACCGAGCACCGGGACCTAGTTGAACAATGATTGTAATGTTTGATCAGAGGCCACGGGAAGGCTCGAGCTGCTGACGTTGGTGCCTCTGGCATTGAGGCGGCTTTGCGGCCTCGGAAAGCCTCGGAACGCCACGGCCAGCTCTCTCTTCCTTCCTTCCTTCCAGCGCATGTGAATTCCCCAGCTCTCTCTCTCTCTTTCACACACTCTCTCTCTCACACACTCTCTCTCCTCCTTCTCCTCCTCCTCCTCCTCCTCCTCCTCTTCTTCTAAGAGGCCCCCCCCCCGAAGGAAGGACCCCGTGGCCGTTTTCTCTCTCTCTCTCTCTCTCTCTCTCTCCCCCACGCATGACCCCCCCGAAGGGAGGCCGCCCCCAGGGGCGCGTGAAAGGCCGTTTTTCTCTCTCTCTCTCTCTCTCTCTCTCTCTCTCTCTCTCTCTCCCTATCACTGACTGACTCACTGACTGGCTGGCTGACTGACTGACTGGTCCAACACTGCTGAGGCAAGCTCCGACCGCGGTTGGCCAATAGCTACCCGTGAAATGCCTGGCATTTAGGGCCTAGCTATGCAGAACAATGTGGTTCCTACGCAGCGCAGGAAGCATCTGCACCGAAGCCAACAGGAAACCAACCAATTCCATCTACCTGCCGCGTACCCCATGCCTTGCTCAGGAGTGTTCTGACCAGGGAACCCAGCTTCGGGAGTCAAGAGCTTCAGCTTCTGGGGCCCGCAAGAAATTTACAGATTTTTACAATAAGCCGAAGTTTGCGGAAAGAACGAAGCAACATAATGGCAAAAAAAGGAAGAAAACTTCGAACCTTCCCGTCGCCCAAGCGCCAGGCGTTGGGAGGCAGCCTGGGCTGTGTTCTTCGAATCGCCAGTGTTTCAAACATCCCAACAGATCTCAGCTCAGCTCCGAGCACTGACTGGTCTTGCGTCCTCGCGCTCATCCAGCAGGCGGCCCGCTGCCGCCGCAAGGCTAAGGCACAGGATGCTGAACCAAACGAGAACGCGATGCGCAGTGGAAGTATGCCACCAGCTGAGGATTCCAAGCTTCGGACGAGGCAGTGCTTTCGCCTCCCGGACTGTCCTCACAAGGGCAGGCTCTAGTGAGTGGCAAGTTGCCGACATCATCGGGCTTTCAGGGATGACTGCATGAATATACTCCACAAACTCCCTTCTGACACGTCAGGATCAGACCTGAGATGGAACTAAATTGGTTCTTCTTCGTGTTTGCGTTTGATTTTTGTGGTCTAGGGATCTTTTACTAGGAAACTCTTTTCTCGGGAACTTCCATTTCGTCTTCTTGAAATGGAAAGCCTCTGTTACATCTATATTTGCCTAGGCAGTTTATATGCATCACCTCTATGTTGTCTGTTTGTATTTCCTCTGAAAACCTCTATTTCCTCTGTATATTTGATTGGACGATGGCAATATTGTTGAACTGGAAACCTCTTTTTCGGCCTCTGTTTCTTATTATACTCGACTATCGCAAGTCCCTTCGCATGGCATGAGGCCCCTCCCACCCCCATTAGCAAACACATGCTCGAATGACGGGCTTGGAAAGGACCCGCATGTGCTTCAATGCATGTCCTTTTCATGGCATGATCATCTCGAAAAAACCTTCCACGGCTCACAAAACAAGGGTTGTGGGCGAGCGTGCGTGTGTGTGTGAGTGTGTGTCTGCAGCACCCCCACCCCACGCTTTCGCTGTCTGTCTTTCTTTCGTTCATTCTTTCCATGTTTGATTCTCGGTTTCTTCCTCCCTCTGATGCCAACTTGCTTTCTTCGTGGGAAAAATGTGTTTCCTCCAGACTTTCGGAGAACTTCTGGAAACATCCCTTCCCCCCCACATCCCCCCCCCCATCCCCCCCCCCCATCCCCCCCCCATCAATCCCCCCCCATCCCCCCCCCCATCCCCCCCCCTCCCCCCCCCCCATCCCTGCAAAACTGTGACGAAATAAAAGTTTTATGAATGAACACGTAAAGGAAGGTCTAACGGATGTGTTCCTGGATCCGCTGAGCCATCAGTGATCTCCCTGGCTTGTCTTTGCGAAGACGAGCCCCCACGACTGCAGGACCGAGCACCGGCAAAGTGCTTTCAAAGACTGGTACATGTCCGCTGCTTCCTGTCCTCGGTGCCCAATCTCCAGCTCGAAGTGGACGAACTCTGTGGATGGGGTGGGGATGGGGGGGGATGGGGGGGGATGGGGGGGGGATGGGGGGGGGGGATGGGGGGGGGGGGGGATGGGGGGGGGGGGGGGGATGGGGGGGGGGGGGGGGGGGGGATGGGAGGGGGGGGATGGGATGGGGGGGGGATGGGATGGGGGGGGGGAGGGGGGGGGGGATGGATGGGGGGGGGGATGGTGGGGGGGGATGGGGGGGGAATGGGGTGGAACAACATGGAACACCGCTTGAAAAACACTTTAAAAACACTTTAACATAAAAAAAAAAAATCTACCCCCTTCTCAACAGCTCAGCCGGCTTTGGGCTCCTCGTCGTCCTCTCGGGCAAGGCCAGAGCCGAGGCCGGGGACCCCCAAGCCTTGGTGAGAACTTCGGCACTCGTGGATGTGCGCTGTGCACTCTGTGCATTCCGGATCATTCCGGCGAGGATCATTCTGTGCTGCATTCAAGGTTTCATGCGCGTTCCGGAGAACGAGGCCATCTCTGGAAAACTCAGCAGAACTCCTTGTCTGATCTTGTCTGTTCTCCGAGGGCGAGGCCGAAGTCTGGATGGCTTATCATGCCATCAAGTCATCGGAACTTCTGAGCAGATACTGAAACATTTTCTAGGACTGCAGGGTCAGGGTATGTCAGGGTACTCTGAGGGTCTCCTAATGTGGGTAATTTGTTGTCGCGCACCTGTCGCAGTGCTCGGGCGGGTCTAAATTTGCAAACGTTGTTCAAGTATTTACTGCCGTTTGACCTGATCGTGAAACAGCTGAAGCGAGAGCGCGCAGGATGCCGGCCATTGCATGTGCTGCTTGCAGAAAGTCCTACAGTACCATGTTCTGCCTGGAAAGTGTTCAGCCACCATTAAACCACTACGTCCACCGGACGTTAGGCATGCTGACATCCACTCTACACGACACAAGTAGCACTTGCGACATCGAAAGGCCCAGCCGTGCCCAACACTTGCCACACTCCCGAGCATCTCGCACCTGCTCTTCCAAGCGCTTCTTGCCACCAGAAGATGGGGCCCAGCGAGGGTTCAGGTGCAAGAGCATCTGAACCAGGGCATTTCTGGACAGGTGTAGGAGGAAGGGGGTGGGCTGGTACCATGTATTGGTAGCAGATCATGGGCAGATATGGTGATGCCAGGGCGCGCGTGGGTTGTTCTGGTGGCGGTTGTCCACACAGCCCACACACACAAAATACAAAAACCAAACTCAAGCGCTGAGTACGACTCCCCTACATGGGACCTGGTCACTGAAGGCCAAAGCCAGCAAGCAGCGAAGCTTGTCGACCTCACCTCATTGCCGACTCGCTTGATGTTGCACTGGGGCACTGCTTATAGATCTGTGCACTGGCCGAGGAAAAACTCTGATAATTAAGCGAGTTGACTGCACAGGGTCTTGGAATTGAATGTCTCTGAGTTGCGTGCTGCTGAATATTCGCTCTGGGTTGCCCCAACCCGTCATTCGCAGCAGGTCCTTGAACAAACTGCACACCGACCACCGAGCTGCACAACAACCCTGGAAACCACAGGTGCATGAAATCAGAGTTGCTGGACCTGTTCATAAGACAATCAGAAAGCCCAGAGGGTTCTGAACTTTGCAAACCACCACCAAGAACCTTTTTTGCACGCTGCAAGCACGGCCTGTTGCCCACAAGAAAGCGCTGCAACAAGCGGGTCGCTGCTAACAGCATCTCCCCCTTGCAGTGGCTTTCTGATCAGTGGCTGCTGCAGCATTTGCGGCTGCAGGTGTCGTTAAAACCTGGGATGACACTGGGAATGCGAATATTTTCAAGTTCAAGACGCTTGCAAACGGAAAATGAAAGAGTCTCTTGAAAAATCGCACCCTCGCTGGCCACCGATGTCAAATGTACGTCCGGGTCGCTTGCATCCCACGCTGCTGAGGCATGAAGGGCTCATCGGGCAACAACTCAGCAATGCCCTCAAAGAGTCGCAATACGTTCCTCGGAGCTTTCGGAGCTTTGCATGAGGCTCAGCACTCGAAAGAGAAGATGCAGGTGCTGTGCTCTCTTTGTTAAGCTCGGCCACTTCCCAGTCATTGCGGATGTGTCCAAAAGGAACCTTAGAATCTCTTGAAACCTTTGGCCAGCTGCCCAAACCAGCTGATAATGATCCGCCAAAAGCTTCAGGCTTTCCCATCCAAACCGGTTTTCAGTCAACACCTGCCTACGGTGTTTTGAAAGGAAACGGACACGAATATGTGCAGAACCGGAACCGAACCGCCATGAACCACTGGCCCGGAACCGACATGAACCGAACCGGAACATTGCTGTTCTTTTGGCCTAGAAACAGGCCTTGCTGCTGTGCAAACCTCTCCGCCTTCTCCCAGGACACTTGCTGCTTCGACTCCATGTCTGCCTTGTTCGCTGCGAGGGCAATCACGATGTTTGGATTCGCCGAGGTTGACATGACCTCCGAAGCATGACAGTAGTAACAGTAGCAACGAGCAGATAAGCCCAGAGATCCGAAGAAGGGAGCCATGGAGCGAGCCTCTCGAACCCATTCCTGCGCCCGATCGAACGTCACTGCATTGGTCTGGTCATAGACAACGATCGCAGCAGAAGCGCCCCTGCAACAGTGACAGCAGGCTCAACTATGCTCATCAAGCACTGCATGTCTGATATGTCTGAAACGGACAAGTCTTCAAGGAAAAACAAAGTTGAAAAGCCATGTCTGCCCCATGGCCCGGTCTGCCTGTAGTACATCGGCGCCAGGCTCCGAAAGCGCTCCTGACCGGCGGTGTCCCAGATCTCGAATTTCACCTGCGCTCTGACCGCAAGCGTACAGCACAAGCAGTAAGATGATGTCAGATGTGCATACATTGGCAAGCAATGCTAGACCTTTCATATTGCCCTGCCACGATTCGACTGGCAAGCTGAGGTGACAAAATTCTCATAACTAAGCACGTCTTCGCGTTGCTTATGTTACTTATGTTAATACGACATGCTGGTCACATCCCATCCATGAGGCTCGCATCCATGATGCACGCCTGGCGCCCCTTCGACTCGATGGTCTTCGTGTTGAAGGCTGCGCCCACTGTTGTTGCCTGGCAGCAGCGACAAGAATCTGACTTCAACCTTGATATTGCCTGACTGTTGCATGCGTGGCCGATGGTTACCGAGTATTTGAGGTGTCAACACATTCCGCTGAGCGGCGATTTCCTCAGAAAATTTGTTGTGCAGGAATCTGAGCAAGATGCTGGACTTTCCCACCTGTGGCAGACAGACATGTCTCAGGATTAAATAGCAGGAAACTCTCACAGACGCCGTTCCACTTAAATTGCTCTAGCATCGACCAGAACGCCTGGGATCTGTGACATGTCACTTCCATCGCCCCAGACCCCGACGCGGGAAAAAATGCTGCTGAGTGTCTGAGGCATCCCCCAAGAGAACCAGCTTGAAGCCCTTCCTGGCCGCAAAGAATGTCGAGCAGCCTACAATCTGCTGACCTTTCGGATGTTTCCAGAGCTGCCCATCCCCTGTCGTCCCCCGTCCCTATAGACCCAATAGACCCTTAGATGCCAAGCTGTGATGTGTGTTTTTGCATGCTCTGCCAATTGCCGGTATGGTCCTTGGGGCTGTGGCCTTGGCAGAGCTGCTGGCGGCATCGCTGTAGGACATCGCGTGGCAAGGCGGTGCAGGCAAAGCTGTTGTTGGCAAACAGTCACGGTGGGCTGTGGCTGATGGGTGTAAGTGTGTAGGTGTGTAGGTGGGTGGATGTGTAGCTGTGTCCGTAGGTCGGTTGGTAGGTAAGCAGGCATGATGAACCATGCATGTGTTAGTGTATGTGTGCGCGCCCGTCTTGCTGCGTGACAAGAATAAATTTGGGCGGCTCTGCCATGCAGATATAATGCATGCTGACTGCTGTAGCAAAGCCTGGTCTGATATTTTCTGAGATTTTCTTTGAGGGGAAACGCTGCCAGCAAAGGCATAAGCAACTGCACGCGAGTTGCGAAGCTCGCCTCGGCGCAGGGAGGCTTCAGAGTCTCAATCCGTATCATGGTGCTCTGAGTCTCTGAGTGCCAAACATCTCCCTTGTCCACCTTGTGGTGCATGGCAGCGAGCAGCTCCTGAAGCGAAAGTTTCATCGTTAACAACCGTTGTGGGGCGGGGGCGCCGCACGTTGCCAGACTTCAGAGGCTTCTTCGGTTCCAGCACATACTTCACACTTTATAAGAAGAGACTGATCTCTCTACAGCTTCTGTGATCCTTCTACGCTTCTGTGATCCTACTATTACTCCTGAACATCTTGTAGAACTTGGAGCTCTCTAGCACGTCAAACCATCAAGACCCATCAGGTGTGGCACTCATTTTCAGGCGCCTACGGCGCTGGAGTTGCAGCAAGCGACACGGAAACCTGTGCTTCTCGTGCCGTCTTGGGAGGGATCTCCCGAACCATCAGCAGCA
This sequence comes from Symbiodinium natans, assembly GCA_905221605.1. Lineage (NCBI taxonomy): Eukaryota > Dinophyceae > Suessiales > Symbiodiniaceae > Symbiodinium > Symbiodinium natans. The sequence continues at coordinate 266,906 of CAJNDS010002084.1, read as the reverse complement.
CCCAGGCCACAGTGAACAAGGCGGCAACACTTAGAAAGTAGCCCGCAACATCCAGGGAGGTGGCATCGGAAACGGCACCAAAGAGTGGAGGGAGCGAAAAGCCGCCCATAGCAGTGACCGTCTTCCACAAACCCAGAAACTGGGTGCGAGCCCGCGCTGGGGCCAGACCTGTTGCAAAGGCATTGAGGATACCACCGCAGATGCCGTTCCCAATGCCGAAGACAACGCCTGCAAGTCCCAGCATCAGAGGGTCCCGAACTGCAGAAAGTATTGCAAAGGCTCCACCCATCAAAATCATCGAGGGTACAGCAGCTGCTTTGAGGCCATATTTGTCCATAATGTGACCAGCAGCTAGGAATGTGATGCTGGCATCACATGCCCGAAAGCACGCAACAGTGATGCCGATTCCAACCTTGCTCAGCCCTATGTGGTGCCCGCGCAAAGGCAGTGCAACCATCCAGGTGTTTCGGATGCCCGTCAGCAAGGCACAGTAGAGACCAGCCCCAAGCAGCGACCGCCAGTGCTCGCGCAGAACGGCACAAAGAGTGGGGCTGGGGACCCTTGGTGCTGTGCCCATTGTGTCTCCCTGTGCCGCTCCCGGCGCCGCTGGACTCTCAGGCTCTGTACAAGTTTGCCTGGAGAAAAGACGGTGGCCTGCAATGAGAAGCAATGCAGAGAGGGAAAGAAGTGCCTGCACAAGGAAAACGCTCCGGGTGGCCATGTGCTCAGCCACAAGTCCACTCAGCAAAGCTGAAATCATTACAGCCCACTTCTGCATGCTTGCCAGAAAAGCTGACACCCGTCCCCTTGTATCAGAAGGCACCTCAGCAGCTATGTATGCCTTCCGCGAAATATCAAAGGCGGTGGCCCCTAGCCCACCGACCAGCCGGACCCCCAGGAGCATGTAGATGGACTGCGAAGCAAAAGAAAGGAGTGCTGTTGTTACCATGAGAGAGAGGGACAGACACGCCGCTGTCGCATAGTGCAGGTGCTGCATGGCGACACCCACCTTGCAAGCGACTGAGCTGACACGAAAACATTGGGCTGGCTACGCCTCAGTTTTCCCACAGCCTTCCCTGAGTTTCCCCACAGCCCCTTCAGGTGGCAGATTCAGGCAAGCCAACACAAAGCTTGGAGACAGAGGTCCACAGCGCCAAGTCACCGGAGCGGAGCCAAAAAATGCTGCCATGGCATAGGCTGAGGCGATGGTTCCAACCATACCGTGCGAACCCCCGAGGTCCACAACGAAGATGGGCAGCATGGGGGTCACAAAGGTCTGCGCCTTCCCCTGCAGCAAGCCGGGCCTTGGACCATTGGAGAGCCGTCCCATCCGCCAAATCATTTTCAGATGACCCGTTTTGATCTAATTGGCTGCAACCTGTTGCCACACTTTTTCAGTACTTGTTGTATTCCACCTCCTGCAGGCAAGGTGCAGAATCAGGGGCACAACGAACGGTCGCATACCCGATGTGACAGGTGCCTGGAGACGCATGCTGATGAGTATGACCGCAGCAGTCTTACGTTCTCAGCACCTACCAGCATCAGGGCAAACCCGTCACATAGATCAGTGCACAGGTAATACAGGTATGTCACAAGGCAGCCGAGGGCATAAGCGATGAAGACTTTTGGTCACGCCTGCTGCTGAGAAGGCCGTTCTTCGCTGTCCGCCGTCATGGCTTTGAAGTAGTAGGCGGCACAAGTAACAGATGCAAAGCAAAAAACCCAGAAGCTTTGGCACGCATGCTCTTTCCAAATGGCCCATGGATATGATACTGCTACTCACTGCAATACTCAACTGCCTTTGTTTCTCGCATGCACAGCTTCAATGGCACTGGGAGCCCGAATCACGTCGCCTTGCACACGGCATGGACGGCTTGAGCAGTCCGAACCTCTTGAAAGCCACTCCCAAACCCGTATCACTGCACCACAGACTCCATAGAGGATCAGTGTGATACAGGTTAAACCGTTGAAGTGTGAAATTTTGAAGCCTCCAGGTTGCTGCGAGCCCGTCCGGCGCGCAAAAGTTTGAGGAAGCGGACCTTGTCAGGTTCTGACAGGTCGCGAGTTCAACGCTCAGCTCATGCTGCATCACGGCGCACACCCAGCAAGAATCCAAATGCTTCAAAAAGCAGGGTTGGGGGCTTTCGGCATGCTTTCCCGGACAGAGCAACAGCGCACTGGGGGCTCGGCTGTCAGTTCTGTTGCATCTGCAGTGAGTGATTCAAACTTCTTGGGAATGATGGACCTGAGGCCACTGCTGTCCATGACATCAGGACGACTGCTGGCAGGCGTTATAGAGGTTAACTCGATCACCCTCACTCTGAGAAGCTCTCTCTGGGAGCCATGCGGTCACTGCGCACTATTCCAATGTATTCTGAAGCTTACAGTTACACCACAGCCCTACGCGCTGAGCCAGGCTGAGCCCGTGGCCAATCACGAACAAACGACCCGAGTTGCTTCGCACCTCTTGGCGCGCCCGCACCTCAGAGCTTTTGACACACGATGGCACATGAGGATGCGGGATGAGGAGGGATGAGTAGGCATGAGGGCTTGGGCTGCACACTTTAGGCCCTGAAGAAGTTACCACATAGCTGCATCCTTTGTGCAATCTGGATCCTGCAATGTTCTAGTCACTAGTCGACACCCAGACGGCAAGCTGATTTGGCACACATGAGGGGCCGGCGAATCCATTCTTTGAAAAGAGAATGCATCATGATGGGCTCTGAAAACGTCCTGCGCAACAGCAGATCTGACGGCGCACTCACCAGTGCCGGGCAGATCCTGGATCCATATCATGTCAACTGCCTGGATCTGCCTTGTGCCGTTGACTTCGATGCAGCCCCCTTCACCGTGCGCCCCAAAGTTGACGCGGTCCCGTGATCGCACCATCGTCGTGAAGCGAAGGATCGCTCCAACTTCTGCACGTATTCTTTCTGGTCCTTGTCACGACTATGTCTGACGCTGACCCAAACCTTAAAATGCAGAGTGTGTTGCAAGCATGTATGTTGCAGATGCCACCCGACGGCCAGCTGAGCAAAACTTGTAGCGCCTTGAGGACCAGAAGCGAAGGTGTGCTGAACGGATCTGGGCCCGTGAGACCCGCAGCCATCGCCAGGGCCTGTGAGAAGGAGACAACGAACTAGAAGCACTGTCCTGAATCCTAATTGAGCTCAAGTGCCTTGCACGTTCAACCTCTAGTAAATTCTGAGCCCCTCGCGTCTGCTGGACCTCGCAGTGTGTGCGTGCACCGGAGCTTCGCCAGAGATCTAGTGACTACGTGACGCAAGCAAATCCGGTTCACAGCATGCGGTGTTCACAGAATCATGCCGAACCGCTCCTCGACTTCATGCGCCCTTGTCGCATCTTATCACTGTAGTGCTGACACAAGGGATGTCAGAAGTCAAAGAGCTGTATTGCCGTTCCGTTAACATGCAGTGTACCTTTGCATCACCAAGCATGGAGTTGAAGAACTTACACAAGTGTCCACACACAAAGGTTCTCAGGCTGAGGCATCCGAACAAGCAGCCGAGAAACAGCAGGCGACATATGCGAAGGTCGCACGGCAATGCCTGGGCGCCGCTTCCAGAGCCACACCGAAAGCTCTTTCCGATACATGGCATCGGGTCTTGGTGGGTTTTTTGCATCATGTGTGGCGACTCCAGCTGTGTCCAGAGCCCCTGGAACTTGGAGCCTGGCTACAGCAATCTGACCCAGCGGGGTAATCTCTGCCTCCTGGGAATCTTGTCTCTGTATCCACGGTGCCGGTGCTTCACTCGCCGCTCTGGTTCATCAAACTCTGAGAAGAGTGAGAAGAAGGAGGCGGAGGAGGAGGTTTGAAAACCGCTTGTGAAAGGATTGAAAGAGTGCTCGCAAGTGTGGCTTGAGCTGAATATGTTGCTTGAGAGCGTGCCTCCGGCAAGCGACAGAAACGGAGCAACGGTCATCACACACGAGACACACCTGCCTTGCCAAACCCGGCAACCTGCTGTCCGTCATGTGTATTTCCCGTACTTGCGCATGGACATCTGACCAAGACATGCCCCTCTCCTTTTAACTGTTGAGCTGTTACGCAGCCAATCACTTTCTCCCATAGGAATGGTTAGGCGGCGAGTCCTAGGAGCATCATCATGCTCCACGTTTGCTGAACAATCTCTTCTGAAGTAGGACTTACTTCGAAACATTTATCTAGCCCTTGTCATTGCAGCTCACTTCGATTCCCTGTCCTCTGCCGGCATGGTGAGGCAGCCTACAGCAGACAGCTCTTGGATGGCTGCCTCAGAGTCACGTCGGACCATTGCTGAAACTGGTGCAGACCTCGTATGTCAAGCACAACGCAGAGCCGCAAAACATGAAAAGCCTGGCTACCGGCACCTGCCCTGGAACTTCCCCGTACTGGGGATTCTGCATCCAGCAAATTCAGAGAAGGGGGCTGCACCACCTGCTGTCCGGTGACAAGGTGACACTTCCAACCATCCGGACGGCGCTTCCAAGTCTGAGGGCTTTAGCGCGCGCAGTAGGTTTTCGCAGAAACACTTCGTGCTTGGGGATCAGGGCCTAGTGCAGGCACTCCGCATTGCACCGACAAGGAGCAGGCAGTTGCGCCCATGTAAACGGCTCATGACTAGATCCAAGTATAGTCAAGCTTTGTGGCTACGGTTCCCAGGCAAATCCTCGCTGCACAGTACAGGCACCGCAGCAGGCTCCGCTTCTCTGAATGCAATGCCGAACTGCCGAACTGCTCTCCTGGTATGATCAAGATGCCAGCCCGTTGGGCCTTTCTAACGAGCTCTCTGTGCTCCGCATCCAAGGATTGCACTACGTCACTACGTACATGCCAAGCGGATGGAAGTGAATTTGCACGAAACGCAAGTATCTAGTGGAAAATTGAGGTGATGCACGAGCCGGCCAGGCCAGCTTTCGCGATTAAATCCAGAGATGAGGGCGCCCATCTTATTCCCGCTTCTAAAGGTTTTTGTTTGCTCTAGTTTTGCTCTCCTTCCTGTCTGATTTTCGTGTCCCAGGGCCCCTTGCCGAATTAACTCTCCACGCCTCGTTGAGCAATGCCTTCGGAGAGGAGATGTCCATTTTGACGTCAGGCCTCGAGCAGAGAACCTCCAAGCATCTGTTGACTGATGAAGCATTCAAGATTCTGGGATATCCACGGAAGACGAACTCGATCTGAAGCTTTTGCCAAAGTCGAGCAGAGCTGCTTCGCCTGGCGAGAGTTGGGCAACTTTTGAAGGCACCCTCCCACACAGAGGCATGTTGCAAGCACACAAAGCGCTGTCAGGGTCGCTTTGAATGCTTCTTGAGCTACTCAGGCCTGTAAATAGAGCTTTGTGAGGGGAGCATTCAGCATCTCGGGCGGGTCGAAGGCTGGCCTCAAGACCCGCAGCTCTGCAAAAACCCCCCTTTTGCTCCCTCTGCCCCGGCACCTGCCCGCTGCACGCCCTCTCCCAACACTTCTGCAGCGCGAGCTGTTGGAGTGCACTCTTTGAACTTTGTACGGCACGGTGGAATTCCCGCGCTTCGCAATGGCATAGAGTAGGAGGGCTGCTTTGTAAATCCTGGTAACTCCGGGCTAGTCACGGCTAGCCGAAAATAAAGGCATATCGAAATCGAAGGTGCCTGTGCCCAGAAGCACTACTGAACACGAGGTTGTCTTTGGCATCGCGCCACTTCTGGGCTGTCCGGCAGCTCGGATTCAAAGAAACGCCGCGGGACAAGGCAAAGCGCGCGCCCCGGCATCGTCCGGCCTAAGTCAACGGGCAGGCGCTCTTGCTGTTAAAGCTGATTTCGAGGCTTTGCAGCGTCACGCCTCTGCCTAAGTTCGGTTGATTCGGCTTTCCCGAACCTGCAATTCTTCTTTACGGGTGGTATCCCCGCACCGAAAGACCAGGCCTGCCCGACCCCGCCGCTGCTTGCCTCGGAGCCGAGTCTTCTCCCACAGCTCAAGCATCACGTGATGCTACGGTCGCCGCAACGACAAGGTGCAAACTCCCTTAGCATCCAGGATGCATGAGCTTTGGGAGCACCAGGTGGTCACCAAGCAGCACATCAGCCGCCGCGTGTCGTACCTGCGCTGTGCAATGCCATCGCTTGCTGGCAAGTTCCCACTGTAGGCAGACGCCCGGCGAGTTTCAACCGGGTGCTATGCTATGACTTGCACGATGTGTTTATGTACTACGATGCACTGTGATGCATCCTTGCATCTTGTGCTTACCTACTGTTTACCGAGGCAGCCGAGAACCAGCCCTCAAACAGCGGGGCACTGCACGGTTCGTCTAAGCGCCAGGTCCACCACTGCACATACGCTTGGCCTAAAGACGTATGCAAGCAAGCGTGATCGGGAGATGACACATCACACCTGCAGCTAAGGGCCTGACAGTGTCAAGGAGCTCTCAGCAATGTTGCTGGCAAGTACAACGTGGCCAGTGTCCTGGGAGCTGGGTATGAATTAAAACTTTTGAAAGTTTGCAAGTTCATTCACATCTGGCAATGACGCGGTAGTCCCCGGTAGTCATGTCTACAGGCACTTGCAGCGGCCACTGCGACGCACTGACTTGTACTGAAAACTGCCCTGCCTGAGAAACTGAGGCAGTGGCCTTAGGTACTTCGTTGAACACTTCCTGCATGGCATGTTGCTCAGGGATGGGGCCAAACATCTTACAGAGTCTAACTTGCATTGCGCGGGTGCAGGACTCTTTCCCTCCGCAATGATGCGTCGCGGAAAACCTCCAGACAGTGGGCAACCAGCACCGCATAGGTTGCCGGCACTTTCCGTCCAAGGCGCTGAAGTTGCCTGTCGACTCTGCAGAGACCAAAAGCCATACGCAGAGGCGAAAGATTCCGAAAGTGCAAGATGATTTTGGTGCCAGTTCCAGATTCCAACTTATTCTTGAAGCATCTTGGCTCTCTAGTTCCGCCCCTACTTTACAAGTAGCTTGAGGAACTTATACAAAGTAGTACAGTGCAACCAGGTCACTGTTGCATGGCAAGCCGCATGGCCAGCCTCGACGAGGTGGTTCTGGGGAGCTTCTCCATTCGCAAGTATTTCTGCAGGGGCCTGTCGCTGTACGGCAAATGCCAGGCCTGCGATTGTTCACTTCGATCTTTAGAGCTTCGGATTGGGGTCTCCAGGAGAGCCCTATGTCTACACTAGAGAGTGGAGGTTGAGAGTGGGAGCAAGGTGGAAAAAAGTCATTCTCGGGCACAGCAAAGTGATTAGCTTTCGCTTGGAGTTGGGCAGGGCATTGCCATGGCCCATGGCCCCTGGCCATTCACTCGCTGGGGTTTTATCAGAATCTCGAGGTTTCGAGGTTGGAATCAGGATGGCTCAGGATTGTTCGGGGTTCAAGGAGATGACTGTAGAAACCAGGGCTTCCTTAGCAGATGCCTGGCCTGCAGTCTCTGCGCAGATAGCAGCACTTGCAACTCCTGCCAATGGCAGCTGTGGCGCAGACTTTGTATCTGCTTGCGGTTGATCTCGCAGAACAGCTTGCCAGCTTCCTCAACGTTGTCACCGGCCACATCTAGCCGATCATCCAGATAGCGGAAACGTCGAAGCACGCGTTCGACAAGGGAAGAGTCGATCCGGCAAAGAAATGGTCCCCCGACCTGCGTCAGCCTTGTAAAGTTCGTAGGCTTGTCTGGAGAATATCCGCCCAGCGGCTGGATAAGCGCGAGATTTCCAGGGTTGTTTTTCCATTCAGGTCTCGCTTCCTGCAACATCTTGCTTGCGGCTTCTCGTATGGCAAGCTTCTGTGGCCAGATTGTCAGCTTCCCAAGGTTGTTTGTGTGGAAGAATTTCACTAAGGCATCAACCAAGGGTCCATCTTCTTTATGCTTCAGGAAGCCACACGTCACGAGCGTTGTTCGGAGCTCGTCGAAAGCAGCATCAGAGATCACAACTTGCGTTAGACTTTCCGCATGGGAATCATCAGCCACTTCTACTTCGCCTTCAAGATGCTTTGTGTCCATCACTATACGTCGCAAAAAGCGGCCTGTCTGCTTTTCTGCAGAGTAGTGAACCACCTCATCCGCAGCGATCGCAAGTTGTTGAACCATGCTTGATTGTCTAAGCTTTGGAAAGATAACAGCTGTCCAGACGCCCCAGTTGCGCAGCTTCCGCAGAAGGATGGCAAAGTCTACATCACACGAGACAATTCCTATGGCAGAAGCTCCAGAAAGTCCTGCTTCAGCAGCGTCCATGGCCAGCATGATGTCTGCCGGGTCCTTGTGACCACCTGATAGGCGCGGAACCGTTACCGCTGAGATCCTGTGTTGTCTCAACGCAGTCTTCCATGCTTCAGCTCTGATCTCATCGATGTAGATGCGGGAGGACGAAACCTTTGCAAGACAGAACAAGAAAGCCCTCCCGCATCCAAGCATGATCTCCCTATGTGTACCATCGCAAAGAAGGAAACATACTCACAGTTCATTCCAAACGCTTCGACATTGCGCGCAGACAGCGCGGCCATGATTGGTTTGAAGGCCGCAGGGCCAACTTGATCGCCATCAATGAAAAGGGCGATCTCACGAGATGCTTCCCTCATGCCCACTCTGCAGGGGCAACCTGCAACTCGAGCCAGCAGAGCGGCTGTAGCGCCACGGCTGCAAGAACTGAAACAACAGCGTATGTGTATATATATATATATACATACAGATCGATGGATCAATATGTGGCCTCCAAAGCCTTTGTGGAGCATAAAAAGATGCAAAACGCGTGGTTTGAATGATGGTATCAGGGGTGACTAAGAGCCAAGATGGCCAGAGCTCGTGGTGGTTGGATTTTGCTTCAAAATCCCCTGGGCTAAATACGTGTTTGACAAGTTATTGAATGTCTAGCCCACAGGGCCAGGAGCCAAAAACCAAGAGTGTTCGGAGCCTTGCTTATTGGTTCTTGGTTTCCGGGGCCTCTTGACTAAATTTGTGTTTAAGAAATTCTTATACTAGCTTTTGTTCGCCCAGGCCCCAGAACCAAGAATTTAGGCATCCATCGAGCCACATCGGTTCATCGCTGGTCATTTTCAAACTTTCCCACTCATCTCAATCAGCCTTTCAATGTCTCAATATTATTGAGAAATGCTTCTGCGATTTCAGAACGGCTACACATATTTGAACTGCTTAGTGGCAGCGTTCTACTACGATAAATTGGGGCGTTGAACTACCCAGCACGCAGGTGGGGTGCATGGTCGATCGCGGGCGCGCATGGGCGGCGCGCTCGCTGGCGGACGCTCTCGCCTAAGCCCGGGTGTGGCCGCACTCGCCATCCTCGAAACAGTTATACCTTTTGGACGTCTGGGTTCGCGAAATGCGCAACTGTCGTCGCTTTTGGACGTCTGGGCTCGCGAAATGCACAACTGCCGTCGCTTTTGCATGTCTGGGCTCGTGAGATGCCAAGCTGTCCACACATTTTAGCGTCTGTGCTCGCGTCATGCCAAACTGTCCTCGCTCTTGGACACAGGGCCCGCGACATCCGCAAGCCGCAACCATCATGGCTTTGGACTTCTGGGCTCGCATGGCCCCTCACTGTTTGGGGCTTGCGCAGGTATGATGTGAACTAGCTAAAAAAGGGCCAGCATGGGCGCACCCCCCCCCCTCCTCCCCCCCCCAATGGTATCCCCCCCACCCCCCCCCCGTGGTTCATGGTGGGTTTTGGGTTCCCCCCCTCCCCTGGTTCCTGGTCTGTGGTTCATGGGTTTAGGGTTGCGGGGTTTAGGGTTAGGCTGTAGAGTTCAGGATTTTCACTCTGGTCTATGGGTTCACTGTGGGTTTAGAGTTTAATTCGGGTTCAAGGTTTGAGGTAATGGAGGTTTACCGTTTCCCCTCTCCGCCCTGTGGTTTGTGCTGGGTTTACGGTTCAGGGTTCAGGGTTAAAGCGGCTAAGGTTTCGGGTTTACCTTCTCCCCCCCTGTCGTTCATTGGTGGGTTTAGGTTTTAGGGCTTGGGGTTCAGGTTTAGGTTGAGGTTTCTCTGTCCCCCCCCCGTGGTCCGTGGCGTTTTGGGCTTAACAGGCAGCGTTTGGGGGACGGAATACCATGCGGGGGGTGGTGGGGGGGGATACCATGCGGGGGGGATACCATGCGGGGGGGGATACCATGGGGGGGGGGGGGGGGGGTCGATTACTTACACGGAACGCGGGCGCATACATAGTGAGTATGTTTCATACGGACACAGGGTATTAAGGTTTCTCTCAATGATGTGGATCATGAGGTGTATGCAGGTGCTTGGGGTTTTGCAGGGGATTTGTTCCTCGATGTCGGCTACGAGGTGCATCGTGGTTTGCCGGAGCTTGCCTATTTGGTTTACAGGAGAAAGAAGACTTGTGGTGTGTGGCCCTTGAGATGTCTTAAATTCGGAGACATGTATATATAGATATACACACGTGTGTATGTCATTTTAACAAAGCTAATATGGTCATTCTTATTGTGATTCTTTTGAGTCTGATTATTATTAGTATTACGATTATTATTCTTATGATTATTCGTATGATGATTACTACTATTACGATTAGGATTGTTTAACATTATTATTGTTATTCTGTTTAAAATATAAAATATTACTATTTTTTATTATCATTATTATTATTACTATTACATATTCAGCAGGGGTTGGCCTTCGAATTTAGGGGTGGATTTGCGCCGGCAATGACTTTGGAAGTGCCGGGTGTAGATTTGGATGGGTGTGGAGCCGGAGGTTGACCTTCGAAAAGTTTACGGTTGGGGTTCGGATTTCGGAAAGAAGCTTTGCTCTCCAGGTATCCAGTCGACACGAAGATTTGGGACAGTGCATCTCAGATGGAGGGATGCCATTTGTAGCTCCCTTGCGGCTTACACATCAGAACAACACCGATCTTTCGGGGTGGGAAGCCAAACGCATATCAGAAAAGGATGTCGGAACGGATTCTGCCGAAGTGTACAGAAGGTAATGGCAACAGCTCCATAAGGGAAAATGATGTTGTGCCTTCGCTCTTCTGCTCTACAGCGCTGCAAGTTCTGGTCGCATACCCAACCATTACAGAAGCTTGCCCATGTCATGTGCCATGGGTCCTCCTGCTCCTGGCGGGGCACCATCGAGTGCAAGGCGAAGACCCGAAGCCTCGCAACATACACGCACACACACACAACAAAGACTCTCTTTCACACACTCGGCTTGGCATGAGCACATGAGATGCAGATCACTCGATTGCCAAGACGAACCAACATGGGGTGCTTTCGGGCGGCCACGCAGGTAGGTGGTCAAGGCACCCCTCTAGTGCATGGAGCTTCGCTGCACCAGGCCAAGTCATGAATCCTGGTGGCCCCGCTTCTGAAAAAAAAACAACGAAAGCAACAGGCAAACTGCCAAAGTCAACATGTCTGGGTTGCCACACACACTCACACACAAACGATAACAGATGAGACGCATGGGCCTGCAAAAACATCTGCTGTCAATCGCTTGTCCCTGAAAATGCTAACGTCTTACTTCAGATGCTCCGTTTCGTTTACAGCGCGTACACACACGAAAAAAAGGGGGTGTCCACAGGATGTACTCGCAGATGCTGGATGCTGGACAGATCAGACAGAAAGTCAGTGTTCAGGGTGTCGTTTTCCAGACCTGCGTGACTGCAGGAAGGAGAGTCAAGAAATCGGGGCCATCTACAAGTGCACAAAGCAAAGTTACGGACCTTACCATACCGCACGGTCTTTTGGGGGTTTACTGTCCCATACAAATCTGCAATATTATATAGCGGGCTGTGCATTCCATGGTCGCCATGTGTTGCCCTTGCCCTTGCCTAGGGCAATCGGATCGTCGCACCACGCCCGGTCGGCCGAAGGAGCGCACGTCATCCAAAGGCGCCAAGGACTGCGAAAAGAGCAAGTGCAAAGAGGAAGCTGCGAAGTTGCGGGTATCTCTGTGGGTGACTTTCCCCATCTCTGCCCTCACCCATTGTTTGCGCTACTCGGAAGTACTTAGATGGCACCCAACCAGCAAGCCCTAAGTTGCTGTAGTCGAAAGATCCAACGGCCTGCTTCCGATCGGACTATATAGCTGCTTAAAATTAGTCGCCTCGAACATCAGCACTCCAAGACTGATCCAGTCACTGTTGGTATCACCCATGTGGGAACATCGGGGGGTGGGCACTCCCAGGAAACTCTGCAGAATTCTGTGGAAGGGCAACACTGCCGCGCGGCACAGGCCACAAAGGCGTCATTCTATGACTCACCCTACCTGCCCCGAGAGTTCAAAATATTATGCTTGCAATCAGTAGCGAACGCATAATAGATTTTGGTCTAGTGCACTGGATTGCACTGGGAGGGCAGAACCCTTTTTTTTTGCTAAAATGTCCTAGCACATGACAGTGAAGAAGATAGCAAAAGATAGCACACGTAACAGCATAATAGAGCAACTTAGGTAAGGAAAGTGCCAAGAAGAATCCACCTCGAACAGCTGCGTGATATCCGCAATGCCCGGCAGGAACACGATGATCTCGGCTTCGAGGAGAACACTAGCAGCTGGATTTGACGAAGCTCCGGACCAATCAGCCACGAAAAAGTTCACTCTCGCAGGGCTTCCTCAGAAGATCAGGCGCGGGCTGTGCATCCAGGTCTTGCCAGCTGTTGTACAAGAGAGCAAGTGACCTGTGCTCATAACGAAGATCAAGTCACGGGTTTTCAGGTTCCCCCATGTACTTTGCACTAAACGACATGTAAGCTGAACCATCCCCCATCGCTGACTGGAGGCTGCCAATTTCTTGATGGGAACACTCCATCCCCCCAGGCGGCAAACAATTCAGCCCGGAGGCCTCCAGCAATCCTTCTGAGATCTGTGGCTCCACCTGAACAGCTGATCAACGATTAAGCCCAACAAGCTTTCTTAACGTGTGCATCCGGATAAGGGAGGCACTCGCTTGAAGCTGGCTTCATCACCTGGCTGTGTTCAGGCCCGGCTTGAACCTACAGCTACGAGTAGCAACTTTGGACTCAGACTTTCGAAATCTCCGGGGATCACCAACCATTCGAGAGCCTACAACACCCGTCGTACATGTACATGGTTCCCCGTGGCGTGGAAAAGATCATGCCATGCCTCCGCGACCATCCTTTTTGCCCTTGCCTTTACCTGGCCAACAGGACAAGGATTCTTGAAATCATTCGGGAGCCCACTCTCTACACTCAGCACGCAAGCTCGATCAAGTGCTTGCACCAGCAGCACATTTGCTTTCTCACTTGTGCCTCGACCCTTTGACAGCCCCGCAAAAGCCTCACAACGGTGCAGCAGGAAGCAAAAAAAAACTCCACACAGGGCCATCAAAGTGGTCTCACTGCGATAACGCTCTGATCGAAACGGGTTTAACCTGTGCCTGCAAGGCATTCTCCAAACTCCGTCGGTCTTTGGAGTCGCTGAAGTCGAAACTTGGCTGCATTCCGAGGCTCTCCAATGCTGAGCAAATTGGCACAGTAGAGTGCGTAGATGTGCGTAGATGCGCGTAGATGTGCGTAGATGTGCATAGAATCGCATACCACTCTCTGCCCACTTCTGAGAGCAAAGTCCCAATCACACCCACGGTTCATGAAAAAGCAGGTCATCGACTTCAAGATGCAAGTGCCCAAATTATCACTTTAGCACTGATATTGCTCCGTGTGCCCTCGCCATGATCTGGATCTATTGGCATGATCTCACTGCACTCACACCCGCGACTACGCTACGTGCACGAATGTGTTGGATATGGCTGAACTCAGATTCTGAGTAGCCGACTGCTGCTGCAAGTCATCCAGGAAGAGCTGCTCGACTGGATGACACCGAGCACCAACTGCTAGAACCTCCGGAGGCCTTCGGGCGACTCGTCCAAAACAGAAAATTACGAGATGCTCAAGGCTGCTACAATCAACAGTAGACAGTAAACGTGTCGCTACCAATACAACGTATGTCCACCAAATATCTCCGAAGCTCGGAGATGTGCAGTGATCTGGTGTTCCACCACCCCCCTCCCCATCCTCAAAACATGATGATAGCTTTCCCCTCACATCTTTGCTTCTCCAGGCCCTGGAAGAGCACCGCCTGGAAAACGAACAAACGAGTAATAAACCAATTCTAAGGAGTTTTCACAAAAGCCGGAATGAAAAGGGACGGGGAGGCATTCGAAGGCGGGCAGCGGTCGGGGCCTTCCGAAGGGATGAAACACATAGCAGATACGTGCACACAGCATGATTGTTGATATCCGTTGATGAGCTTGCTGAAGACTGCTTTGATCTGCCCTCACTTAAGGTGTGCGATGCAATAATCATTGACCCTTTTTTGTGTCTCCGCAGGGACCACCGGGGCGAACATCAGCAGCATTCGCAGGCCACACATAAAGGTTCGAGCGGCCATTAAACAGAACATTGAATCATTGAGAGGCTACTGTACTCAGTGCTTAAAGTTGGGGTCTGCCAGAGGTCATGGACGGGCACCCAAAGCCGCTGCCTCTTGGGCTGACCCGGCCTGGGTCGAAGACGCTACTACTGAGACGTGAAGGAATGTGAGTTGTTCAGATTTTTCAGGTCGGCAGGACCCGATAAGAAGACTATGAGTCACCTGGGCATTGAGATTTCATTGTCCGGCGACTTCAGTTATGCAACAGTACTTTGCTGGGTGATGTTTGCTCGAGTTCCGGCAAGCTGCAGAAGGAATTGGATTGTTCCTTTCCGACATACGTTTCGCAATACTTTGGCTGGCGAAGGCGGCGAAGGGAGCCGGGAGAAGCCCACGCGCAATCACCTTCAAAATGCAGTAGCATCCGAAGAATGCGACACGGAGAACACACACACGACCACACACATCTGTGATGTCCAACAGACCTGGCAAGCACCTGCTTCAACAAATATGTTTCTGGTTCAATGATGTTCAATGGTGACAGAAGTGTTGCTCTTATGTTTTGTTTCGGGTTTATTTCGCCATTATCCTGGTCAGCCAGCCGGGAGATGGGGTCCGGCCTTCTTCCAGGGTGCAGCGACGCAAAATAGTCGGCAAAAAGCGTAGCCTCAACGACAGGCTGATGCTAAGCGCGACCCTTACGACGTGCGAGCGATGTGCGTGAAGCCCCCAACAGCAAGGACCAATTGAACTCAACTTAGCCTTGGGACCCACGAAATGGCGTGTCACGCGACAAGACCTTGCCCCTGCCTGCTTCCAGTCTCCATACCCTCAAGAACACTCCGAATCAGTCTAAACCTCTGGTGACGGATGCAACGTGCTGCTTTCGGACTCGGCACCTGCGGAGGTCACAGGCAGCCATCGGTAACGCATCTAGGGCGTGTGCTTGAAGGGTTGCTGACATCACGACGAGTTTCACCGTGGGGCAGCAATGCCTCAAAACAGCTTCATCCCAGATCAGTCTCACCAAACTTGACGGAGCCGCGGGTACAATTGATAACAATGGTGTTAGCTGCTGGCTGTGTCAGCCATGTCCGGATAGTGTGTCAACGCATCACCAATTGCATCTGTGAGCCATGCATTAACAACTTGATGACCAAGGAAAGGAGGTCAGCGTCCACACCCCGCTCGTGCACCTGTCAGGCAGCTGGTGCGGCAGATTGCGCACATTTTTCTGAATCTTGCTGGGTGCTTCATATGCTGCTACTCATATGAACAAGTCCATAATCCCGATCCCGCATTGGACAAAACATTTTGCGGGCGACCTGCGTTATCCCGTGGACCTGGTTCATGTCTCTTGCGTCTTGAGTGTTGGGTCATCCTAGCTCAACTTCTTTCACACTACTGGGACCGCAATGTCACCGAAAGTGCCGCCGCCGCTTGCCTCCCCTCAGACCCGTCTTCCACCGCTCGCGCTGCAGTCCAAGAGCGAAACCGGTCAAGCAAAGTGGACCCACACCCAACCCTCTTCAATGCCTTCCTCTTCCTCATCCTCTTCTTCTTGCTGTTGCTCTTGCTTTTGCTCTTCCTCTTGCTCTTTCTCTTCCTCTTCCTCTTCCTCTTCCTCTTCCTCTTCCTCTCCCTCTCCCTCTTCCCCTTCGTCTTCATCCCCAACACCCCGCGTTAGAATCACTTCTTCTCAGTGGGCAGGGGGATTCTACCAGCACCTTTTCTCTCTTTTTAATCTTCCTTTCGCTAGGGCGTGCGAATTGGTGGCGTGACCATGGCCAATGACCGACCCCGACAAAAAAGGATCTTACTTGGGCACGCGGCCACGTCCCACATTGTGACAAGGTTTCTTTCCATCATGTAAGTAGACACTTTTTCGACTGATACGACCTTTGTAAGTCGCTCATGATCTGTCAAGCTTTGCGTGATGTCTGCAAAGCGTCGAAGAATGTCAGATGTTGGTTCCCAACCATCAGCGGACAGCTCGGCCGAGAGATCGTCATTTGCTGCCATTGCGATGCTGTTTGAGAAAGTGTTCACACAGCAAGGCAGCTTCGTGCGTGTACTTCTTCCTGCCATCATGGCCATACACACTCAGCATGCCTACATGTTTACTTCAGTGTTACTTCCTACAAGGCAAGCTAAGTACTACGATGAACAGGCGCCCATACACGGCAGCGCACCAAGGGCACCCCTTTGGGTTGCTTTGTTGCATTTTCCAGCCGACTTCCCATGCCAACCTCTCCCAATCGGTCCGGCGGCATGATGGTGCAACTCACGCCTAGCCCATTCTAACTTCTGAGGTTCCATGAAGCACAGGGGATTGAGTGCACACTTGAAAGGATCATTGTTGGCTCTTCCTCTTGATGAGTCAGTCTGAGCGCCCCCGAACTTGAACTGTCCTGGCCCAAGGTCTGCACCGGGAAAACAAAACTTGCCCGTGCCACGCCACGACATGCACATGGGGCCTCGTCTAGCACCACGTGGGTGTAGCGTTGGTAGTCCTCACAGCAAGCTACCGTGCACTACCACTCTGACTGCATGCTGCATAAACCGACCGAATCTCACAAGCCTTGCGGTCCTCTGGGTTGTTGACCAAGCGCTGCAGAAGGTATCCCACAGTGACGAAGCACAGCTTGCCATTGATCGTGTCGCCGCTGGCGTGCTCAAAACATCAGTTCAAACGCGAGAGTGCACAGCCTAACTTTGAACACAGCTTGCTGGCGTCGGCATACTTTGTCACTTCAGCTTCGACAGAGACCGAGACTGCGGGAGGTAAACTTTGTGCACGCACAAAGAGCACATGTATTGCACTGCATCCCAAGCAACAGCCCAGGCGACGGCTGGTTGACCAACCGTGGCCAGCTGGCCTGATTCTGTAGCCAACGGTCCCCTGGCCAATCTCCTTTGGGAAGGCTGCATAACTGAACGAAAGCCAACATCCTCGACTCTTCGCATTCCTGCCTAACTACATCGATAGACGAAGGAAAACACGTGGGAACTGCAACAACACTGGGCGCTGCATCAGCCAGATCTGTAGGGGAACAGAAGGTGTGTATGCCGCAATGTCGGCAGGTGCATTTCTGGTTTTTGCCTTTGATTCGGCGGAACATGGTCCTCCTTTGTTTGCCGTGTGGCTGGAAATTCTAGCAATTGTGACAGTCGTCTGAGAATGCTTCCAAGGTTTTCTTTCTTTGCATGTCCAACAGGGCGCGGTCGGCCACCTTGTTCCTCGAATGTCTTGTAGAGTTAACGCAGTCTTTGCAAAGCGAACCATGCTCTTTCACTGGGTCTACTCCTCGCCCAGAACAGAGGCGACGCGCTTGGCTAGCCTGTAGCAACGAAGCCACAATGACACGCAAAGTCTCAGCACAACGACTGGCTTCTCTAACAAAATAGACTGCCATGGCTTCACCAGGCTTTCAGTCAGAAGAGCTTTTGAGGTGCGAACGTCACAGCGGCCATCCGCCTGACTATCACAAACCAGAAGCTGGAGCCCTGACGGACACATTATGCTGGATCAGAGTGTTCAACCGTTTCGGGCCTTGGCTGTGTAACCACCATGCGAATCCTTGCTGCAGTCGAACATGCCATCAGAGCATTCTCATCATATCTATGTCAGGCGGTCGAGTGCACATGTGTCCTATGGGAGCAACAACCACCCAAGACCCACAAGCCAAGCTCAAACAGTCTACGGTAGCCAACTCGGGCAAGTTGACGGACCCCAAGTGTGCTGGTGAAACGTCCGCCAGGTTCCGAGCTCCTCTCCTCTTTCCTTGGCATCCTTGCAATCAGCCATACAGCCACGCAGCGTGAAAGTGAAAGTGAAACTCGGCCCCAGCCTCCAGAATGAACTGTGGCAGGCGCGTGGATTTTCCGCAGCCGGTCTCTCCCTGGATATGGGTGACCTCAGTGGTTTCTACAGCGAAGAAAGACTAGTCGCTGGAGCACAAGATTCTAAGATGGTTGCACGCTAGAGGCACCATAGACATTTTCAGTGTTCACAATAGTGCTTGTAGGAGAGTACCTTTCTCCACGTGCAAAGGTGACAGCTCCAAACGTTGATTGAGAGTTCCGAGTGCCAACCAACAGCGACGACACACCAATGCACTTCTTGTTTCAAATTCCATCTACAATTATAACCCTCACGGGCAGGTACGCGGTCATGCATCCCTGGCCGCATCACGGGAGCATGTTGCCGCTGCTGTCTGCGTTGGGCAGCGAATAAGGTGCTCCAGGCTTCCCCACCCCTCCACCCCCCCCTGCTTGTTTCTGACTGCAAATACTCGCATTTGCTTCTCTCACACACACGCACTCTTTCTTGCCAGGCTCGATCATGGTGTCTTGGGGATTCTGGTAGCAGAGGTACTGTAGCGGGGGGGACTCAGTTTAGAAAGTTTGACGCGGTGCCCCGATCTGCAACGACTGGTTGAAGGCGGGCTTGCTCAGTGATCCTAGAAGCACACATGCATGCAGCTGCATGCAATATGTGCGATGTCACAAGCTTGTATGCAAGTCACAGGAGAAGGCGTTCCCCCTCCCATCGGCACATGCCCTGGCCCTCTGCGTTGGACAATCGCCCACAGCCTGCACGCAGTCCTGACTCAAACAACACACACACACACAGAGACACACAGACACAGAGACACAGAGACACAGAGACACACAGACACACAGACACACAGACACACAGAGACACAGAGACACAGAGACACAGAGACACAGAGACACAGAGACACACAGACACAGAGACACAGAGACACACAGACACAGAGACACAGAGACACAGAGACACACAGACACACAGACACACAGACACACAGACACACAGACACACAGACACACAGACACACAGACACACAGACACACAGACACACAGACACACAGACACACACACACACACAGAACAGACACACAGACGCACAGACACGCAGAACCACAGACACACAGACCAGACACACAGACACACAGACACACAGACACACAGACACACAGACACACAGACACACAGACACACAGACACACAGACACACAGACACACAGACACACAGACACACAGACACACAGACACACAGACACACAGACACACAGACACACAGAAACACAGACACACAGACACACAGACACACAGACACACAGACACACAGACACACAGACACACAGACACACAGACACACAGACACCCAGACACGCAGACACGCAGACACGCAGACACGCAGACACGCAGACACGCAGACACACAGACACACAGACACACAGACACACAGACACACAGACACACAGACACACGGACACACAGACACACGGACACACAGACACACAGACACACAGACACACAGACACACAGACACACAGACACACAGACACACAGACACCCAGACGCAGACACAGACACAGAGACACACAGACACAGAGACACAGAGACACACAGACACACAGACACAGAGACACACAGACACAGAGACACACAGACACAGAGACACAGAGACACAGAGACACACAGACACACAGACACAGAGACACACAGACACACACACACACACAAACACACACACACACACAAAGACACACACACACACACACGCACACACAAAGACACACACACACACACACACACATATTGACTCACACAAGACACACTTACCACAAACCCGCCCGCCCCCCACCCACCCACCCGCGTGCGCACACGCACACACACACACACACAGATGCCCGCACACATGCGCATGCAAACACGCAAGCACAACCTCACGCAGAATGCACTGTGAAATTCCAACGTAGATGTGGCTGGGCCTTAGGGGAATTCTGCAGTGCAGTCGCCGAACAACCCAACATGAGCAGGAAACGCTTCAAGTCCGCAAGCTGGCCGCCCTTAAAGCCAAAAATAATGGTTGATGTCACAAGGTATGATTGGGACTTGAGCTTCGCCAGTAGAGGGTGTGGATGTATGGGACAAAGGACAACGGAATGGGTCATCTCTGTCGTGGCACGTCCTGAGGCCTGAGCCCGGTTTTCGCGTATGTGCTGCAAAATCCTGGCGAGACAAAGCTCTGAAGGTATCTGCAAGCTACATAGGTTCAAACGCGGCTGAAGTATCAAAACATAAATGAAAACAGATGAAGATCAAGCAAGATGCCCAGGCGAATATTAAAAAAACATGCATGGATCAACAAGCGAATGGACCTCTACCAGTAGAAGTGGTGGTGGTAGTAGTAGTAGTAGTAGTAGAAGTAGAAGTAGAAGTGGAAGTAGAAGTAAAAGTAGAAGTAGAAGTAGAAGAAGTAGTAGTAGTAGGCACCCCCCCCTTCCAACTACCTTCCAAAGACCCTAGTTGCCACTGCGTGCATCCACCGTGCGGGGGGGGTGGGGGGGGGGGGGGGGGGGGGGGGTGGGGGGGGGGGTGGGTGGGGGGGGGTGGGGGGGGGGGGGGGGTGGGGGGGGGGGGTGGGGGGGGGGGGGGGAGGGGTGGGGTGGGGGGGGGGGTGGGGGGGGGGGGGGTGGGGGGGGGGGGGGGGGGGGGGGGGGTGGGGGGGGGGTGGGGGGGGGGGGGGTGGGGGGGGTAATTCGTTTCCATTCCCAGCGTGTCCGCTTAGCTGCCAACATCATTGATTGGGGGGGGGGGGGGGTAATTACGTTCGTGCCAAAGCTTGGGGGGTTGTTCCTTGCTTTTGGCGACATTGCCCGGAGTGACATGTGCGGATGGGCTTTAGGGTGGGAGGGTGCATGGGCCTACGGTTTGCGACATTCAGCAGCGCAACATGTTGCAGGCTCTGTGCAGTTAACGTCGCCGACGACGTGTGTCTTGCGTGCCGAGACCATGGTGTTACCCCTGGCATGAAAGCACTGCGCCAAAAAGACTTCCGTGAGCCAGACGTCAGACCCGCTTCCCAAACCCTTAACCCCCCTAGCATCCTTCCTTAAAACGACGACAATGAACAACATAGCGTGAAAATTGACGTCCAAAACTCGAGAAATACGCGTTTTTTGCTGTCCAATGTAGGATCCCGAGAAGTAGCTTCCGCTACCTGCCAATGCTTCCCGTACCACGCCTGCCAGTTACTTTGAGTTCCGGCTTAACTTTGGCAGTTGGTTGGGGGGGGGGGGGGGCGGCTAGTAGTAGTAGTAGTAGTAGTAGTAGTAGTAGTAGTAGTAGTAGTAGTAGTAGTAGTAGTAGTAGTAGTAGTAGTAGTCGTCGTAGTGGTGGTAGTAGGAGTAGTAGGAATAGTAGTAGTAGTAGTAGTAGTAGTAGTAGTAGTAGTAGTAGTAGTAGCAGTAGTAGTAGTAGGAGTAGAAGGAGTAGTAGGGGTAGTAGGAGTAGTAGCTGTAGTAGTAGCTGTAGTAGTAGTAGTAGTAGTAGTAGTAGTAGTAGTAGTAGTAGTAGTAGTAGTAGTAGTAGTAGTAGTAGTAGTAGTAGTAGTAGCAGTACTGGTGATAGTAGTAGTAGTAGTAGTAGTAGTAGTAGTAGTAGTAGTAGTAGTAGTAGTAGTAGTAGTAGTCGTAGTCGTAGTCGTAGTCGTAAGTAGTAGCAGCAGCAGCAACAGCGGCAGTACTCCACTACTGCTACCACCACCACTACCAGCTCCACGTACTCGTAGTACTAGTCCTAACACTAGAACTTGTGCACATAGGAGACCCATTTTCTCAATGTCATGTTATTGTTCTCACCTAAATGTGGCTCTCGTTTTGGGTTAAATCGCGTTCTCGCTAGGCATGGCATCGAGTAATATGACACATCGCACTCTCGCTTAGGTCCTGGGCACATTCACTTGTCCATTGTGCTCACACCTCGATCCCGAGCAGGGTCTTGTGCTCCGTGTCGCGAAAACGCTGCAAGGACGTCCTTTCCTGCGTCTCGGACTCTTGGACGGATATGCTCCGTGCTCGCGATGACGTTCCTGCCTCGGTCCCGTGCGCTGCTCCTCGTGAAGTGCAGAACTGCCCCCCCCCCCCCCCCCCCCCCCCCCCCCCCCCCCCCCCCCCCCCCCCCCCCGGCCAGCAGAAGATCCATTTCATGGCATGGTTCTCTTTGTAAAGCAAACTCTTGCACGGCTGAAAACGGCACAAAGGTTGGAGGCGCCTGTATGCAAACACAGTGCTCATACGATGGGCTTGGAAGACAAAGTTCTTGTTAAGTTCGCATTGTGTTTTTGAAGCAGTAAATATTTATCGTTTGCTGGCACGATGTTCTTTGAGGCAAGCATGCATGGCTTAAACAGGCAAACACATCCTTGGTACTATGGAAGATTCATACATGGGTTTGCAGCAAAGCAAGCTTGCACGTCATACAAAAGCGGGAGGCCTTGGGGGAAGCCAGCCACCCACCCCCCATCTGCAAACACAATGCTGATGTGACGGGCTCGGAGAGGAGTTCATGTCTGTTTTTGAAGCAATATCTTGATGGCAGTAATCATAGTGATAGCCGGAATGCGCCGTGGCAGTACGAATAAAGTCCCAGTCCCAGTGCGAGTGGTGGTCGTAGCAGTAGCAGTGGTTCCCCCCTCATTTCGGGTTTAGGGTTGCAGGGAACCGGAGGACCAGCAGGCCAGAGAAATACGGAACACC
The DNA here is from genome assembly GCA_905221605.1 of Symbiodinium natans. Lineage (NCBI taxonomy): Eukaryota > Dinophyceae > Suessiales > Symbiodiniaceae > Symbiodinium > Symbiodinium natans. Next base: position 244,001 of record CAJNDS010002084.1, on the reverse strand, counting down.
AAGGGACCACACCAGCAGGCGAAGACCAGGAGTCTTGGAAGCAATATGTTCTTTGTTGATCCTCATTTGTTTGTTTGTTGCTCCTTATTCACTTCTCTTGCATACCTCTGTGCCTTGATCAGGCATGGGGGTCATGCTGGCCTGTCTCGAAACTCGTCAATGGGGAGCCGCAACCTAGGCATCGTGATCTCACAGCGCAAAGGAATGGCATCCAGCACCCATATGAACACTTTGCATCGTAGGATCGATGAAGCCGAGATCATAGATACGCCAAAAGACAATCTCGAAACACATCAAGAACTCAGGTGGGCGCAACCTACAATGAACCCCCAGAAGCATCAAGCCTCTTTGCAGTCTCTGCTGCATAAAGACTCCTAATCTTCATTGGAGGACTTGAAACCGAATCTTGACTATGCAGTGCCCTCAAGAAGAAAGTTTGGGCAGAGGAGCTCAAGCCCCCAGCATGAAACAGGTCTGTCCCTGCTTGCCGAACCGCAACATCAAAGTCAAGGAGTCAACGAGTCAACGCCAGTCAACACACTAGGATCCACGGCACATGGCACGCAGGATAACAGACCTGTCCTCCGTGCTTGTCCAGCCCGGCTTCTCAACCCAGATGGGAGTGTACTGACATGTATTGAACAGCATATTTCACATTGCAAGTGCGTATAGTGATTGATGAAGGTGATGAAGGTGAGCCGCCGAGTGGATCACACATGGCTGCTCCCTTGCTGGCATCTGCGCAGGGCAGGACATCTCTGTTCCATCGAGTTCGTCACACTGTCCCCACCAAGTGTTTAATTTCTGGCCTGCGCGGCTGGCATGGCGAACCCTGACTCGAACTTCAGCAGAGAAAGTTTCAAGGCTGCCGGACTGATGTCCCAAAGCAATTTTACAGGGCAAGGTCCAATCAACTCCAAAGTTGCAAGCTGCTCGTTGAACATGTGGATACAGAAAAAAACCGTGAGTAGTTTCTTACACCTAGACTTCAACGCTGGAAATCGGGGCCTCGCCGCTGTCTGAGGCAAAAACCGCACAGAAGTCTTGGTGCTTCTGTTGACCGCGCTGTGCTCGTGCTGATGAAGGCAGTCGCGCCGGTCATAACTCCAACTGCTGTCCGCCCACTTGCAATCAAAACAAGAAACTCCCTGCACAGGTCATGTAGGCCGGCATGGCCTGGTATCTCAGATGGCCATATGGGGAACAGAAGTTGCATCCGAATTCAAGCTGCTCTTTGAAGTTTACACAAGCAACCTCGTTATCAGCTTGTGGCTAGGCCTTCCCACGAGGGTAGAGGCAGTCCAAACTTCTTCAGACTGGGCGGCACAGAAGCGGTGCAAGCTATTGCACTGCAAAAGAACTTTTTTCTAATTCGGAGGGCGTGAGCTCTCAGACTTTACAAGTCAAGACAAGGCTCAAACTGTGCATTCCGTGGAGTCAGTGTCGACAGTCGCCTGGGCTGCAAGAGCTGATCTGCATCAGCAGATGCGCAGGAGCCCCCGGCCATGTGGAACATGCAGATCAAGAGGCTTCACTTCCGACATCCCTGAGAGTCGGCCGGCTATGCACTCTTAGCCGACAAAGGTTTTGTTAGGGTGGAGGCGCAGGACACCGGACGCGGGACGGCGGAGTGGAGTCGGGGGATGCGTGACGTGGAGGTCGGGGGCTGGAGGTCGGGGGATGCGGAGCGAAAGAGACTGAAAGCTAGAAGCTGATATTATATATAAACCCTATGAGCCCAAAAACCCTAAACAAGGATAAACCCCATGAACCCCCAAAAGCTCTCAACCCTAACAGCCCTAAACCCCATGAATCCAAACAGCCCTGAACCCTACAAACCCCAGAAACCCTATAGACTTAACTGTTCAACCCTAAATAAACCCCAAAAGCCTAAAATATTGAAACCCAAAACCCTATCAACCTTAAAAACTCCAAAGCCCTAAACAATCCGAACCCCCACAGCCTTGCACCCTTACAGGTGATAAGCCCTAGAAACCCCCGAACTAAAGTCGACGCCAAAGAACCCCGAAAACAATAATAAACCCCAAAAGCCCAAAATCCTACGAACCCCAAAGCCCCAAAACCCTTCAAACCCCAAAAGCACCATCACTGCCAGTACCACGACCACGACTACTACGATCACTACAACCACCGTTTATTTAGTCGGCGCTGGATGCGGGAGGCGGGATGCGGGTGACGATCAGTTCAGGCCTACCTGAGAATTCCCCTTGGGGCGAGGAGTCCGAGGAGCCTCATCTGCAGTAGTTTCAGTCCCGGCTGACGGATCTGATGGGCAGTCCAGCTGCTTGGCCTCAACGGAAGGTGAAGGCCCCAGGACCTTAGGACTTCACGGATTTCACGAAGCTTTGGGGCATTTTTCTGGGTTCAGAGTTTAACTCAGCTATGCTTGCTTGCCCGACTGTCCTGTGCTCCTGGCCCGGCTCTCCTATCCAGCCCCAAATCCCGCAGGGTATCCCAAGGAGCCCATCAAGTTGCTTGGTTCGAGATGGAACTTTCAAAAATGTTCAAGATGAATGATAGTAGTTGTCGCTGCTCGGGCCTGAATTCCCGCAGCCGGTTTGCCATTGTAAGTTCCTCCAGCAGCCTTCGTTCTTGCATGTTCTTACATTTCGCTACCATGTTGTAAATAGCGCAGACTCCAGGTGTCCTTGCCTAGTCCCACACTCCCCATGCCAACGTGCGCGCAAAGTCAAAGCTTCGGCTAGAGATTCACGCACTCCCACACAAGACACAGACTTAGCACCTCGGCCAGTTGGGATGGGAGACACCGATACAGAACACATTTGGAGCACTGTGAACACCGGTCTTTGGCTTCCGAGCGTTTCCCAGAAAATGCACGAGAATCCTTTTATATAGCTGACCAGGAGGGGGGTTTTGCCACAAGTTGTGTCAGACGCAACCCCTAATGCTTTTGACACAAAAGTACGAGGCTCAGTAATGGGCAGCAGTGCAAAGTTCACCTTGATGCCGAGTCACGGTTAGCCCCCAAAGCGCCCAGCCGGCAAAGTAGTGTGCCAACCTAACACTTTTGGCAACTTGCACATAGTGCAGTAGACGTGCGTTGGGAAAGGCTGGTTGGAAAATGCTTGCCACGTTTAGGTGACTTGAAACCTATGGTCCAGTAGCGACATCTTCCCTTCAGGTGGCAGTATTGCCATCTGGTCACTCAGCGCCCGCCAGTACGAGGAGGCCCCAACCCGGGAGCAGCACCATGCCTGACAAAGTCTGTTTTCGATGGCGCCAGTTGCTTCCCCTCCCTCGCTCTTCCGACTCTTTCCCGTCGACTCTCAGACTCTCGGATATTGCCGCCCTTGCTCTCTCCTTGTTCTTTCTTTCTTTCTTTTTCTCTTTCTTTCTTTCTTTCTTTCTTTTTTCGTAGGGCTAGGGTCAAGCCCCAGGCGTGTTCGCCCGGCCCTGTTTTCAGGGCACGTCTGTTGGTTGCTGGGCTCTCTCGCTCTTCTCCTTCTTCTTCTTCCACCCAGCAAGGGGCTCCCGAGCGGTCCTGGCCCCGACGGCCCGCTGCCCGGTTCGAAAGGTCCGTGACACAGGTATTCTTCTCTCTCTTTTCTTCTTCTTCTTCTTCTTCCTCCTCTTCTTCTTCCTCCTCTTCTTCTTCTTCTCCTCCTTCTTCTTCTGCTTCTGCTGGGCATGAGGAAGCCCGAAGGCCCCCCCACGCACCAAGGCGCGCCCGAGTGCGAGGTCCAGGTGAAAGTGTTGGCTTTCCCCCCGACGTGAGACGCCCTATGGTTCTCGTGGTGTTTTATGCCTCCCCCGGGAAGTAGTATTGCGGATACATGCTCCACTTTGCCATCGGCTGTGAGATTGTTCTCAGGGTTTCTGGGCGACCGTTTCGCAACGATGTCGAAAAACAAGGCTCCCCTCTCTCAACCCTATACAACGAGAGAGAGTGCGACCCGAAAGCTCCCGGGAAAGACGTGGCGCAGCGTTACATGCAAGCGCTGAAAGTAAAGGCACCTCAACAAGCTACCATGGCCAGCCAACTTGACGGTCTGTGGGGAGCATCCGTAAGCGGTAAATATTCCAGCAGCTTCTGCAGGCCTAGTATCGCTTAAGAGCACGATCCCAAAACCTTACAGGGACTCCAGTAGATCAGGCATGATGAAGCCCCTGACGGTGGGGCCCTCGCTCCTTGACTCGAGTCTTTATCTCCCTCGTTCTCACTCCCGCTCCGATGCTGACCAATCTGCAGCCACTGCCTTGTTTTCGATAGATTGAGGCGCTCAGAACGACGACAACGACACCCAGAAGCAATACCTCGGATCTCAAGGAATGATGATGACCGAAAAGCGCCACTGGAAGGCATCAGGGCCTGAAAATCGTCAACCTTTAACATTCGTTTACATCGCGACTGGTGGCACAGTAGAAGGCACTAATCTGAAGGCCACAAAGCTGGCTTGCTTCGAGCAGCATCTAACATAGCCAGCTTTCTCAATCGCCTTGACAGCTTTACCAGAGAGAAGCTGGCTTCCTGCGACAAGGGGGCCGAGATTCTTTAGATCTTTCCTTTTCCCGGGATGGGCTTTGTCAGGCCGTCTGCAAGTGTAACTTTTAGAGATCCCAGACGTGAGCTTCCCGGAACGTCTTCAATGTTTGGAATGGGCAGCCCAAGCCGATGTGAAGACACAGAGTGACCGGTGCCTTTGCTGCAAAGTCAGCCAGTTAGACGTGAGTGTATTCTATCGCTTTTGACGTTTGAGAGTTTCAGGAGTTGGCGATTCGTGATGATTCTTCGCTAGACCAGGCCCATGGGTTTCAAGTTGAAGGCCGTTTGTCAGCATCACGCGAATGCGCGAAATTGTGATTTAATTTATCCCAGTGTTCTGACGAAGGACAAGAAACAAGTCACAAAATTCCCCGAGGCCAAGAAACATGGAACTACTACAAGCGCACATTGCTGTCGGCCGAGGCCCTTGGCATCGGGCCTAGGGCCTAAGGCGCAGGGAGCGCAACGCCCCCCTGCGAACCCTCTCAAGCGACCCGTTAGAGCCGCTACGCCGCTACGCAAGCGGGGTGAGGACCTCTTGTATAGGCGACCCATCACGACCCCGCCCTAACGATTTCCTAAAGCCTTTGCCTTTTTGAAAGCGTGGAAGGCGACGAAGGAACCCTTGCTGCGTCTTGCATAGGGTTCTATAAGGTTTATAAGGGGCCCAAATCTTATAAGTCTTGTAACCCTCCAACCCTTTGATTTGAGCCCTGGCCCTATGATGAAAGAAGCAGATACGTCATGATCCCAAATCCGACGAGGCCATGTGAGTACTGAGTTGTGCTGGCAGTGGCCGCGCAGCGATGACATAAAATTTGATCGCAATACTATCGCAGTCGCTCCGAAGCCCTCCCTGAAGTTCGATATTCAGAGCCGCTTGAAGGCATTACACTGTTACACTGTCGCAGTCCTCAAGCACAATTGCGGCTGCATCGCTGACAAAAAATCTCAGCGACGAGATCGCAATTACCAAAATGTCCTCAGGCGTATGAGCTGCAAAGTATCCAGAAGAATTGCAGGCAACGGACAAGCAGACCGCTTTCGCACAATAAAGGCAGCAACACATGTCAATCTCCCTTGAGAAGCCCAGCGGTGTTTTCGGACAGCGGCAAGTGATGATAGAGAAACAGCCACGAGTAGCGCAATCCAACGGCAACAAATGATCACGCGTCATTGTGACAACCACGATGACAGGCAGCAGCTTCCACCCACATCAGCAACGCTGCCACCAGCATTGCCACTACAGCAGCAGCAGCAGCAGCAGCAGCAGCAGCAGCAGCAGCAGCAGCAGCAGCAGCAGCGGCAGCGGCAGCGGCAGCGGCAGCAGCAGCGGCAGCGGCAGCGGCAGCAGCAGCGGCGGCGGCGGCGGCGGCGGCGGCGCCGGCACCGGCACCGGCACCGGCACAACCACAACCACAACCACAACCACAACCACAACCACAACCACAACCACCACCACCACCACCACCACCACCACCACCACCACCACAACCACATTTCATTTCATTTCATTTCGAACGCATGTGCGGGTTATGTCCCGCACCTTGGCGGGCATCGAGGGTGAAAATTAAGTGACCTACTCGTTCGGGACCTGGTCTGTTTCGATGTCCTGGCCATTGTAGCCAGGCGGGTTGCGCTTCTGTACACTTCTCTGCGAGATTGGTCCTCAACCTCAGCAGGCAAGCTGGCGGGCAGGCCGAGTCTGGGGGGCATCAGCTTAGCAGGCTGGCGCTTGTGCATTATAAGGCATGGAGGCTTTTCTTCTGCAGTGCGAGCAGTGGTCTGGAGGCGTGATTAAGTCCAGAATTCGGACTAGAGGAACTTAGGGATTTGATGGTTCAGTTTGCTGGAGGCGACCTCACTCGCATACTGGAACCAGGCTGGTTGTCCGATGTGGGGACGCCAGAATGACAGCTTCTCGAGCTCGAAGGAGGGACCGAAGCCGTCCACGATGAGAGGAGGTGAGCATCTTGAACACTATTGCATAGGGCTTGTGCTCTTCGTAGATGTCATCATAGAGCGGATTGATGATTTGATAGAAGCGGAGGGCCATGCTGTTCTGGAAGTCTTGAGAATGATCCTCAGGGTTAGGAATGCCAGCATTAGCTTGAAATGCAGAGTTGACTTGCTTTAGCAGGGCATCCTCGAAGAGCTCCAGTAGTTCACCTCGCGAGATAACCGTGTCCGCGATCAAGGATTGAATCCAAGAAACTTCCTCTGCATTGATTTCTCGAAGTAGCCACTGCCTGTACGTGACCAAATCTTCGCGAATTTGGTCCTGGTAGTGAGTAAGATGAGGCAGCAGAGCCAGGAGATGTTGGTCGTAGGACAAACCATTGAGGTGATGGTCCTGATGTTGAAAGCGCCATCCATTCTTAACTGGCGATGCCCCTTCGGCGGAAGAAGAGACTTTGAGCAGCTGCTGCACCCGGTATACTGTGGAGGCTCGCCTTAGCGCCTGCAGGTCGAAGTATTGAAGGTCCAGTTGCTTGTCATCGTGCAGACGAAGATTGACGGGGAAGTAGTCCGAGCCCTGTCCTGGAGCATACGATGGCTGTGACTGCTCAATGCCTGAGAGTAGGCGTGGAGTTGACGATCGCATGAGAAGGTGTAGATGCGACAGGGCGTTAGCAATCATAAAGTGCACCTCACCTTGGCCGAAGTGGCGCGTCAGGTACGTCCAGATGCGCTGGGTGGTAGGTTCCGCATCTTCGAGCTGGAAGGAGTTCTGGCCAGGGCCATCGTTGGTGTAGTCTCGAATCGCCTGAGAGATGAAGAGGAGCTGGCGCTTCTGATGGTACGTCAGAGTAGGAGAGCGAGGCTCTGTCAGCATCATCTCTTCATGCTTCCGTTTTGCGGCCAAGTTTCGAGGTGCAGTTTTGGGAAGGTAGAGCCGCAAGTCTCCCATGTGCCGGTGAACTTTCTCCGCGAGCAGCTTCAAGAAACTGCAGGTGCGCGAGGCTATCCGTATCTGGCGGTTCAAGTGTGGGATCGCTTCTCCCGCAGGGGTGCGTGAGGATGCCAGGTCCAGATTGCTTGCTGCGGCGGCACCAGATGGAGTTGTAGGGTAAACCGGCAGCGGTAGGAATAGAGACTCAAGAAGTACCTCCATTGCCTGTTCACGGCTGAGAACGGGGTGAAGGTCTGCCATGGGCCTAGGTGGAAGTTCGCCAGGAGGGGACCTCACTCGTGCGAACCTGAGGGAAAACTTTGCGAGAAGAGCTGTGCTTGTGAGGCTTGACGTGGAAAGATTGGAGCTACAGGCTTTTTCCCCGCAATTTGGGAAGATAGTGCAGCGAACAGGAGGGGACCTCACTCGTTTGGAAGTCTGTGGTGCTCGGATGGTCCCTAGCCCCGAATTTTGTCGTCTAGCGTCTGTTTCAGACGTTGACGATGTCGAACGAGGAGCAGTGTCAGCGCCACAGCAAAGTTCTTATAGTCATCATAGACCTGGTCATGGAGCGGGGAAAGAATTGTGATGACTCCTTGTGCCTGCTCGTAATCTCCTTGGTCTCCTCCATATCTGTGTCGTATTTGTTGCCAGAGACTGTCAGCGAAGTAGCGATGCAGAGTATCTCTAGGTAGTAGCTGATTCACTACCAGGTTTCGCACCCAATGGAAGTCCTCATCGGACAGAGGGGTGGACAGCCATAGGCGATACAGTGTCAGGATCTCTCGAAGTGTCTCCTGATAGTGCGGGATCATTGAAACCAATTTGGTGTGGTAGTCCTCGTAGTCAAGCTTTGAGAGATCACGGTCTTGTTCAAGGAAATCCCAGCCATCTCGGATCTGGTCGCTGGCCGATGTAGGTGTGGAGGCCGTAATAGTCCGCAGTTGTTGTAGTAGGCGAAGCTGAAGTGATGCTCTTTTGAGCGTTCTGAAATCATATGCTTCAAGATCAAGCTGATGTGGGTCTTGAAGCCGGAGGCCTAGGGGGAAATATGCTTGGCCTTGCCAGGTCTCCGCCGTCGTTTGGGGATGCAGCTGGAGTAGGTTCCGTTGATGTGCTGGAGTGAATTCAGACCTCAGAATGACCTTGGCTTGCTCCAAAGTGCGGAGCAGAATGGCATTCAGCTCTGATTGCGAGAGCTTCCCGGTAAGATAATGCCAGGTTAAAGCACCAGCCTGATCAGCTTCAGACGTGCTCAAGGACGGCGAGCCTTCGCCGTCTTTTGTGTAGTTGTGGATCATGAGGGTGAGGTACATGATTTGCTGGCGCTGGAGGGGCCCCATACTCCGGGGTAGGTGCGTCGAAGGCTGCTCGTCGTCAATGTGCTTGCGCTTACCTGCCAAGATACGTGGGCTAGCCTCTAGGGGCAGGGCTGTGTGTCTGCCCTCGCGCCAAGCCAGGTACCGATCCAAGTGACATATGAAGCTGCAGAGACGTGATGCTACTCGCATGCTTCGTTCTGCCGTGCGTTCAAGGTCTTCTGTAGTGAAGAGGAGCCTCCTCGGGGCAAGATGAGTTGTTGCTGAGGCTGATGTGGCCATGTGCTCACTGATGCCGTCGGGTAGGTAGATGGTCAGTGGGACGTGGAGCGACTTCAGGAGAATCTCGAGCAGAATCTCGCGAGACGGTGAAGGCATGGCTTGTTTGCTAGCTGGATGGAGACCTCACGTGGCCAGCCTGTGTGGAGAGGCTGAGCCCGGCTGTGGCAAGCTTCAATGAAAGCAGAAAGCTGCAGACTTGAATGTGTTACTAGGTGAATCAGCCAAGGCTGAGGCATTGGCTCTGCAGCAGGCTCCAACTATCTGCAGAAAGACCTCATTGCCGGAGAATGCCGCTGTGATCTTAGTGAGAAGGGACTGTGCTGCAGTTGGAGATGGAGACTTTTCCGCTGCTTTATCTTGGCTTGCTAAAGGCTGCTGGTGTCCTAGTTAGACAGAGACGTTGCTAACCTGGTGCTCTACTTTGCAGGAGGTGACCTCACAAGCAAAGTTGCTAGCAGGCTAGGGTTCAAAAAGACGAAGGAAGGACTGGTGCCTCTCGTGCGACAAAGTACGATGAAGTGATCGAGCCCGTTGGCGGTTCGGGGGAGTGAGCATCTTATAGACGATCGCAAACGGCTTGTACTCCTCGTAGACGTCGTCATGTAAAGGATTGATGATTTGGTAGAAGCGAAGAGCCATGCTATTTTGGAAGTTCGGAGTAGAATCAACACGGCGAGGAGACTCAGCACTGGCCTGAAGTGTATGGTTTACCTGCTTGAGGAGAGCATGCTCGAAAAGTTCGCGGAGTTCTCCTCTCGAGACTGCCGACTCTAAAAGTGTGTCACGGGCCCAGGCCGTCTCCTCTTCAGTGATGTCTCGTAGGAGCCATTGCCTGTACATCACCAGGTTCTCTCGGAGTTGGTCCTGGTAGTCCGGGAGGTGTGGCAGCAAGGCCTGGAGATGCTTGTCATAGGGCAATGAGTCGAGGTGTTGCGCTTGTTGCTGGAAGCGCCAGCCATTGGTGACGGGCGACTCTCCGCCCTGGGTTGAGTGAGATATCTTGAGAAGCTGCTGTACTCGGTATATCGTCGACGCGCGCCTGAGTGCCTGAAGGTCGAAGTATTGGAGATCCAAGTGTTTGTCTTCGGGTAGGCCTAGATGTGGGGGAAAATAACTCTGACCTTGTCCCGGAGCCATGGACGGCTGCGACTGCTCCATGCTTGACATCAGACATGGTGTCGCCGACTTCATCAGGAGGTGGAGATGCGACAAGGCGGTGTCTATCATAAAGTTGATCTCTCCTTTGGCAAAGTGGCGGGTTAGGTACGTCCAAATTCGAAGTGCGGTATTCTCCGCATCTTCGAGCTGAAAAGAGTTTTGGCCTGGGCCATCATTTGTATAGTCTCTGATCGCCTGAGATATGAAGATGAGCTGACGCCGCCGAATGTAAGTCAGAGTGTTCTCCTGAGGCTCGTGGAGCATCATTTCCTCGTGCTTACGTTTGGCTGCTAGCTGTCGAGTGGCAGTCTTGGGGAGGTAGAGTCGAAGGTCGCCCAGTCTCCAGTTGATCTTCTCCGTGAGCAGTTTCATGAAGCTGCAGGTGCGGGAAGCTATGCGTATCTGACGGTCCGAGTGCCGGAGGGCGTCTTCTGCCGGGATGCGTGTAGATGCCATTTGTATAGTGCTGGCCTCGTGGTCTCCCAGGGAGGATGCAGGGTAAACCGGAAGCGGGAGGAAAAGGGATTCCAGAAGCACCTCCATGGTTTTATCCCTACTCAGTACCGGAGGGAGGGCCTCCATGGTCAGGCTCATACAGGAGGGGACCTCACTCGTATGAAGGCTCTGATGTTAGCCGGAGCAAACACAGCTGCCTTGGTGCTTTTAGGCCGAAGGTAAGGAACCAGGAGGTGAAATTCAAGGAAGGCCTCTCTCGGGCTAAGCTGCAGGGGTAGGGTTGCGCAGCAGAGTTCAAGCTGAAGGTGGGCAGAGCTGAGGCGCTGGCACTGGTGCGTGTTTCCCTCTTTCTGGTTAAGGACCTGAGGCTCTGCTCGGAGAGGGAGAGGGGTGTCTAGATTTGTGTTTGGGAGAGGCGCAGAGTAGCGGGAATAATTCTCCTTTGTCTGTTAGCAGCAGGCATCATCGATCTTCTTGTGAGAAAGAAGTTGACTAGGTTTGTTAAGTAGCTGACCAGGAGGGGACCTCACTCGGTCTGCGTAACCGGCGCTGTTGCCGAGGGGCCCGCTGCCGTAAGAAGAGCATATCGGAATATCATCCTGCGCTCAGGCGTGAGCATCTTAAAGGCCAGAATCCAGGGGAAGGCCTGGTCCAGGACGTCATTCTCCAGGGGAGAGAGTATGGTAAGTAGTCTGTCCTGTGCTCTGGAGTCTTCCGGAAGGTGTGCAGCAATTTGCCCTTTGAGCTGGAGAGTGAGGTGTAGCTTGGCAAAACTCTCTGGTATCGTGGTATTGTGCCATATTGCTTCAAGCGAGGCCAGTTCGGATGCTGTGATGGGTCGCGATAGCCAGGTTCTGCCCAGGCGGAGGTCTGTACGCATCTTTTGGTACGCATCAGTGGTCAGGAGATCATGGAGTTCCGTCAAGTGCTCCGCATATGAAAGGAGTGCCATGGCTTGATCCTGTCGCAGGACGTCCCAGGGTTCGCTGGGGCAGACTTCGTCTGGCACTCGTGCTCCTCTTGCTCGGGCGACCATGAAGTCGACCATGGCCATGGTCCGGTAAATCTTGGACGCTCGCTGTAGCATGTGAATTTCTGCGTCGAGGATGCCCAATGCATGTTCGTCACTTTGAGTATGTGGATTGGTGTCTGCCTCTCGCGGCCACGGCGAGATATCCGAAGGGAAGAGACAAAGGTGTATTCCGTTCAGAACTCGTGTGGAGTCACTGGGTAGGATCCAGCGCAGATGCTGGGCAGCGCCATTGACAATGTCCCTGACGGTTTGCCCGCCCATTCCCAGATTGTACAGAGTCTGGGAAATGATAAGGGCGGCTAACTTGAAGTCGTCCGGCTCCATGGTCTCCTCTTCAGTGTAGATATGCACCGTTTCGAGTATCATCTGCAAGGTAAGTGAGCTCCGTTCCGCCTCGTAGTGCTTGATATGAGGGGGAGGCTCCGTGGGTGATAATAGGGATGCCATCTCAGCTTCGGCCAGCAAGGGAAGATTAGGCTGAGCTGATTGGGAGAGAAGTCGAATCCAGTTGTAGCTGCGTGCTGCCAGTCTCAGGGTTGGAGCCAGCATACAGTTCTCACGTCGAGCAAGACCCTTGGCCTCATCCGAGAGGTAGAGGTTTGCATCCGGATCACTGGTTCTCTTGCCTGTGTACAGCATTGCCTTGCAGAAGAGGTTCAGCGCGGCGAGCTTGGACTTCATTGGCATCGTCGATGAGTCTGGTCGTAGCGGGAGCAACGGGCATGTATGCAACATGACGCAGGGTTTGAGAGGGGGGGCTAGGCAGCAGGAGGTGACCTCGCTTTTCTGCCTTTGAGCCTGGAGAGAGGGTTGGTGAAAGCTATCAGTTCTTGGCAACTCGAATCAGCTGGATTGTGCTACGGCAGTTTGTGCTGCAGAGGAAGACTAAGAGTGAGGAGCCGGCTTTGTCTGTGGTAGAGCATCCCACCTTGGCTTGTCGGTGCATGGAGCATGGCTTCAGTGTGGCACGTCGAGGACTAAGTCTAGGCAGCGGTAGCAGTGTGATGCGCGGCTGGATTTCGTCTCTGAGATACTGCTGGGATGAAAAGGTGTAAGCAGTGACACATGCACTCCCTAGCAGGAGGTGACCTCACTCGCAGGGAGTGCCAAAATTGAGCTCTGTGCATGCCTCACTCCTGCGGATCTCGTCTTGGGACAAGTGGGCCTTCGGTAATTATCCAGGTCTGGACTGTGCCCGGAGGAAGTGGGCTTCCTGTGGCAGACAGTACCGAGGTGCGCGCTGGGGGGGACCACGGGCTGAAGGGGTTAGGAGCAAGGGAGACAATCGGTCCAGGAGTGATGATCCAAGTGCCCACTAGCGTTGCAGCTTCTTGCGCGGGATGAGGATGAGCTGCGGCTGGGGGAGACATTGAGGCCCCCGACGTTGAAGTGCCACTTGTCGAGGAGGGACGTGCCGTGGTGCTGGGAGCACCTTCCGCCATGGGAGGGGGGCTATGGCCTGAGTGGTCCTGCGCTCGGAAAGGCTGGTGAACCGGAGTCGGGGGAGGGGGGCCCGACGGCTGGTAGGCTTGCTGGGTGGCTTTGGGTACGGTTTGAGCCTGGTTCGCCGGCGAGAGTGCCTTGGTTGTTATGGGAGTGGGCGGAGGCGGGCCTCCTGGGGCCAGTTGGGCGGGCTGGTTCCGGGAAGGGGCTGTCCGTCTCGAGGAGCTCCTTGACAGGGATTCCACTAGGTCGTCATCATCCTGAAGGGAAGAAGCCTCAGAGTCCAGGTCAGCCTCCGTGATCAGACGGGAGTCTGAGTCCGCCTGATGCCTCCTGCCGCGAGGATGTCGTCGCTTGGAGGGCTTGTCTTCGCTGTGTCGGGTTTCTCGATGTGAATTGCCTTCCTCCGGCGCTGACATGGCCAGTTAGCAGTAGAACAGGAGGGAACCTCACTCGTTCAGGGCCGCTACTAACGATGGCTTGAGCTGTGAGCTCTGAGGTAGAGAAGAAAGAGCTGCTCTGAATGTGTCTTTGGCAGGATGACCTCAGCTGGTTGAGGCTGAGGCGAAATCCTCGATGTGAGGCGGGGCATGGCGAAACCTGAGCAGAAGCCAGGAGAGGGCAGTTGCAAGCGAATAATGCATGATGTAGATGATCAGGGGTATCACGCGTTTTCTGCACAAATTTGCGTTGTCAGTACAGTCGCCTCTAAAGAACGTAAGGAAAAGGTGGGGTTCGACAGGAGGGGACCTCACTCGTCGAAGTCGTCCATGTCCTGAGGGTCATCGTCTGGTGTCGGTCTGAATGCGTCTCCACAGGCCATGCATAGGTACCCCAGAACAGACTTCTTGCATTCTCTGGAGAGCCAGTGTAGCGCGAGAGGGAATTGATCTCTTTCCTGCCAGTAGCGTTGACCTGGCCTAGCCGAGAGTAGAATCGCTATCGCTTGTTGAGCAGTGAGGTGGTAGCGAACAATCAGGTAGGCACAGAGGGCAGAAGTCGAGCGATTGATGCCCGCAAGACAATGGAACAGGATGACCATCGGTTTGGTGCGGCTGCACTCCTGGCCCTCAATTTCGTCGATCATCCTGATCCAGGTCCTGGCAAGATTTGACACCACATCATGGAAGCCTTGATCGTTCCGAGAGATGCGCACATCCGAGAGGTGGTAGCGCAAGTTGGAGATGCCCTCCATTTGGTACACGAACTGCCAATCGGCATCTGTGTCATAACTCTCCCTGAAGCGCGATGATGCGTTGAGAGTCACGATGATATCAACCTGGTGCGCTTTGAGTTCAGGTATGTCGAGAGCAGTGCGCTGGGTGCCAAGCATCAGCGTGCAGTAGTCATCACGGAACACCACCGTGGAGTCCCATTTTGGCCAGTAGGCAACTGAATTGGGGAAGGAATGATCCGGGTGCTCGGCCATCAAGGCGCTCCATTCCGATGCCAGTCTGTGATCTTGCGTCGTCCATTGTACTCGATTGTAGAAGGCGGCCTGGGTCTGCGCGTGGATGTCGTCCATTGCTTTGTTGTCAGTGATTGATGGTTCGAAGTTGCACCGCGGTTCCGGATCCTGCATTCTGAATAGGCCATTGCGTTCAAGGCAAACGCTGTGTTCCGGGCCTCGAAGCCTGATGTAGGGAGCAGCAAGATCCATGGCGCAGGGGGCAGAGAGGGCTATTTGCCTATCTGAAATGGCTGTCAGGAGGAGACCTCACGCGACATTGGATGGAAATGACTGGAGTCACATACACAGATGTTGCTTCAGCCTTGCGTTTGTGGGCTAAAGCAGAGTTGGTGACTGAGCGCCAAGCCTGTGAGCTCGTGACCTGAGCTGAGCTAGTCTTGAAGCACGCAGGCATCGTGCTGTGCTAAATGCGCATTGAGCCGGCCTAGAAAACCAGTCAGCTTGTTTTTGTGCCGTAGCGAGAGTTGAAAAGGTAGCTTGGGTGCTTGTGCCGGACACTTGTCCCGGCGTGCCGTTTCAGGAGGGGACCTCACACGAAATGGCTGCATAGTGCAGGTTAGCTGAAGGCGTCCCACACATCAGCAGAGAGCGCCAGAGACGTGTCCTTAAAGATTCTCTCTGCCTTTTCTTTGCCCACCGGAGTTCGGAGCAGGGAGAAGAAGTGCTGGACAAGAGGAGGGACCTGTCGCTGATGATGCGTGAAGGCTTGTTTGGCTGCCTGGATTGCCGGCTTGTCCTCCGCCAGGTACTCTAGGGTCGAGAAGAGTCCTCGGACATGATCTGCGGTTGAAGTTGTGGCTTGTTGAGGAGCCGGAGGTGTGCGTTTGTGCCAGGCCGACGTGTCGAGAGCAAGAAAGAAGGGCAGATCCGTGCTGGAGTCCGGCGAGATTCGTCTGCCCAGGTTGGACCATCCACAGTCTCGTACATAGTATCCTAGGAGCGCCGATTTGAGTACTAGGAGAATCAGCAAGTAGCACTCGTCCATGCTGGGGCGTAGATGCGGTGGGAGGTTATCCAGCGGCTGGACCTTTTCCACCATGATGCCGTAGGCTTGCTGAATGAGGAGATACTTCGGCGGGCCCGAGTCTCCCCGCCAGGAGGAGACCTCACTCGGCGTGGGAGACTTGGGAAATTCCAGGGGATTGACCGCGGAAGCCACTCTGAGCTGGATAGCAAAGACGTTTGCCACCGTCGGGACCATCTCTGGGAAAACGTGTGCCAAGTCAAGTTCCGCTTCATGAGCCTGAAGTCCGTCTTGGGCCTGTTCTTCCTGGGGAGCAACAACTGAGAGTTTGAAGACCGAGTAGAATTCCCCGCCCTTGAAGTTGTATACAGCTCTGGTGACGCCCTTCATGGATGCTGTGCGGTTCAGTTTTAGAACCATGCTGACTTGCTCGTCCTGCGATTTCCGAACTTGCACGTGAACATCCAATTCCAAAGGGAATTCCTGCGGGTAGGAGTAGGGGAAGGAGTGAATGACCGCCTTGCCCTTGTCTTGTTCCTTCTTGCTTGCCACGCGAGCCTGAACTGTGGCTGCTGGAAGAACTATCACTCCTTGATGCACCGGGTAGTTCAGGAACTCGCGCGGAGGAGGAGCTGCTTGCGTAAGATTGACGACCTGGAGCTCCTCTGTGGAAGTGAGGCGCGCGATGCCTTCAAGATGGCCTGGGTCAGGAGCTGATTGTCTTGCGGGAGGAGATGGAGGTGGAGGTGGCTGCCTGATGAAGGCCTCCTTTTGTCCAACTCCTGCACCGGTGTACTGAGATGAGCGCGACTTCTTCGAGTCCGCCCAGGGTGGTATGTCGGAGTCCGACTCTTCCTTGCAGGTTTCTTTCCTGCCCACGCCTTGGCCCGCATAGGGTTGCGGTGAGTGCTCTCGTGTTGGCTCTACCTTGAAGGTCTTCGCGTGCTCTGCCTGGAGCATAGATGAGGAGGATGGATCTGTTTTCGCTTTCCTGTGTCCGCTCCTCGGAGGCGACCTCACGCTGGAGCCTGCCGGTCGGGAAGTTTCGACCGAGATCAAGGATAGCGAAGACAGATTCTTGTACACTTCCGAGGTAGGAAGGGCCGCTAAGTCCTCTGCAGTGAGTCCAGGCTTTTTGATTCCCAGCTCTTCTAGTCTCTTGCTTTCTTTATCCGCTTGTCTCTGGCTCGAGACCGGCCTTGTCGATTGACGGGCCATCATGCTTCTTGATATAGCACGGAGGCCCTTCTCCCAGCGGTAGTTTCTGATCTCGTCCATTCTCTTATGCGAGATGGGGACATAGTTCGAAGGCAGCAGCCTATCAGCTTCTGTGCAGATGTTGGAGGCGAGATCGAACGAGGGCAGAGTCGAAGCTTTCGACTGTCTTTTCCGCGGGGGCATGGTCCTAGGTGCCCTGCGCTGTAGACCTAGTGGACCTTCTTTGAGCACAGAATCTTGCCAGCGCGTAAGGTCAGACATTTATCTCAGCAATGCACAAGGACTGGCTGAGTGCTGGGCTCGACAGTGGGGCCTGTGCAGCAATTTAGGAGCGGAGAGACATTAGATAAGTTAAGTGCTGTCATGCATTTAGGGCAGATTGTTTTAGTTGAGACTGTTGGCTCGGTCGACGGCGCGCAGCTGTGAGAACATAGCTGCGTTTTACCTGCAGGAGGAGACCTCACTTGCTGGTCGCAAAAAGTCGAGCTCTATCCTGCTCATAGCTACCAGTATCTGGAGCGGGCTTGTTGCACCGCCCAGGAGTCTCTACACCCGAAGCAGCAGTGCCACAGATGTCCCGGCTTGTGTCGAACACATGGAGCACTGTGGCATTGGTCGCAGCCTGCTCCGCATGATGACTGTGGTGGCGGAGGTGCCGTTGCCTTAACCAGCGCTTGGGCGACATTGGCCTGGCTTGTCGTCGGCTGGGTGTGAATGCCAGGGGTGTTCTCAATGGCAAGAATCGTGCCCTCCGGGTTGGTTGCCATGGCGTGGTGATGATGGAGGAACAGTCAGTACTGATCAATATGAGCAGAACGGCTGATGCTGAGTTAAGTTGGGGCTTCAGTCAGGCACATG
The DNA here is from genome assembly GCA_905221605.1 of Symbiodinium natans. Lineage (NCBI taxonomy): Eukaryota > Dinophyceae > Suessiales > Symbiodiniaceae > Symbiodinium > Symbiodinium natans. The sequence continues at coordinate 226,381 of CAJNDS010002084.1, read as the reverse complement.
GCGGAAAGTCTCTCAGCTTGTAAGCAATGCGAGAGCCTGGAGTGTGACTCGCTCTGGTCGACAGCTGACGTAAGTGTAGCTCGGCCTCAGTTGTAATGGGAGAAAGGCAGTTCGATGCAATAGTGAAGCCTGACGTGTGGTGCAGAAAAGACTTTTCCTGGCAGGCACGGTGCGCACGAGGCGGCAGAGAAGGGAGAAAGAAAAAACAGGTTGACTTCTCAGCGCCCTCGTTCTCTCAGGAGGGGACCTCTACACGAGAGTAGGAGGGTTGTCTGAGGCTAAGTGACTAGCTAGATCCCCCAGGAGGGCAAGGGGGCCTTGGACAGCTCAGGAGGGGACCTCGACTCGGGTGTCCTGGAAAACTTTAGCCCTCGTTGCCTCCTGTGCGCAGCGCTTCTAGCTGATCACGGAGGGTCTGCATCTGTGGAGACCGTCTTAGGCCCTCCCTGCGCATGGTGACCCCCACTAGGTTCCAGACTGAGTTGTTCGCTAGAAGTCGAAAGGCGTGCATTGCCTCATGGTCGTCTCCGATGGTCAGGGCCAGTTCCAGGAGGAAGGCGATGACCGGCCTTTCTTCCGTCAGGTTGGCTCGCAGCGGTCTGGACGGCCTGAACTTGGTGAGCTGTTCTTGATCTAGCTTGAGCATAGCCGCCAGGTGGGTGGAGACAACCTTGGGCGAGAGAGGAGGGCGTTGGGCATCGATGACTACCTTCCGCTGTTTGGCGTCCCATCTCATGTAGTTCCAGTAGAAGGCAGGGTTCTCGTCCGTGTGGTGTCGACCTCGGGAGGCAAGATCGAAGCCCTGGGCTCGAGTGTGCAGCTCGTGAAGGAGACCGAGGAACAGGGCGTGGCGAACGGGCGTGCCAGGGGGGTCCTGGGGCTGGTCCGACTTCCACTGTTGCTGGATCCGTGCCAAGGAGGGAACCACACTGTTCGCTTGGTGCACCGTGGCGTAGAAGATCCATCCATGATGGTATCGCAAGGCTGTCAATTCATCCTCGTGATTCAGCAGGGCCAAGATGATGCTGGCCAAGAGGTCAGCGGTTGGTTTGACCTCCTGCTTTGATTTCGGCAGACCGTTTTGCGAGGCCCTTGGTCTGGAGCCATTACGGCGACCAGTCCTCCTGGGCCTCCTGGACGGTGAGGGCAACCGAGTCGGCGGCATTTCCTCGTCCTGCTCCAGGTCCTTTTGCTGACGGCGCTGTTTGGGAGGCCTGTCCCTGTCGTGAGCAGGGACCAGTTCTCTGGACGTTGAACGTTCATCAGGGCCAAATGCCCGCGCAGCCATGGATGAAGCGGCAAGATGGGGGAGGTTCTTAAGAGCACTTGGCATAGTGCAGGGTTGTTCAGCAGCTCCTGCTGGGCTTGCTCCATAGCGCTTGGGGAGGACACGCATGGTATCACGAGTGAAATCGCTGCCCGTTCACCTTCAGGAGGGGACCTCACACGAAGATGAACGGGACTTAACTTAAGCGTTGGAGGAGCAAAAGGTAAGCTCCTGACCCGATCTGTGCACGTTCCTCGCTCGTAGGCGAGAAGCCCGGGCTGGAGTCATCACCTACCTGGAGAGAGGGAAGCAAGGTGAAGGATCTGTAATGACCTGAGGTGGCTTCCTGCCCTATGTGAAAGAGTCCCGAGACGGATCTGTAGCGAACAAAGGATTGAGAGTGAGGCCCGGTCCATGCAGGCAGCTGTACTTCGTCCTGCAAGCCCGTGAGTCTCCAGTGCTGCTTCGCTCCGGCATTTGTGAACCTTGGCAGAGACACAAAGATATAAGGAGGTGTATACAACAGTGCCGCCTTCGAGTCATGCGGAGAGTGCCAATCGTGCACAAAAAAGGACAGTGAATAAGCTAAGTGGGGCGCCGCTAGGGAGTCAGGCTGGGACAGCCTGGTCGGGTCGGTGCCTTCCGGGAAGGTTAGTAGAAGGGGGGAGAAGCCAGTTGAGTCGGGTATGTCTGCATCATAGACTCGCTTCCAGGGGGTACCTTGTAAGGAGCCATGGTGGTTAGCCAACAAGAACGTCAAGTACTCGAGTGCATCACTTTGCCTATTAGCAAGCCTCCAGTCTGGATGACAATGCGGGAGCGATTCTAGTGCGAGAATAGAGACTGTGTGCGAGGCCCTTGCTCGAAGTTCCCGCTGGAGAGGTTGGAGGTTCGACCAGTCCACTGAGGGGTCTTCCCTCAGAGCGCTAATCATCTGCAAGACTGAAATGGCGTAGCACAAGTTATGAGGATTAATCAATTGTGGCATAGGCTGAGCTGCAGGAGGCGGTGGCGGAGCAGAGGCATCCAGGTCTGTCGGTGCTGGCTGAGGAGGTCCTGCGCCTAGCTGTGCAGCCTGGGAGGCACTCCCTGGGCGAAACCATCGCTGAAGCTGGCTTTGCTTGGACCTGGGATTAGGAGCCT
>CAJNDS010002084.1:160748-223871 GCA_905221605.1 Symbiodinium natans | reverse complement strand
TCTCTAGGTAGTAGCTGATTCACTACCAGGTTTCGCACCCAAAGGAAGTCCTCATCGGACAGAGGGGTGGACAGCCATAGGCGATACAGTGTCAGGATCTCTCGAAGTGTCTCCTGATAGTGCGGGATCATTGAAACCAATTTGGTGTGGTAGTCCTCGTAGTCAAGCTTTGAGAGATCACGGTCTTGTTCAAGGAAATCCCAGCCATCTCGGATCTGGTCGCTGGCCGATGTAGGTGTGGAGGCCGTAATAGTCCGCAGTTGTTGTAGTAGGCGAAGCTGAAGTGATGCTCTTTTGAGCGTTCTGAAATCATATGCTTCAAGATCAAGCTGATGTGGGTCTTGAAGCCGGAGGCCTAGGGGGAAATATGATTGGCCTTGCCAGGTCTCCGCCGTCGTTTGGGGATGCAGCTGGAGTAGGTTCCGTTGATGTGCTGGAGTGAATTCAGACCTCAGAATGACCTTGGCTTGCTCCAAAGTGCGGAGCAGAATGGCATTCAGCTCTGATTGCGAGAGCTTCCCGGTAAGATAGTGCCAGGTTAAAGCACCAGCCTGATCAGCTTCAGACGTGCTCAAGGACGGCGAGCCTTCGCCGTCTTTTGTGTAGTTGTGGATCATGAGGGTGAGGTACATGATTTGCTGGCGCTGGAGGGGCCCCATACTCGGGGGTAGGTGCGTCGAAGGCTGCTCGTCGTCAATGTGCTTGCGCTTACCTGCCAAGATACGTGGGCTAGCCTCTAGGGACAGGGCTGTGTGTCTGCCCTCGCGCCAAGCCAGGTACCGATCCAAGTGACATATGAAGCTGCAGAGACGTGATGCTACTCGCATGCTTCGTTCTGCCGTGCGTTCAAGGTCTTCTGTAGTGAAGAGGAGCCTCCTCGGGGCAAGATGAGTTGTTGCGAAGGCTGATGTGGCCATGTGCTCACTGATGCCGTCGGGTAGGTAGATGGTCAGTGGGACGTGGAGCGACTTCAGGAGAATCTCGAGCAGAATCTCGCGAGACGGTGAAGTCATGGCTTGTTTGCTAGCTGGATGGAGACCTCACGTGGCCAGCCTGTGTGGAGAGGCTGAGCCCGGCTGTGGCAAGCTTCAATGAAAGCAGAAAGCTGCAGACTTGAATGTGTTACTAGGTGAATCAGCCAAGGCTGAGGCATTGGCTCTGCAGCAGGCTCCAACTATCTGCAGAAAGACCTCATTGCCGGAGAATGCCGCTGTGATCTTAGTGAGAAGGGACTGTGCTGCAGTTGGAGATGGAGACTTTTCCGCTGCTTTATCTTGGCTTGCTAAAGGCTGCTGGTGTCCTAGTTTGACAGAGACGTTGCTAACCTGGTGCTCTACTTTGCAGGAGGTGACCTCACAAGCAAAGTTGCTAGCAGGCTAGGGTTCAAAAAGACGAAGGAAGGACTGGTGCCTCTCGTGCGACAAAGTACGATGAAGTGATCGAGCCCGTTGGCGGTTCGGGGGAGTGAGCATCTTATAGACGATCGCAAACGGCTTGTACTCCTCGTAGACGTCGTCATGTAAAGGATTGATGATTTGGTAGAAGCGAAGAGCCATGCTATTTTGGAAGTTCGGAGTAGAATCAACACGGCGAGGAGACTCAGCACTGGTCTGAAGTGTATGGTTTACCTGCTTGAGGAGAGCATGCTCGAAAAGTTCGCGGAGTTCTCCTCTCGAGACTGCCGACTCTAAAAGTGTGTCACGGGCCCAGGCCGTCTCCTCTTCAGTGATGTCTCGTAGGAGCCATTGCCTGTACATCACCAGGTTCTCTCGGAGTTGGTCCTGGTAGTCCGGGAGGTGTGGCAGCAAGGCCTGGAGATGCTTGTCATAGGGCAATGAGTCGAGGTGTTGCGCTTGTTGCTGGAAGCGCCAGCCATTGGTGACGGGCGACTCTCCGCCCTGGGTTGAGTGAGATATCTTGAGAAGCTGCTGTACTCGGTATATCGTCGACGCGCGCCTGAGTGCCTGAAGGTCGAAGTATTGGAGATCCAAGTGTTTGTCTTCGGGTAGGCCTAGATGTGGGGGAAAATAACTCTGACCTTGTCCCGGAGCCATGGACGGCTGCGACTGCTCCATGCTTGACATCAGACATGGTGCCGCCGACTTCATCAGGAGGTGGAGATGCGACAAGGCGGTGTCTATCATAAAGTTGATCTCTCCTTTGGCAAAGTGGCGGGTTAGGTACGTCCAAATTCGAAGTGCGGTATTCTCCGCATCTTCGAGCTGAAAAGAGTTTTGGCCTGGGCCATCATTTGTATAGTCTCTGATCGCCTGAGATATGAAGATGAGCTGACGCCGCCGAATGTAAGTCAGAGTGTTCTCCTGAGGCTCGTGGAGCATCATTTCCTCGTGCTTACGTTTGGCTGCTAGCTGTCGAGTGGCAGTCTTGGGGAGGTAGAGTCGAAGGTCGCCCAGTCTCCAGTTGATCTTCTCAGTGAGCAGTTTCATGAAGCTGCAGGTGCGGGAAGCTATGCGTATCTGACGGTCCGAGTGCCGGAGGGCGTCTTCTGCCGGGATGCGTGTAGATGCCATTTGTATAGCGCTGGCCTCGTGGTCTCCCAGGGAGGATGCAGGGTAAACCGGAAGCGGGAGGAAAAGGGATTCCAGAAGCACCTCCATGGTTTTATCCCTACTCAGTACCGGAGGGAGGGCCTCCATGGTCAGGCTCATACAGGAGGGGACCTCACTCGTATGAAGGCTCTGATGTTAGCCGGAGCAAACACAGCTGCCTTGGTGCTTTTAGGCCGAAGGTAAGGAACCAGGAGGTGAAATTCAAGGAAGGCCTCTCTCGGGCTAAGCTGCAGGGGTAGGGTTGCGCAGCAGAGTTCAAGCTGAAGGTAGGCAGAGCTGAGGCGCTGGCACTGGTGCGTGTTTCCCTCTTTCTGGTTAAGGACCTGAGGCTCTGCTCGGAGAGGGAGAGGGGTGTCTAGATTTGTGTTTGGGAGAGGCGCAGAGTAGCGGGAATAATTCTCCTTTGTCTGTTAGCAGCAGGCGTCATCGATCTTCTTGTGAGAAAGAAGTTGAGTTTGTTAAGTAGCTGACCAGGAGGGGACCTCACTCGGTCTGCGTAACCGGCGCTGTTGCCGAGGGGCCCGCTGCCGTAAGAAGAGCATATCGGAATATCATCCTGCGCTCAGTCGTGAGCATCTTAAAGGCCAGAATCCAGGGGAAGGCCTGGTCCAGGACGTCATTCTCCAGGGGAGAGAGTATGGTAAGTAGTCTGTCCTGTGCTCTGGAGTCTTCCGGAAGGTATGCAGCAATTTGCCCTTTGAGCTGGAGAGTGAGGTGTAGCTTGGCAAAACTCTCTGGTATCGTGGTATTGTGCCATATTGCTTCAAGCGAGGCCAGTTCGGATGCTGTGATGGGTCGCGATAGCCAGGTTCTGCCCAGGCGGAGGTCTGTACGCATCTTTTGGTACGCATCAGTGGTCAGGAGATCATGGAGTTCCGTCAAGTGCTCCGCATATGAAAGGAGTGCCATGGCTTGATCCTGTCGCAGGACGTCCCAGGGTTCGCTGGGGCAGACTTCGTCTGGCACTCGTGCTCCTCTTGCTCGGGCGACCATGAAGTCGACCATGGCCATGGTCCGGTAAATCTTGGACGCTCGCTGTAGCATGTGAATTTCTGCGTCGAGGATGCCCAATGCATGTTCGTCACTTTGAGTATGTGGATTGGTGTCTGCCTCTCGCGGCCACGGCGAGATATCCGAAGGGAAGAGACTAAGGTGTATTCCGTTCAGAACTCGTGTGGAGTCACTGGGTAGGATCCAGCGCAGATGCTGGGTAGCGCCATTGACAATGTCCCTGACGGTTTGCCCGCCCATTCCCAGATTGTACAGAGTCTGGGAAATGATAAGGGCGGCTAACTTGAAGTCGTCCGGCTCCATGGTCTCCTCTTCAGTGTAGACATGCACCGTTTCGAGTATCATCTGCAAGGTAAGTGAGCTCCGTTCCGCCTCGTAGTGCTTGATATGAGGGGGAGGCTCCGTGGGTGATAATAGGGATGCCATCTCAGCTTCGGCCAGCAAGGGAAGATTAGGCTGAGCTGATTGGGAGAGAAGTCGAATCCAGTTGTAGCTGCGTGCTGCCAGTCTCAGGGTTGGAGCCAGCATACAGTTCTCACGTCGAGCAAGACCCTTGGCCTCATCCGAGAGGTAGAGGTTTGCATCCGGATCACTGGTTCTCTTGCCTGTGTACAGCATTGCCTTGCAGAAGAGGTTCAGCGCGGCGAGCTTGGACTTCATTGGCATCGTAGATGAGTCTGGTCGTAGCGGGAGCAACGGGCATGTATGCAACATGACGCAGGGTTTGAGAGGGGGGGCTAGGCAGCAGGAGGTGACCTCGCTTTTCTGCCTTTGAGCCTGGAGAGAGGGTTGGTGAAAGCTATCAGTTCTTGGCAACTCGAATCAGCTGGATTGTGCTACGGCAGTTTGTGCTGCAGAGGAAGACTAAGAGTGAGGAGCCGGCTTTGTCTGTGGTAGAGCATCCCACCTTGGCTTGTCGGTGCATGGAGCATGGCTTCAGTGTGGCACGTCGAGGACTAAGTCTAGGCAGCGGTAGCAGTGTGATGCGCGGCTGGATTTCGTCTCTGAGATACTGCTGGGATGAAAAGGTGTAAGCAGTGACACATGCACTCCCTAGCAGGAGGTGACCTCACTCGCAGGGAGTGCCAAAATTGAGCTCTGTGCATGCCTCACTCCTGCGGATCTCGTCTTGGGACAAGTGGGCCTTCGGTAATTATCCAGGTCTGGACTGTGCCCGGAGGAAGTGGGCTTCCTGTGGCAGACAGTACCGAGGTGCGCGCTGGGGGGGACCACGGGCTGAAGGGGTTAGGAGCAAGGGAGACAATCGGTCCAGGAGTGATGATCCAAGTGCCCACTAGCGTTGCAGCTTCTTGCGCGGGATGAGGATGAGCTGCGGCTGGGGGAGACATTGAGGCCCCCGACGTTGAAGTGCCACTTGTCGAGGAGGGACGTGCCGTGGTGCTGGGAGCACCTTCCGCCATGGGAGGGGGGCTATGGCCTGAGTGGTCCTGCGCTCGGAAAGGCTGGTGAACCGGAGTCGGGGGAGGGGGGCCCGACGGCTGGTAGGCTTGCTGGGTGGCTTTGGGTACGGTTTGAGCCTGGTTCGCCGGCGAGAGTGCCTTGGTTGTTATGGGAGTGGGCGGAGGCGGGCCTCCTGGGGCCAGTTGGGCGGGCTGGTTCCGGGAAGGGGCTGTCCGTCTCGAGGAGCTCCTTGACAGGGATTCCACTAGGTCGTCATCATCCTGAAGGGAAGAAGCCTCAGAGTCCAGGTCAGCCTCCGTGATCAGACGGGAGTCTGAGTCCGCCTGATGCCTCCTGCCGCGAGGATGTCGTCGCTTGGAGGGCTTGTCTTCGCTGTGTCGGGTTTCTCGATGTGAATTGCCTTCCTCCGGCGCTGACATGGCCAGTTAGCAGTAGAACAGGAGGGAACCTCACTCGTTCAGGGCCGCTACTAACGATGGCTTGAGCTGTGAGCTCTGAGGTAGAGAAGAAAGAGCTGCTCTGAATGTGTCTTTGGCAGGATGACCTCAGCTGGTTGAGGCTGAGGCGAAATCCTCGATGTGAGGCGGGGCATGGCGAAACCTGAGCAGAAGCCAGGAGAGGGCAGTTGCAAGCGAATAATGCATGATGTAGATGATCAGGGGTATCACGCGTTTTCTGCACAAATTTGCGTTGTCAGTACAGTCGCCTCTTAAGAACGTAAGGAAAAGGTGGGGTTCGACAGGAGGGGACCTCACTCGTCGAAGTCGTCCATGTCCTGAGGGTCATCGTCTGGTGTCGGTCTGAATGCGTCTCCACAGGCCATGCATAGGTACCCCAGAACAGACTTCTTGCATTCTCTGGAGAGCCAGTGTAGCGCGAGAGGGAATTGATCTCTTTCCTGCCAGTAGCGTTGACCTGGCCTAGCCGAGAGTAGAATCGCTATCGCTTGTTGAGCAGTGAGGTGGTAGCGAACAATCAGGTAGGCACAGAGGGCAGAAGTCGAGCGATTGATGCCCGCAAGACAATGGAACAGGATGACCATCGGTTTGGTGCGGCTGCACTCCTGGCCCTCAATTTCGTCGATCATCCTGATCCAGGTCCTGGCAAGATTTGACACCACATCATGGAAGCCTTGATCGTTCCGAGAGATGCGCACATCCGAGAGGTGGTAGCGCAAGTTGGAGATGCCCTCCATTTGGTACACGAACTGCCAATCGGCATCTGTGTCATAACTCTCCCTGAAGCGCGATGATGCGTTGAGAGTCACGATGATATCAACCTGGTGCGCTTTGAGTTCAGGTATGTCGAGAGCAGTGCGCTGGGTGCCAAGCATCAGCGTGCAGTAGTCATCACGGAACACCACCGTGGAGTCCCATTTTGGCCAGTAGGCAACTGAATTGGGGAAGGAATGATCCGGGTGCTCGGCCATCAAGGCGCTCCATTCCGATGCTAGTCTGTGATCTTGCGTCGTCCATTGTACTCGATTGTAGAAGGCGGCCTGGGTCTGCGCGTGGATGTCGTCCATTGCTTTGTTGTCAGTGATTGATGGTTCGAAGTTGCACCGCGGTTCCGGATCCTGCATTCTGAATAGGCCATTGCGTTCAAGGCAAACGCTGTGTTCCGGGCCTCGAAGCCTGATGTAGGGAGCAGCAAGATCCATGGCGCAGGGGGCAGAGAGGGCTATTTGCCTATCTGAAATGGCTGTCAGGAGGAGACCTCACGCGACATTGGATGGAAATGACTGGAGTCACATACACAGATGTTGCTTCAGCCTTGCGTTTGTGGGCTAAAGCAGAGTTGGTGACTGAGCGCCAAGCCTGTGAGCTCGTGACCTGAGCTGAGCTAGTCTTGAAGCACGCAGGCATCGTGCTGTGCTAAATGCGCATTGAGCCGGCCTAGAAAACCAGTCAGCTTGTTTTTGTGCCGTAGCGAGAGTTGAAAAGGTAGCTTGGGTGCTTGTGCCGGACACTTGTCCCGGCGTGCCGTTTCAGGAGGGGACCTCACACGAAATGGCTGCATAGTGCAGGTTAGCTGAAGGCGTCCCACACATCAGCAGAGAGCGCCAGAGACGTGTCCTTAAAGATTCTCTCTGCCTTTTCTTTGCCCACCGGAGTTCGGAGCAGGGAGAAGAAGTGCTGGACAAGAGGAGGGACCTGTCGCTGATGATGCGTGAAGGCTTGTTTGGCTGCCTGGATTGCCGGCTTGTCCTCCGCCAGGTACTCTAGGGTCGAGAAGAGTCCTCGGACATGATCTGCGGTTGAAGTTGTGGCTTGTTGAGGAGCCGGAGGTGTGCGTTTGTGCCAGGCCGACGTGTCGAGAGCAAGAAAGAAGGGCAGATCCGTGCTGGAGTCCGGCGAGATTCGTCTGCCCAGGTTGGACCATCCACAGTCTCGTACATAGTATCCTAGGAGCGCCGATTTGAGTACTAGGAGAATCAGCAAGTAGCACTCGTCCATGCTGGGGCGTAGATGCGGTGGGAGGTTATCCAGCGGCTGGACCTTTTCCACCATGATGCCGTAGGCTTGCTGAATGAGGAGATACTTCGGCGGGCCCGAGTCTCCCCGCCAGGAGGAGACCTCACTCGGCGTGGGAGACTTGGGAAACTCCAGGGGATTGACCGCGGAAGCCACTCTGAGCTGGATAGCAAAGACGTTTGCCACCGTCGGGACCATCTCTGGGAAGACGTGTGCCAAGTCAAGTTCCGCTTCATGAGCCTGAAGTCCGTCTTGGGCCTGTTCTTCCTGGGGAGCAACAACTGAGAGTTTGAAGACCGAGTAGAATTCCCCGCCCTTGAAGTTGTATACAGCTCTGGTGACGCCCTTCATGGATGCTGTGCGGTTCAGTTTTAGAACCATGCTGACTTGCTCGTCCTGCGATTTCCGAACTTGCACGTGAACATCCAATTCCAAAGGGAATTCCTGCGGGTAGGAGTAGGGGAAGGAGTGAATGACCGCCTTGCCCTTGTCTTGTTCCTTCTTGCTTGCCACGCGAGCCTGAACTGTGGCTGCTGGAAGAACTATCACTCCTTGATGCACCGGGTAGTTCAGGAACTCGCGCGGAGGAGGAGCTGCTTGCGTAAGATTGACGACCTGGAGCTCCTCTGTGGAAGTGAGGCGCGCGATGCCTTCAAGATGGCCTGGGTCAGGAGCTGATTGTCTTGCGGGAGGAGATGGAGGTGGAGGTGGCTGCCTGATGAAGGCCTCCTTTTGTCCAACTCCTGCACCGGTGTACTGAGATGAGCGCGACTTCTTCGAGTCCGCCCAGGGTGGTATGTCGGAGTCCGACTCTTCCTTGCAGGTTTCTTTCCTGCCCACGCCTTGGCCCGCATAGGGTTGCGGTGAGTGCTCTCGTGTTGGCTCTACCTTGAAGGTCTTCGCGTGCTCTGCCTGGAGCATAGATGAGGAGGATGGATCTGTTTTCGCTTTCCTGTGTCCGCTCCTCGGAGGCGACCTCACGCTGGAGCCTGCCGGTCGGGAAGTTTCGACCGAGATCAAGGATAGCGAAGACAGATTCTTGTACACTTCCGAGGTAGGAAGGGCCGCTAAGTCCTCTGCAGTGAGTCCAGGCTTTTTGATTCCCAGCTCTTCTAGTCTCTTGCTTTCTTTATCCGCTTGTCTCTGGCTCGAGACCGGCCTTGTCGATTGACGGGCCATCATGCTTCTTGATATAGCACGGAGGCCCTTCTCCCAGCGGTAGTTTCTGATCTCGTCCATTCTCTTATGCGAGATGGGGACATAGTTCGAAGGCAGCAGCCTATCAGCTTCTGTGCAGATGTTGGAGGCGAGATCGAACGAGGGCAGAGTCGAAGCTTTCGACTGTCTTTTCCGCGGGGGCATGGTCCTAGGTGCCCTGCGCTGTAGACCTAGTGGACCTTCTTTGAGCACAGAGTCTTGCCAGCGCGTAAGGTCAGACATTTATCTCAGCAATGCACAAGGACTGGCTGAGTGCTGGGCTCGACAGTGGGGCCTGTGCAGCAAGTTAGGAGCGGAGAGACATTAGATAAGTTAAGTGCTGTCATGCATTTAGGGCAGATTGTTTTAGTTGAGACTGTTGGCTCGGTCGACGGCGCGCAGCTGTGAGAACATAGCTGCGTTTTACCTGCAGGAGGAGACCTCACTTGCTGGTCGCAAAAAGTCGAGCTCTATCCTGCTCATAGCTACCAGTATCTGGAGCGGGCTTGTTGCACCGCCCAGGAGTCTCTACACCCGAAGCAGCAGTGCCACAGATGTCCCGGCTTGTGTCGAACACATGGAGCACTGTGGCATTGGTCGCAGCCTGCTCCGCATGATGACTGTGGTGGCGGAGGTGCCGTTGCCTTAACCAGCGCTTGGGCGACATTGGCCTGGCTTGTCGTCGGCTGGGTGTGAATGCCAGGGGTGTTCTCAATGGCAAGAATCGTGCCCTCCGGGTTGGTTGCCATGGCGTGGTGATGATGGAGGAACAGTCAGTACTGATCAATATGAGCAGAACGGCTGATGCTGAGTTAAGTTGGGGCTTCAGTCAGGCACATGGCGGAAAGTCTCTCAGCTTGTAAGCAATGCGAGAGCCTGGAGTGTGACTCGCTCTGGTCGACAGCTGACGTAAGTGTAGCTCGGCCTCAGTTGTAATGGGAGAAAGGCAGTTCGATGCAATAGTGAAGCCTGACGTGTGGTGCAGAAAAGACTTTTCCTGGCAGGCACGGTGCGCACGAGGCGGCAGAGAAGGGAGAAAGAAAAACAGGTTGACTTATCAGCGCCCTCGTTCTCTCAGGAGGGGACCTCTACACGAGAGTAGGAGGGTTGTCTGAGGCTAAGTGACTAGCTAGATCCCCCAGGAGGGCAAGGGGGCCTTGGACAGCTCAGGAGGGGACCTCGACTCGGGTGTCCTGGAAAACTTTAGCCCTCGTTGCCTCCTGTGCGCAGCGCTTCTAGCTGATCACGGAGGGTCTGCATCTGTGGAGACCGTCTTAGGCCCTCCCTGCGCATGGTGACCCCCACTAGGTTCCAGACTGAGTTGTTCGCTAGAAGTCGAAAGGCGTGCATTGCCTCATGGTCGTCTCCGATGGTCAGGGCCAGTTCCAGGAGGAAGGCGATGACCGGCCTTTCTTCCGTCAGGTTGGCTCGCAGCGGTCTGGACGGCCTGAACTTGGTGAGCTGTTCTTGATCTAGCTTGAGCATAGCCGCCAGGTGGGTGGAGACAACCTTGGGCGAGAGAGGAGGGCGTTGGGCATCGATGACTACCTTCCGCTGTTTGGCGTCCCATCTCATGTAGTTCCAGTAGAAGGCAGGGTTCTCGTCCGTGTGGTGTCGACCTCGGGAGGCAAGATCGAAGCCCTGGGCTCGAGTGTGCAGCTCGTGAAGGAGACCGAGGAACAGGGCGTGGCGAACGGGCGTGCCAGGGGGGTCCTGGGGCTGGTCCGACTTCCACTGTTGCTGGATCCGTGCCAAGGAGGGAACCACACTGTTCGCTTGGTGCACCGTGGCGTAGAAGATCCATCCATGATGGTATCGCAAGGCTGTCAATTCATCCTCGTGATTCAGCAGGGCCAAGATGATGCTGGCCAAGAGGTCAGCGGTTGGTTTGACCTCCTGCTTTGATTTCTGCAGACCGTTTTGCGAGGCCCTTGGTCTGGAGCCATTACGGCGACCAGTCCTCCTGGGCCTCCTGGACGGTGAGGGCAACCGAGTCGGCGGCATTTCCTCGTCCTGCTCCAGGTCCTTTTGCTGACGGCGCTGTTTGGGAGGCCTGTCCCTGTCGTGAGCAGGGACCAGTTCTCTGGACGTTGAACGTTCATCAGGGCCAAATGCCCGCGCAGCCATGGATGAAGCGGCAAGATGGGGGAGGTTCTTAAAGAGCACTTGGCATAGTGCAGGGTTGTTCAGCAGCTCCTGCTGGGCTTGCTCCATAGCGCTTGGGGAGGACACGCATGGTATCACGAGTGAAATCGCTGCCCGTTCACCTTCAGGAGGGGACCTCACACGAAGATGAACGGGACTTAACTTAAGCGTTGGAGGAGCAAAAGGTAAGCTCCTGACCCGATCTGTGCACGTTCCTCGCTCGTAGGCGAGAAGCCTGGGCTGGAGTCATCACCTACCTGGAGAGAGGGGAGCAAGGTGAAGGATCTGTAATGACCTGAGGTGGCTTCCTGCCCTATGTGAAAGAGTCCCGAGACGGATCTGTAGCGAACAAAGGATTGAGAGTGAGGCCCGGTCCATGCAGGCAGCTGTACTTCGTCCTGCAAGCCCGTGAGTCTCCAGTGCTGCTTCGCTCCGGCATTTGTGAACCTTGGCAGAGACACAAAGATATAAGGAGGTGTATACAACAGTGCCGCCTTCGAGTCATGCGGAGAGTGCCACTCGTGCACAAAAAAGGACAGTGAATAAGCTAAGTGGGGCGCCGCTAGGGAGTCAGGCTGGGACAGCCTGGTCGGGTCGGTGCCTTCCGGGAAGGTTAGTAGAAGGGGGGAGAAGCCAGTTGAGTCGGGTATGTCTGCATCATAGACTCGCTTCCAGGGGGTACCTTGTAAGGAGCCATGGTGGTTAGCCAACAAGAACGTCAAGTACTCGAGTGCATCACTTTGCCTATTAGCAAGCCTCCAGTCTGGATGACAATGCGGGAGCGATTCTAGTGCGAGAATAGAGACTGGGTGCGAGGCCCTTGCTCGAAGTTCCCGCTGGAGAGGTTGGAGGTTCGACCAGTCCACTGAGGGGTCTTCCCTCAGAGCGCTAATCATCTGCAAGACTGAAATGGCGTAGCACAAGTTATGAGGATTAATCAATTGTGGCATAGGCTGAGCTGCAGGAGGCGGTGGCGGAGCAGAGGCATCCAGGTCTGTCGGTGCTGGCTGAGGAGGTCCTGCGCCTAGCTGTGCAGCCTGGGAGGCACTCCCTGGGCGAAACCATCGCTGAAGCTGGCTTTGCTTGGACCTGGGATTAGGAGCCTGCAGGGTCCGCTGTTGGAACGTCTTTGGTTGGGGGGTAGCCTGTGTGGGAGATGCGTGTTGGTGTGATGTTGTCGTGCTCTGCCCGGGGTTAGGGACCGCAGGAGAAGATGCGCCAACCCCAGAGGTGGGAGGCGAGAGATGTGAGAGCTGAGTGTGTTGGAGGGACGAGTGCATTCTGGAAAGAGGGGCGTCAGGGTGCAGAAAGAAGAAGAGTTGTAATTGCTGAATGACCGGGCACTGCTTCGTGTGTCGGGGGGCGCTCTCCACTTTCACGCCACAGGCAGGACAGGGTGACAGGCGGGTCAGCACATACATCTTAGAGGTGTTATTCCCCGCCGAGGCTTTATAAGAGTCCCATTCTGCCCCGTGTTTCTTTGTGAGGTGGAAGGCTATTTTTGTCGTGGAGGCTATCCACGAGTCGCAGAGCAGACAGGTCCTGGTGAGTTGCTGGCCAAGGTGGCCGGTGAGGAGCTCGAGGAAGGTCTGGGTTCCGGCCTGTTGCAGCAGTTCGGTGCGCATGCGCGAAATGAGAGGCACTGTGTCCATCTGCAAGGTAAGCTGGACCGAGGGTGCGGCAGTAGCACGGCAGTCTGACGAGGGCACGAGCTCCTGGCTGGAGGAGACCTCACTCGCCTTGGAAGGAGCTTCGTCAGCCTGAGTGGCCGCCTCAGGTCTAGAAAGCTTGAAACCAGCCTGTCGGCAGACTCTGCGCTCAACGTGCTGTTGTAGATTATGCCAGTTTTTAAATTTCGCCTGGCAGTGCGAGCATTGAGGCAGGCCTCCCACGGAGTGCTTTAGGCGTGAGAATTCAAGGGGTGGCGGAACAGGAGCCGGATGCTTGACTGTCCGGTGTGTTCTCAGGCCCGCCGCAGTACGAAATACCTTTCCACAGCATGTGTGCATGGGCACGTCCGGAGAAGGGTCAATGTCGGCCTCCCTGAGCAGCTTGCTGTAAGAGGCTACAATTTCCTCCGCCGTTTGCAGGGTGGAGGGAATAGTTAAGATATCTTCACGTGGCCAGGCGCCGGACTGAGTGAGGAGCGAAGAGCTCGCGTTGGCCGGCGTGGATGTTGAGCAGGAGGTGACCTCACTCGCTGGGGCTGCATTCCGGCGCTTGCGGAGAGAGTCTAGGCGCTGGGCGGAGCGATCATGAAGCTGCTGAATGGGAGAGACAAGTTTCAGACGTGCAAAAAGCGCTGCTGTAGTTTCACGAGTCTTATGCACAGGGTTGTGCGTTACCGCTCGCACCTGTCTGGCATGCCATGAGCGGAGAGCCCTTGCCCGCCTACCTGAGAGACCAACGGATTCCAGGCCAAAAGTGGCCGTGGACCAGACGGTGGCTCTCCAGACAAGCAGCCTAGATGCGGTTTTTGTCCTGCGCTTATTGTGAATGAATTTGCGCACTGTCTGCTTTTTCTTCGCCGCTCTCTCTTGTCTTAAAGAATAGGTAAGATCTTCCGGGTTTGAGTAGCTGATCATGACTCCTAGGTACTTGAAGGAGTCTACCAGCTCGAAGGAAGGAAGAGAGGGGAGAGGGGGAAGAACTGAGGAATGCGAAAGCAGAATTGGCCGTCTTGGCTGCTCTGGTGCGTCTATATTCCAGACCGTGACCTTCCGGCCTGAGCGAAGCTCCTGTGACTTGAAGAGCTTCTTGGCCTGCTGCGCGTGGCGACCTGCCAGTTTAACCATGATGTTGCACTTGGCGTAATTCACTTCTAGTCCGGCTTCTTGCAGGTAGTGCAGTAACAGTCTAACCATGTCATGAGCCGCATAGAGATCAGACCAGTTGTGGATGTCTCGGTGAATTACGAGGTCATCTGCGAAGCCTGTGAGGAACTGCTGTATTGGAGAGAACCCTATGTGGGTGGCCATAAGCCGGAACGCCTCCGTGATGACCAGGGAGAAGAGGGAGGGGGCCAGTTTGCATCCTTGCTTTATACCTCTTGTGGAGGTTACTGTTTCCTGGCTTCGTCCATAGCGCAGATTATACTGGGCCTCCCTATGGAGGGATGCAACCAGCTCGACGTCTTCGGGTGAGGCTCCATAAGTAATTAGTGAGCGCAAAAGAGCTTCTCTGCTTGTTTTGTCAAAAGCTTGAGAGAGATCTAGTGAGAAGGTGAAGCCTCCGATTAGGTCCGGCTTGCCCTTCGTGCGCTTGGGAGTGCAGAATCTGTCTGGTGCTCGGGATCGAAGCATGGCACGGACGCGCCTTGCGTGGCCAATTACCCGGAGTTGGGCATCGGCGATACCGCGTCCTGGAATGTAGGCAAATTGAGGGGAAGCAAAGTGGGCCTTCTTGAAGAGGGGGTCAAGTCTTCTCCTAGCCTCAGAGGCTATTCCTTTGCCATCTGGCCTAATGATGCCCAGCGGTCGCAAGTTCTCCGGCTTAGAGGCTGGTTTAGAGGGCTTGGGTATGAAGCTAAGGTCTGCTGACTTGGCTGTTATGGGCAGCGAGGGTGGCTCGGCTGGATTCATTGGTGCTGTGTTATGCTGAGGCTCGCGCTTCCCTTGGCAGGAGGTGACCTCGCACGCCTGATGGGTCGGAGCGGGAGGCGGAGGCACCGCTTCGAGATAGTCGCAGTAGTTATTGGCCACAGTGGAAGCACAAAGGCGGTACATGGATGCGGGGGCAGATCCTTGCGGTACTGCCTTTTCCGGCTTTATAGAGGCTATGCCTTTGGACAGACTACTTTTGTCCAGCTTGGGCAAGGCTTGGCCTACGCCACTAGCTAGGGGGGGATGCGAGGAGAAGATGGAAAGACTATGTCTCTTTAACTCTGCCAGTCCCTCAGGCTCAGTTAGGATGCGGCCGCATGGCGATCTGAGGCAGACTCTTGGTGCAGGAGACCAAGGAGCTACATGCTTTAAGGAGCGATATGCCGCATGTGGATCTCGTTTGACCTTCTCAGAAATCTCTTTCAAAGTTCGATGAGTTCTTTCTCGGGCCTGATTCTTTATCTGGATGGCATGTGC
Organism: Symbiodinium natans; assembly: GCA_905221605.1. Lineage (NCBI taxonomy): Eukaryota > Dinophyceae > Suessiales > Symbiodiniaceae > Symbiodinium > Symbiodinium natans. Next base: position 208,973 of record CAJNDS010002084.1, on the reverse strand, counting down.
CTTGGCTGCCTCGTCCAGCGAGCGCTGAGCCTGTTTGAGGTGCTCGGTGCGAGCCATCTTATTTATGACGTCGTCCTCACGTTTTAGGTTTCGCAGTGCGGTCTGCCGATGGTTATGAAGCCGCCACAGAGGTTGTGCTGTCGGAGCTGCGTCCGAGCTGCCTGCTTCTGGGTCCCTCGGCTGGAAAGTCTTGGCATGTTCGAGAAGAAGCTCGTTGACCTCATCAGGGTGAAGAGGCTCGCCATTCTTCTGCGCTCGGAGTTTGTCGACATCCTTTGCTACTTGCTCCCGCAGGGTTTGGGCCAGAGGAGTGTTTTGTCTAACATGGTGAGCCAGTAGGGACTTTTGTTTGGAAGGGACTGCCGGTTGAGTTTTGGTCGAGAACGGGTGTCTCCAGACCTTCTTGAGGGGTACTGCCGTCCTGAGTGGCATGTGTTTGCCACCTTTACGCCATGCTCCCAGCTTGAAGTCTTTGAGGACACACACTTTGCGGGCCAGCTGAGCAGCGTAGAATTTGGAGGTCAAGATGAAATCTATCTGAGAGCTGCCCTGTGGCGAGATGAAAGTGTTTGCCTTGCGCCCCTGCCATGTGTTAAGCGCAACTAGGGAGTTTCGCTGAAGAAACTTCTGGAACTGCTTTTGAACCGGCTTGTGCTTAGAAGATCCTGCTGGCACCACTCCCCCTACAAAGGGGGGATTTGGTTTTAGGGAAGAGTTGAAGTCGCCCGCCAGTACCGGAACAGTACGCTGTGACAAGTTGGTAAGGGACTTGCTTAGGGAGGAGAGAACTTTGCTTTGGGTGGCATAGTGGTCCTGCTCCGTCATGCCTCGTTGCTTGGTGTACTGGTAGCAGTTGAGCAGGAGCACTGGATGGCCTCGGATTTCGCAGTGAACCTCGTGAGCACGGCCTGGGTGTAGATCCTGCCAGCGTAGTGTTGCTGAGTCTATGCTAGGCGATAGTAGAGTGAGAACACCTGCAGAGCGCCTGTGCTTTGGCTGTTCGGGTAGCTGGGATGTTTGAGCGGGAGGAGACCTCACGAGCTCTTCATCCGGCAGCCCGCCTGAGACAGCTGTCCAGCCGTGCACTTTAAACTGGGAGGATGTAGTCCAGTGGGTTTCCTGGATAAAGATAACATCGAGGTCCTGCTGATATTGCAGCCACTCCTTGAACTCTGCCCACAATTGCTGGCTTAATCCACCTGCATTCCACGAGAAAACCCGCAGTGGTTTGGCTTCGCGACCGCCTCTAGGGTGACGCCTACGCGGTTGCCTAAGAGGAAGCTGCGGTGCAAATTGAGCATGCATGTTTTCCTTAGTCTCTTGGCTTGCACTAGGTGCAGCCGTGCCTGCGCTTGCCTGTGCCTGGCTTAGAGGCAAATTTGTCCTTCGATATGGTACTGCGCAACCGTCCCTTAAGGCTCGGTGACAGGCCCGACGATAGGAGTGTTTCCGAATTAAACCCTCTGCCATCCGCTTGTTTCGACTGAAGTGCCGAAGCACGATCAGACTCCCCTCGTCCTGCGGAAAGACGAGAACCCTCACACTTAGGAGTGAAAGATGCAGTCTAAGACGATCTAAGTTCTCCCCCCGGAATTGGGACCGGGCCAGCTCGTGGATATGCTGTCTGCGGCAGAATCTCAGAATGCTTGAGGCTAAAGCCTCAAAGTGACCATCAGCTGGCAAGAGCTAGAAAGCCTTGAGGTGTTAGAGGGCCCCGAAAACTGTTAAAGAGATGAAGTTCGGGGCCTTGGCCGGTTCGACAGCTACCATGCGCGGGCGGCTTGAGCTGGTAGTGCTTCCACCACAACCACAACCACAACCACAACCACAACCACCACTGCCCGCACCCCCGCACCCCTACACCCTCGCACCCCCGCACCCCCGCACCCCCGCCCCCCCCCCCCCCGCAACCCCCCCCCCCCACCGGCACGCCCCACACACCCCCGCACACCCCCCTGCACCCCCACACACCCCCGCACACCCCCGCGCACCCCCCGCCCGCACGCCCCGCACGCCCCCGCACACCCCCGCACGCCCCCGCACACCCCCGCACACCCCCGCACACCCTGCACACCCCGCACCCCCGCACCCCCTGCACACCCCCGCACACCCCCGCACGCCCCCGCACGCCCCCACACACCCCCGCACCGCACACCCCTGCACACCCCGCACACCCCGCACACCCCCGCGCACCCCCGCACCGCACACCCCCGCACCCCCTGCACACCCCCGCCACACCCCCGCACACCCCCGCACCACCCCGCGCACCCCCGCACGCCCCGCACGCCCGCACACCCCCGCACACCCCCCGCACACCCCCACACCCCGCACCCCGCACACCCCCGCACCCCCGCGCACCCCGCGCACCCCCGCACACCCTGCGCACCCCCGCACACCCCGGCACACCCCCGCACACCCGCGCACCCCCCACACCCCCCACCCCCCGCAACCCCGCACCCCCGTCGCAACAACGCTTCGAAGATCCAAAGCTAGTCCTCGAGACAACGGCCTTTAACAATGCAAGGGCATGCAAGAGGTCCAACAACAGCCAGCGAAGGTTTTTCAAGAAAACGGCCCGCGACAAACCAAGCGACTTGCGTCGCTTTCGCGCACACAAGAGCAAAAAGCCTGCGATGTCCACATCAAGTCCCTGCACGTTTATCCTAGACACGGCATCCTAATACATGTATTAGGAGCACGCCCGATATGCATTCAAGAAGATGCTGCGTTGCGAGCTTCTAAGACCGGTAGGCCAATCACGAAGACCGCGAGCATGATCATTGCCAGAACTCCGGTGGCGTCCTCAGAGAAATTGATAGAAACGGCATTTCAAGAAAGCACGCTCCCAATCCGCCCATGCCCTGCAACCGAAGATCGAACGTTTCGGATTGAAACTTTGCCAGTTGCTGTAGACATTGGAATATCGTCACATCTGCATTGGCATGCCTGTGAGCTCGGGCTCAACAAGATCCATGCATGTCCATCCTATGCAGATGTACACGTGGCTGTGCGGAAGGCCGGCGATCAAAACTTCGGTGCAAGACATGGCAGCAGGCTCTTGCTCAGAAAGGTTCTCTGTGTCAGTCCGCTTTCTGCCGTGGGACTCTGCTACGTGCATCTCCTCCATGATTCCTTGGGCAGAGGCGCAGAATATCACAGAATATCACGGAATCAGCACAACACGTCTTGTGGCAACAGTTGCGGGGATGCAACGGCCCAGGAGAGCCTTCGGAAAGCCGGGCTTGCAGTGTCATGCATCGCGCCGAGGAGCGGATCTGCCATGCGGGGAGTCCGTTCTGCTTCAAGATCTGTGGGTCCAGGCGAAGCCCCAGGACAGGCCTGCAGTCTGAACTGAACTTAAGTCCCCACCATCACAAAGCTGGTAACACTGGCCGACGTGTCTGCATTTTCGGAAGCGCATTCGAATGCTGAGGAATTGACCATCGCATTCCAAGCACGAAGAGGATCGAAAAGATCATGAGAAGCAGAAGCATAAAAGCTGCGGCGCCTCATAAGGAACAGTATGGATCAATATGGGCAGGAGGTTGCAAGCCTGACCAAGCCCAGAAGAAACGATGTTGCCATATGTTGCCCGATGTTGCCCGATGTTGCCCGATGTTGCCCCGAGGCCAGACCACCCGACGAGCCCCAGCCAAATTCCATTTTTCCTTTGGATCTCTCGATCCTGCAAGATCCCGACAAAGGCTTCCGGAAGCTCTTCCAATGAAAAGTTTTGTGGTCTCTGCCTTGCAAAAGCACTCTTTGAGAACAAGCTGTGTCTCTGCTCTGCCCTTTCTAGGGACGAGCCCCCGCGTCCCCGTCTGAGGTGTCTGCTCGGCTGGCAATAGAAGAACTGCTCGAACACTGTGGCCCAAATTTGACACGGGCCCCACATCCCGGTACATCGCAACCTTTTTACAGGAACCTCCCGCCTTTCTTGCCAAAGGCCTTGATAGTGACAGGGTCACCAGGCGAGCGCATATCCATTTTGCAGGACTCATCCGGCAGTCTGGGTGGATGAATCCCCAACCTGAGTACGCCAAGCCAGACACGCCGAGCAGGAGCTCCAACACATCCCAATATCGACTTCAGCAAAGCAAACAAAAAAAACAACACGAGGCTTTCAGGTGTCCAAGCTGCGAGGAGATGGTCGACCCCCAGCAGAATAGCGTATAGCAGGCAAACCCAATGTCCAGGTTGAAGAGACCGTTGATGGGCGGTCGGTTCAAGTGCCGCACCAAGTACAGAAGGAAAATATAGGCTATCATGTCTGGACATGCCCATTTGGAGATCACTTGGACCTCACATCTCAAAGCCAGGGGCCAAGGGCACACAAACACACACACACACACACACACACACACACACACACACACACACACACACACACACACACACACACACACAATCCAGCAGACTGCAAACTGCGCACAATGTGTTCGTCTGCACTCAGCCGGTTCTATCCCACTCAGCTACATGCCATGCCCTCGAAGTCTTTTGAACATGTGGGAGGTGCGGGAGGGTGGAGAATCATGCGACAGTTCATGTTCGCATTAATGATGTTGCTAAGGGCACATGGGGGCACTGCATGCCGAGCGACGAATGCAATGTAACGTCGGGCCCTTTTCACCTGGCGCACGTCCTGACTTCGATTTCAGGGCAGGTTCGCTTGCAGAGTTCACAACTTGCGACCTGCAAGTGACAAGTGTCTTTGGAAACTTTCACATTCCTGCTGCACTTTCCGTTGCGTGATAGGGAAGCCAAGCATCCTTGCTCCGCCGGATGACTTCTGCATGAAGCAGGAGGTACAGCTTCAGCAGCGGAATTACTATGGCGAAGACGGTGACAAGCACCTGAGCAGCGAGCAGAGATGACAGCAACGAAAGCAAGCATGGGAACATCCTTTGAGTACCTCTACGTGTCTGCATGCCCTCGATGATGCAGGCAACTCCGCAGCAAATGCTCTGTTTTGAGTGCACTGTTGTTCCATTGTTGTTCCCAGGCGCAGCTCCTGTCCAAGAGCCAGTCTCGCCAAGTAAGCGGATGAGACCAAATGTGCTCTCAGAGCCAGATTCCAATACCTCGGAAACGATTCCCTAATGATCGCGGCAACCATCGCCACCTTTCCTCTGCCCATGTCACCTCTGCAACCTCTGAGGCTGTGACAAGTGCATCCACAGCTCCAATCACCATGTTAAAAAGAGTCATGCACAGTGCCGGGATCAGCAACAAGTAGCCTTAGCTTGGTGCACGCACTCCACATAGCAGTATCCTTCATGTGCATGTCCCTTGCAAACCGTATCTTAGTGACCTTACTCCCTACCGTACAAAGCACTACACAATCTGAACGATCCTGCAATGTTATTGCTTATCCTAGGCTTATCTTTGAAACCCCTCACATTCAGCGGTAACCTGCGAAGCTTAGAGCGAGCGTCTGCAGATGAGCAAGGACACCACCCATGCTGCCGGTCGACCTGGGAGAGGAATCGCTTTGCTTCCAGCCGTGTGACAAACCAAAAGCTTGCATGCTTTCGCACTTCCAGGCTTCAACCCCAAACATCCGATTTCCAGAAGGGCCACAAGGGATTAGGGTTGGGAATGCCTCGGCTCGGCTCGAGGCAACTGAGGGAGCTTGAGATGGCTTGAGGCAGGTGGGCCGTGGGGACATTTGGAGCATTGGAGAACCGCGTTCCCGCCGCATGCCAAGAACCACAGCTTTTTCAGAAGGAAAATACAACTGTGACTCAGGGCCGATTAGGAGAACCACGGGGCAGTCAGTGGAGTTCATCTTGCAGCAATGCGACTGTCGGCGGCAGTCATCTCCTGACATTCGCAATGTTCGCGGCACTCACCGTCCTTTAAGCTCGACTCTGCTCGACTCTAACAGTCGATTATACCTAGACAGCGTGGTCTTGTCGTAGCAGGGGATTTGTCCCGCGCAATTGCGGGTTCGAGGTGTCTCTGCAAGGTTCAGCCGCAGAGCACGGCCCAAATGAAAAGTCTTCAGCAGCCGGTTGGCGCTTCAGTCTGCTTTCCGAGACATATTTTGCTCAGCGGGTGATGTGCATGCACATGTACTGGCAGCCAAGGTTTGGTCATGTCCAGCTTGTGATGAACGTTGTAGACAACAAACGAGAGAGATTCGGGAAGGCGTATTGCCGATGCATACGAGCACACTCGTAGGCGGATCTTCGATCTATATGTGTGAGGCAGGAATTGGCTTTCACATGCTTTCACGTCACCATGATTGGCACTGTACACTGCCACGAATTCGGCGGAAGGCTTTAGGCTTACGCAACATCGCCGGTCCATCCCCCAATCTTCCAACCTTATCAATGTGCCCAAACCACACACAGGTCACGCCTGCTGAAGATCCAACATTTCAAGGGTTTCTCGGATGCGTGAGCCTGGAGATCATCAGTTTTGCGCCGCCGAAGTCGGCGCCACAACCTGGGCTCAGAAGGTCACGTGGTCAGTGGTCAGAGCATACCATCCCTGATGATGGGCCTTTGATGCCTTTGCCGATGCTGCCTATCCGCAATGACCCGACCAGATGTTCGGACCTGCGCATGCAACCGAAACATAAGCCCAATCTGATCTATGTAATCTGAAATCTCAAGCACATTTCGTACACGCGAACGCGTTGCTGGACCAACAGCCCCATCAGCAACTACAAGCCTTCGCACCAAAAAGACAACCAAAGAAAGGGGAACAGCAAAGACCAGCCGAGCATCGTCGCGGCAGCTTCCGAGGCCATTGGCACTCCCACGAGACCGATCGCAAGGGCGATGGAGACTGCATTTACTGTCTCCTGCGAACTTCTCAGAAAGCTATGCCAGGGCTTCCAGGCTAGGCTGTTTCAGGCAGTGGCTTGAATCAGTGGACTAGGTGCAGCTCACGTACCAAGCATCTTCAATCGGAAGCCGCAAACATACTAGTTACGTTTAATCTTGTCGGGGACAGAAAGAACCTCACAACGGAGGAACGGAGGCAATGGGTTTTTTGCTTCAGCATTTGGAGATGCAAACATTCTGTCTGCTGAGTCCTGGTATATCCTAGAACCACTTCGTAGTGCTTTGAACTTTGTGGCAACTCCCGACTGCATAGCGTTTTATGATGCTTGCATGCATCCGTAGGCGGTCCGGTGGCAGTAAAGGGATTGACTTTGCGGGGCTTGTTTCCTGGGCTAGGTATGCTGATATGCGTAAGGATCCGGGGCTCTCCCTTTGCCCTTTTTGTCGGCTTGACGTCGGCTCGAGGCTGCATACCTGGTGGGCTTGTGGTAGTAACGGTAGGCCGCCGGGCATATTGCCCAAGTCTTCGGCACAAAGGGTTCTTGTTTGGCCCACTGGCAATGGGAAGTACGATGCTTGGATACTGGATGCTGTCGCGGCTGTTCGCTCGCGTGACTTGGATCATCGCTATGGCCGTTGATGGCTTGAGTTTCGGGGCTGTTTGCTCTGGGTTTTCCACACTCCGCGCCTCTGAGGGGTTGATGTCTTTTCGGCGCTCCGCGCCGGTGAGGGGTGGTGGTTGCTGGGACTTTGTCTCGTCAGGGTCCTCTCAGTCTGTGTCTTTGGCCGCTCCGCGCCTTTTCTTTTGGCGCTTCGTGAAGGCTTAGTGTCTTCTCGTGCTTGCTGCTGGCATGTGCCTTCTCGATCCGCTGAGGAACCTTTTGCCTTCGGGTTTCAACTAAGGAGCTTCCTGGCCACATGACTCGGCGCTCTTTGACGGGGCGTCTGTGGTCTGCGGCGTTGTCTACAAACTTCCAGTGAAGGGATTGACCGAAATATTCTGCCAGTTGTTGCGGAGAAGACTGTCATGAAGACACAAGCAATCGAAATTCGAACTACGCAACTAGCCAGCCTGCGGAGTACCGTCCAGCTCCAGCATTGCGGGTCAAAAGTGTCAAGAATTACAACCTAAAAACTGCGACCACTGGTTTCACCCGCCTGAGCCAAAGCCTGCGACAGAAGCAACTCGTGGCCAAGACTGAAGAAAGGAGCTTGTGCAAAGAGCTTGTGCACGCTGAACAGCGTGGTTTAGCATCAGCAGAACGCAAACCTGAAGCTCCGCAAGATCTTCGAAACAGGTTCCACTCCAGTCAAGATGCATAGGCAGCGACTGCCCCAGGCTGGGAGAGAGCTCAACTGTCAGGGATTGTCAGGGCATATAAAGTCAGAGGCTCTCTCGGCTTGCTCACTCCAACATGCAACATGCACACGACAAGTTCCGAGTTTTCATCACAACAACGCTGCGCTGTTCCGGCAGACTGAAAGGCTGAAACCGATTTGGTCGGATGTTCCGGGTGGGATCCTCCCGCGCCCGATTGAATAATGTGCCGGCGCCCCTTGGCACGGTTGAAGCAAGCCGACGAAAATTCCCACCGGCCGTGTAAATAGGCGGGAAAAAGTTCGGCGAGCGAAGCTTGCGGGGCGAGGGCGCTTCGCACGCACTACATACCAGCGGACTGAAAGGCTGAAGCTGTTTTGCTTGGATGCGCCGTGCCAGCTCACAGAAGCAGGGCGAACAACGTTTCTAGGTTCTCGGCCGCCTCGCGGATAGAGGACGTCGTCCGCGAGGCGGAGAAGGGTACTCGGAAAAGTTCCCATCCGTCGGAGATCCGCCCGCATCAAGTCCTATCGGGAGATCGCATTTGCGATGTTGGCCTTGGACGGCACGAGCTCGAAGCAAGGATACCATCGTCCACGACCAGCAAAACAATAAGCAGGCTAAAACGAAAACACGACCTGCGAGTGCTTCCCTCTCCTGGTGAGCTTGTCCGTTGGTGACATGATCATGCCGAATGCGTCCGCGTACACGCTTGTGGAAACGGACCTCGGGACAAAGCCCGGCTTGAAGGACGCGGCCGTCACTCTCGGCAGGATGAAGAGGAGGACGCGGATAAGGATCAGGAGCTGGGCGGCATCCGCGAATCGATCGAGGTTCATGCCGACAAGGCAGCGCGAAAACACATCTGTCAGTGCTCTGTCAAGACATGTCAGGACCGCCAGCTGCGCGTGGCTGTGGTGAGGTCGCGGCCAAGATTGCGAGGTCGAGCCACTACGCCCCGTGCGGACACTGGCTGTGGCGTCGGCCTCTGCTGCCAAGGAGGGCTCTGGGCTCCAGAAGCTGGGCCTGACATGCCTGACAGCTGGAGCACCTCTCCGTCTAAAGCCTCGCTGCCGAGACTGTTCTTCCTTTGTTTGCTGCGTCTCCGGGCCCACAGAGCGGACCATTCGATCGTCCATCGTCGGATGGCAAATGCCCTCCTCTCGGACTACCTATCTAGCACCTCGTTGCTGGATCACACTGATCTGCACGGTAAGCTGCTGGATGAAAGTTTGCATTCTCATCTACGCATGTTTCAGCATTTAGGGCGTGGTTTGGGGTCCATGTGCCTGTATGCAAGTGGAGCAGCCAAGATTTGTAGCTGGAGCATGCTAGACTCTAAAGCCTAACTCTTCAGGCAAAGAGGAGCAGACAGCTGGATGCATCGACATACGGTGACGTGCGGTGACATACGGCATGTTTCGTCCCCCTTAGCTTCTCAACACCCCTCCCAAACTTGCCTGGCGTGATAGGCCTTGACCTGGCTCGTGAGGATGAGGGGGAAGTAGCTTTAGACTGCTATGCCAGCACACATCAGTTCAGGTGATGTGCCTTCAACACATGACATACTTGGACAATGGCTGGGACAGCGGCTGGTTGCACGGCGCACTTTCCCTGTTCGTGGCTGAGCCTGTGTTCATCAGGCTGTGAAGGTCCCAAACAAGTTGTGGCTGTAGCCTATGTGCGTTTTGCACGGCAGAAGCTCTCAAAAAATATAGGACCACAAAGCCAGTCACAAGAGCATAGCAGAGGAATCAAACGCTTACACAGCTGTCTCTGGTGGGTGGTAGCTACTTGGTTCCTACTTGTATTGGATCCGAAGCAACTAGTCAAGCCTTGACCGTTCCTCATTATGCCAAAGTTGTTCCGTCCCGGACTCCCAAGGCCAATCGAAGGTCTGTGCCGACAAACAAGTTAAGGCAAATGTTCAGCTGGTGTTTGCTGGACAGTTTCGGTGACCTGTCACCTTTCTCTCTTGAAACTGTGCTCTGGCCATCCAGTGGTACAGCAGAAATTTCAGCTCACATCCTCGGCTCTCCAGATTCTGAGCTCCCCACTTTTCCCTTTCTCACCGCTCGGCCGACCCTGTCGGGACATATGTTCTCTTGTCAGAAAGCATGTGCATCGTGCCTTTTCTCACAAAGACCCCAAACAGCATGATTCGAATCAGACCGGCAGTTGGGAATTGTCATCGCAATTCGATGTGTTCACTGATGCGTCGTCACATGCCACAAAATGACAAACTTTCTGCACAAACTTTCTGTTTTTGCCCACAGGGGATTCCTCCAGGATGTGGAGGCAGCGCCACTCTTGCGCGCAGCAAAACACGGTTTTACGACTTGGTGGACCTGGCAACTGTTTTAACTCTTGTGCCCGAACTACAAACTCTTGAGTCCGGGAGTCTAGGCACTGTATGCTCATGTGCGTACCCCCCACATCCCCGTTTCATATTTTCGAAGACAAACATATTAAAGCTTCGCATGCTTAGAAACTGGTACTTGAGAAACCAGCGATATCTAGAAAACTTCAAGTGAAAATCGCAACTAGAAAGGAAAAATCGCAAGGACTAAGTTCTTAGGATTAACAACTCCACAATTCCAAATCTCCAATGTTTGGAACGAACGCACTTTCCACAATCTCGAATTCGTTTTGAGGGTGTCTCGCGAAACCCTAGATGCCGAAATTCTGGTAGCACATCGCTCAAAACCCCTCCTCCCCCATTGCGCAAGACCCACTGCTTTAAATTTCAAACGCTTCGGGGCGCCGTCGCTGTGCTTAAGGGCATTTTGCAGTGCATGTTGCGGTGCATGTTGCGGCGCATTTTGTGGCGCATACTGTTCGTGTTCGCGGCTGGCTGTGAAGGGAGCCAGGTTTGGGTCCAACAGACCACCCATCCGCCCACCGCAGAGCACCTTCTTCTGTCTGAGGAGAAACCATCAAGCAATCCTGAAGCATTCCTGCCTTGGGAAATAGCAAGTTCTGTATCCCATAGCAACGTTTGCTTACAGCATGCGCTGGGGGAGAGGAACCTCTTCACACCACTATTTGACAGAACAAGCTCGGTCAAACCCTACTAGCCGCTAATGCGCTGAAACGTGCTTCAAGAAACACGGCCTGCTAGTTTGGGAAGGTGAGAGATGTGAGAGTGGACTGCTGCAGGGCTTTGGCAAACTGGCAGAATTGCTTCAATTGCTTCGCGCGGAACTTCATGGTGACGTGCAACCAGGCCGGCCCTGACTTGCCATCAGTGCAGGCCTGTTGAGCCATGGAATCTTTGTCCGTGGAGCCTTCCATCAAAAGGAATTGTTGCATTGGATGTCTACCGGATTCTACGGGTGTCTATGACGTCTGACCAGCTCCTGAAACGTGACAATATGTGACAATAAAGCCGGGTAACGGTCGACCTTTGTCTTCTTCGCCTCTCGGGTTTGCGCGAAGGAGTCCACACACACCGTCGGTGTGCTCGCAAAGCGATTTCCCCAGCATGCGCATGCCAGCAGATCACAGCTCACTCGGGTGCCTCTTTACTCATCCATGTTCTTGCCTGGAAATCGGTGCCACTTACAGATCGCATGTGGACTCACTGAGCAAGCACAAGCAAGCTCGCTAGAGAAACCTTTCCTTGCGAGGCATACGACCCAGGACTGATAGTACGACAAGTGAAACACAATAGAGCCGAGGCCAAACCTTTCAAATACTTTCCTTTATTCACGGAGCGCCTTCCATTCTGTGCTTCCCCAGTTCTCGTCCCAACCTGGGAAGTGACAGCCATGATGCACATCCTGGATTGCAAACCCAAGAAACCCGAGACGGGCAACATGCAGCCAATGATGCAGCATGCACACATTTTTTAGAGCTCCAGTTTGCTCACAAGGTCCGGAAAACCCAAGAGGCCTGGGGCGGTCTAAGTCGAAACTGCATGAAAATTCTTCTCTTCTGGTCTGACACGCAAGAACTTTCGCCTCTTCAACCTATCATGAAGAGACAGACACGCAAGAACCTTCGCCTATTCAACCTATCATGTACCTTCAATTTTCTACATCCTACACCTGTCGCAGTGTCACAAATGTAAAGGGGAACGTTAAAGCCACCCTCCAGAAAACCCTCTTACCGGCCTGCCGGACGGTGCCGAAACTGCGTTTCGCTGTTGCAAGTTACAGAATACTGCAGACTCCACATGAGTTCTTGTCCAGGTGGGGACCTGGAGAAATTTCAACACCCAAAGGCTGGAGATCGGCTAAGGGCCTGTCCGCGTGCAGCTTTGCCTGCCAGGGGTGTGGGCACACTCACATTGTAAAACACACACGACGATCCCGTTCTGATCAGACTGATCAGACGACTTGGATTCCGGCCGTTGCCGGATTTTTCAGCACTCGGTTCATGGCTCCGCCGCCAGGACATGGAGGGCGCTTGATGGCGCTTGGTTCAAGAAATGGGAATTGGAATTGGAAGGAGGCTCAGGGTTTCGTGATATACAAATTGTGGACTGTACACCTACCGACTGCAGCCTTTTGCGAGATGCCATGCTGATATGCTACTCGGATGTTATTGCCAGCTTGTTTGAAAGCAAAGATTTTGGTCTGAGTCACGGTTGGTTGACAGCATGTGACAACTCAAGTCCGCCCGAGTGCCACCTGCATTCATGACATGTCTTGCAAGTCAGTGCATGAAAGCAATCAGATGAATCCGCAAAGGCTCGACGAAAACCTATCGCAGTCTCCAGTCCTTGTTGCCCTGCATAGCAGCGTTCACACATCCGAGTCGTGCGTGTCGCGCCAGTTTTTGCACATGCAACGCTGACGGCCACAATGGGCACTAGCGGCTATGCTACCGGGTGAAACTTGCTGGTCTTCTGTTTCAGCTGCTAGCTAAAAGTGCACTAGCCATGATTCTGCGAGATGTCTACTAAAGTTGTTCACGGTCGTTCTTTATGAAGCCTCAGCCTCTGCAGCTACCGCGACTCCAAGATAGAGAGCGCCTCCTGGAGACCTGTACATGTCACGCTGAACAATGCTGCTTTTTCGATCAATACATTAACACACACACACACACACATGGATATCGAGAGGTCGAATTTCGTCCGCCTTCCATCTCCTTGGCCCGCCGAGCAATGCGCTCCTCCCGAGTCTCGACCTTCCCGTAGACAGAACTACACTGGAAATCAGGGGATCGTGCACTGCAAAGCATCCCAAAAAAGGCTGGACAAAAACTCCGCAAGGACTTCCGAGAGCCCCGTTATTGACGGGTACCTTGGCAGTGCACTCATCCTTGAGCTTGGCCAGGTACCTGGAGCAGTTTGAGCGGATTGCAGAGAGCAATGCCAGGAAGGCAAGCCTCATGGGGGTAAAAAAGCATGGACAATGGCCGCTTGCAGGGCACTCTGTCACCGCTTCGAATTGCTGCTGCGCTGAAGCTGAGTCTGACCTGGGAAGCCACAATCTTGCAAACAAAATCATCCTACGAAAAGTGATCTGAGGTGGCACCGCAATTCAGTCACACTGCGCTCGAGGTTGGTGGCCTGCAGGAGCATCCAGTTGCCAAGTATGTTTCAGCTGTACAGTACTGTAACGCCTGAAGCAACAAACTCTGAACACCAGCCGGGTAGTGTCAAGAAGCGCGCATGTCTCTCAAACGTCTAAGCATGCCTAGGCCTCCCCTGGAAAGCAGAAATGAAGAGTGTGGGCAAGTTTTCCCCCCGCGTCGAATTACCAGAGATCTGTCTTACAAGCCCTCTCCTTGTGTAATGCCCCTTGTCACATCACATCACTGAGCTCATTTTGTTAATAGAGGGCATAAGGGGACAAACAGCAATGCTGCATCGAACTGCCTCTGCAGTCTTGTGCTTCACATCGGCATCCTTCTGTGCCTTGAGCACCTGCCATGGTAAAACAATTGAAAAACCCATGGCGTCCAGCGATTGCACTGATTGCACCAACTCTCTGGTGTATGAGGAACTCGCAAAGGCTAGGCCACTTGGCAGAAAGGATTCAGCTCCCAAAAAGGAGGCGTGCACTGCGCCTGGCTTTGGTGAATCATCTGATCATAGTTCTCCTGAGCGTTGCGATCCTGCAGAGCCGAGTCAGGTCCAAACGTTGAACACAAAAAGCCATCACAAATAGGCATCCTTGCGGGGCATATCACAGAAAGTATCAAAGTGTCCTGCGACTGCAGGTCGGCCATGTTTCTTGCGAAGTTGGACTCCACGACCTGGACATGAGGTCACACGTGGTCACACCAAGCAGATCTGACCACCTCTGACCACGCTGTTTAGGAGGATGTGAAAGGGGCCTCCAACAGGCCGATGACACCTGCCTCAGCTTGTCAAGCTCGAAGAGTCAGATTCATTTATCAGCTTGCCAAAACTCCCTTTCAATTTCCTAGGCAAGAAGCTCACACACTTCGACACCAGCGATCAACTAGCGGTCACATTCCCAAACTGTTAAACTGTTCGCCATGTTCATGGCTGGAATGAAGGATCGTGCAGCCTTTGTTCTCGTACTGCACGACTCGACGGTGAAGAAAAGCTCAAATCAGTCTGCAGATGAGGACCTCGACATACCTGGACTGTTTTGACATCCGCTTTGAGTACCTGGCGCCAGCCGCACTGGCCTCGACCTGGATTATGTCAAGGCAGGCGCACAGCTGGCATCAAGGGCTCAGCATGGCTCATATGCCAATTCAAAGCATCTCGCAGTGTGCCTCGGTGAGCCGCGGTGCCCTCCCTTCGGCTGCAAGCGCCATGGATGCCTTTAGTTGCTTGTCAAACAAGTAAACAAGGTCGTGGTAGCAACGCCTTGCAGTCGCTTGCTGGAAGTCAGCGACATGCAGCGAAACGCAGGGCCAATAGCAAACGATCATGTCACTGTGGGATGGCAATCTCCAAGCACTCCACTGCCATGTCGACCTTGACAGGCTGGCGGTCCTGCGAGTAGTAGTCCCGCAGGGCCTGGAATCGAAGGTTTCATCAGAAAACGCGCTGGATTGAAGAGTGCGATCAAGTAGCGGCTGCTATCGATGCGCGCTCAAAAGAAGTGCATAAGCACATCAACTCAAAAAACAGAACTGCAAAGTGCCAAACAATGATTTTCAAAACATCAAGAACACCTCATGTGACACGAAAACACAAAGCAGTGATTCCGTTCTGTGTTGGATCCTAAGCACCGCCCCAATATTCAAAACAAATGGGGCCCCCGTAGTAAGGTAGATGACTAACACTCAAGTTCTAAACCCCTAAGGCTTAGGGTTTGCTTTGGGTTCAGGGCTTGTAGACAATTCGCTGCCAGCCCGTTGCGGGTTTTCTTGTGGGACGAACGCAGGACGAATGCCCAAATAAGCTGAACATAGGAAAGCCCTCAATGCTGGGTGCGAATGGGTGTCTTCAAGTACTTGGGCCTCGTTTTACATTTTTACTGCAGTGTGGTGCTTTCCGTGCATGTGTGGCCTCCGTCCTGCGTTTTTCTGTAAGACATGCTCGTAGGAAAACCTTCATTTTGCGAATTGATTTTTCCACGTATCTTTCTCGTAGGAAAAACCCTCTGTACTATGGACCCTCTATACTCCTCATGCACCTCTATGGGTCAGGCCAGATGCTACTGCACGTTAATGTTGCCAGCATGGGTGGGGCCGAGGCAGGTCGTGCTGTGTTGAAATTGAAACAAAGCGTGCCAGATCCCGTTTGAAAATTAGGTACTGTAGGGGTGGTTTCATATTGAAGGGAAGGGGTTACATGGATACACAGGTTCCAACTCTCTTGAATGTTGCACCGGTGACGCAGGCCACCCACACCTCAAAGCGTGCAGCGAAAGGACTGCAAAACTGAAACTCCGCCATATGCAGGGTTGACTGATCAACGCCATGGGAGAAAGGAGGGGCCTCGACGGGGCCCAAGGTATGCGCATGTTTTGAACACATGGGACGGGGGATACAGCCACATACAGCCACTGCCCCCAACTTCAGAGCCAAAACCAGCGGGCCCCCCCATGCACCTCCAAGCGGCATTCAACCTATCCGAGCCCGCAGGCACCCCAGCATTCCACCCATCCAGCCGGGCGCGTTCCGCTTTCTTCTGAGGAGAGGATCTCAACATTCCCGCCTGGGAGTTCACAAGAGTAACAAGCAACTCAGTACTAATTTGCTAAGTCACCAAACAATCGGAGCGGCAGTTACAGACCCATTCAGTGTCATGAGCGAGTGGGGGTTTGCTCTTTGTTCAAGTTCTTCGGCCTGTCCCGAAATTCCTGTTGCTTCGCCCTTTTGCGCTCTTGCGCGGCCCTAGTTTCTAGCACATTTCCACTTAGAAAGCCGAGTTTAGCTGCTGGGATATTGTTGGCCCTTGTGCGCGAACTAGCGCTTGCGAAGTGTCGGGCTTTTTGGGGGTCGTGCAAACCATCCGAATCCGCTGCCAGCTGCTGTCAAGACGCGGGGGGGGGGGTGTGCCTTGGACGCTTAACGTCTATTCTGCGCGTGCTCTTTGTTTTCTTGGATTCTTCCCGAAAACCAATTCGGTTCTTGGGTTCTCGTTTGGCGCTTCAACGCGGAAGGCGTTCTACCGGGATCGCTTTTTGGCGAAAGAGGCCACGAAGAGGAGACGGTCAACATTTTGACGGGAGGGAGGGGGTTCGGAACATTTTGCTGGGAGAGGGGTGGTGTGGGGAGGCGTGGACCATGCCTGGAGGTTGACGGACGGGTTCGGGGGGGGAGCGTGACATTCCGTTGAGGGGCAAGGGAGTGGGGACACGTGGACGCCCCTCCTAGCCCTGCGCGTGCTCCGCGCCCTCTGCGTGCTCCGCACCCTCCGCGCCCTCCCTCCGCGCCCTCCGCGCCCTCCGCGCCCTCCGCGCCCTCCGCGCCCTCCGCGCCCTCCGCGCCCTCCGTGCCCTCCGCGCCCTCCGCGCTCCTCCGCGCCCTCTCCGCCCCTCTCCGCGCCCTCTCCGCGCCTCTCCCCGCCCTCGCGCCCTCTCCCGCGCCCTCTCCGCGCCCTCTCCGCGCCCTCTCCGCGCCCTCTCCCGCCCTCCGCGCGCCCTCTCTCGCGCCCTCTCCGCGCCCTCTCCGCGCCCTCTCCGCCCCTCTCCGCGCCCGCGCCCTCCCCGCGCCCTCACCGCCCCTCCCCGCGCGCCTCCGCGCCCTCCGCGCCCTCCGCGCCCTCCGCGCCCTCCGCGCCCTCCGCGCCCTCCGCGCCCTCCGCGCCCTCCGCGCCCTCCGCCCGGGACACAGTGCGCTGATGCTAAGGGTGCATTGCGTCTATTCTGCGGGTGCGTTGCGTCTATTCTGCGGGTGTTTCCTTTGTAAAGTATTTGTTTACAAGGCACGCACGTGCAGCATAGCCTTTAAGTGTCCATCTTACGGGGGGGGGGGGGGGTGGTAGAAGAACCCTCAGGTATCCATTATGAAACTTGTGTATCGAATATGTCCACCTAGAACTACAATCTTCATGGCAGACTGAAGCCCCAGACTGATGCTGGCCTTAATCGCTGCTTGAACTCCAGCCAAGCCAAGCTCCAGGTCTTTGAAAGCCTGGACACAGGAATACTTTTCTTGATTCCTCATATGTTGTGGAAACAAAAAACCCTTCTGACAATGGGATACGGCGATCCCCAAGTCTCCCATCATTTAGGCAGACCACCTTTGTATCCCCCTTGTATTCCTTCCTTCGAACCGAACTGGGAATGCACTTTATCGCGTTGCGTTCCCAACGGCAAATAGGATGAGTCGCAAAAAATGCAGCCATCCACTTAATTACAAGATATGGGAACTTAGATTGTGAACCCTGTGAACCAGGAGTGGCAACAAGCATGTCTGGTGTGTTCAATGACCTTCAACATGTTCTTTGCCCTTTGCAAGGCTCTGCGACTGCGAGTCTGCGAAGCTATGCTTCCACCAGCTGCATGCAGACGCGGTCTTGTATGTATCTGTATGCACGTGAATAACAGGTACGTTGCAAAGCTTCCCAAACATGTTCAAACAAAGTTAAAACGAAGGGCAGTTGCTTGTCCGTGCCGGTGGCCAACCTAAGTGCTTCTGTGCCGCCAAGAAACTTTCACATGCTCCTGGTGCTCAGCCTGTCCGAGCTTCACAAGTTTGGTATGACACTCTTCGCACCTTTCGCCCACAGAGCATCTAGTCAGGCTCCTTCTGCAGAACCCGGAAGGCCTCCCGCATCTTGGTCAGCTCTTGGTCGCTCGTAGCAATGTCGCCAAGCCTTATCCCCGAACACAGAAGCAACACAGGTGGCAAATCCGGGAACTTTCCTGGTAGGGTTCTGTGTGCAGCACAGGCAGGAACCTACCAAACCCATGGTCGGTTTGTTGGTACCTACCAATTTCATGGCCGGAGAGGAGAGTCTCTTGGAGTCTCATCTTGAAGCACCACTCCCCTGATACATGCTCGTCGGCAATACGAGCAGGAGACGACATAATACCAGCAGGAAGGTCTTTGAGCCGGGTAGTCTCACGTTCTAGCAGATTCTAGCACCTCAACATTTGTCAGCCACATGCTGTGGTGCACGGCTCGTCTGCTAAGGTCGCAAGTTCTTGTCGAAGCTGTGCCACCTGCAAACAGGACAAGTGAAACCTTGCCTAATAAAACGGAAAAGGAAAGCGGGGCATTTTGTGGCTGGGCATGGCCTGTGAGGATGCCAGCTCCAAGGCTGCTTTCTGTCGCTTCGCTTCATCCTCGACAGCGAGCTGGGATCTTCGACTGAGTGCTCATTGGTTGGGAAAGGTGCTGGGAATGTGCTTTCCATGTCCTCCCTCTCATCAAGAGCTGTCTTTGTGTGCTTCATCTCCTGCCAGAAATCACCCGAAGCCATGATTGCGGAGATGCACTGACACTTCACACCAACTTCATGCGAACTAACTCGAACTTCTTCGATGTTGGTTCCCTTGCCTGGTCGCAGAAGGCCTGGCTTCAGGAACACAGCATGCATGCACAAAAGATCGGCAGATGCAACAGGCAAATCCAACTGCCGATGCGGGACAGGGATCTCACAACGGTTCAAAAAGAACACAGGATCAGAGTCTTTCAGAGTCTTGCAATGTCTGCATCGGTCTGGACTGCACCCATCCAAAGCCTTCTTGCCCAACTCATCACGATTCTTCTGCTCAAGGGCACTAATCATCTCCTGGAGACATGTGGCTGGGGGACCACTGATGGAGCCGTTATCGTGCTCCTAGGTTGTATGCAATAACGCAAGGCGCACGGCAGCCAAATTCCTGTGATGCTTTCATGGCACTCTGAGAAAACATAGCTGATGGCGCGGCAGCTGTTTTTCAAGCACACAACACGCCCGAGAGCTCTCCACGGCAGCTTTTGAATCGGATCAAGATCCAAACAAGTGGAGAGCCCGAGCCATCGGGCCAATCGGAAACCTCGACTGCTCTGGGTGCTTGGCAAGCCCAGCAGGCATCAGCCGGAAGGCGTAATACGACAAGAACAGAACAAACAATTCTGGCAGGAATAACGCACCCTGCAATGCCACACTCACGGATGACTCTCATTCCATTCTCTGACCTGGCAAAGGAGCACCACATAAATCTCCAACTGTTCTTTACAACCCGTTCAAAGATCGAAGAAGACTGATGCTCCCTCGGAAAAAACATGCCAACAACTAAAGCTTACAATAACGCATATTGGTCAACTAACCATGATCCATCTCTGGGGAGTACTGAGTGCCAGACGCCCTCCTTCTACAAGATGTCTCAGTGACTTGAAGCACCAAGTCCCAATATGGATGCCCTGATGAACACTGACTTCGAAAAGCATTGTCGATACAACATGAGGCAGCAAGGAAAAACAAAACGAGCCACGATCAACCTTAGCTTTCAAACTGTTCGTATCAGCCCTTGTATGCAAACGGAAACGGCACAACCGGTCAAATGGGCAAGGACTCAAATTACAACAGTGTCTGCAAGTGCCAGGCACTCCGTCGATTTTGACATGGGGCTGCATCTGAGGCACTGTACCACCCATCAGAGTACACCTAGCTGTAGCTCTTGAATGCTCTTGAACTCTTGAAAAGGCCTGCAAGCTCTTGTGACCTGTGTGCGGGCCATTAAATTGGACTAAAAACTTGCAAATGCAGCCTCACCTGCTAGCGCAAGTCAGCAGTGTGTGTAGCTGCCGGTCCCTCGTCGGCCTGCATGCCTGGGACTTCGAATTATCGCCCCCTCCCCCCGCCAACTCACCTGCGGTGCCACCAATCCGGTAGCACTTGCAGGCGGAGCGTGTTAGAGGAGAAGTGCCCCGATGATGAGTGGCTCCACTGCAATCCCAAGCCACACCTGGTCGCCAGATAAAGGCCCATGCACTCGATATCGTCATCATGGCCAGCAGCGATTGACAGCATCACGCATCGATGCAGCGGTGATTCAGCAACCAAACGCACTGCAACAAGTTCTACAACCGGCCTGGCCTTCATACCTGGGCTGTTTATGCAGGACAGCCTTCCTGCCCTCGCTCCAGCAACTGGAATGCCCGGAAGAAGCCCAAGAAGGCGCTGTCCTTCTTGACTTGCCTTGATGGTCCAGCAACACGTTTGAGCCCTAGGCCTAAACTCGAACTCGACTCGAGTCTAGAGTATCTTGCTGTGGGGGCACGTATCAATTGTAAGGAAGGGAGGATGTTTGGCATTCTTGTGGTCCACGAGCGCGTAGCCTTCTTCAACCTGTTTCCGGGCTGTATTCACTGCGAGCTGTCTGCACCAACATGGTTGGCATGGACCGGCACCGAAAAAAGGGAACTCATAAGCTTCGTAAAGACCTGCGTGGTGTCTGCAGAGCGAAGGTCGAAGTTCTGGAAGAACTTTACCTGAGATTATTCCTGGTCCTTTGATTCTGTTCAGCATGACATGGGAGGGAAAGAGCACGAAAATATGCTGAGGAGTTCTTCCCCAGAGGGGTGAGGCTGAGGACCACCTACTTTGTGGCTCGGCAGCAAGTCTTGGTGCAGCACCAGTGCCATTGTGATTTTCTGTTCCACCAACGTGAACTCTCTGCCGATGCATTGGCCTGGGTCTGGATGCTAACTCAAGGCTCAAGACAATCTAAGACTCATCAAGACCCATACCAAGCAGGTGGGGCACGTGGACCCGTAGCAAACGGCATGTAGGCGAACTTGTGCGGCTGGCCATGCCTCAGCAAGAGCCATGCCAAGCAACATCATGCTCTTGCCTCCGGAAAATTCAACAACGATCACGAACCACGGCATGTGCCATGTAGCTTCTTTGTAACACTGGTGGCAAGCCACTCCCAGCGCTCGGGGCGGAATTCTGCAGCATCATCTCCCCAGAGCGCTTTGCCTCGATGAATGCTGACTCCCAGGACTCCCACCTCTGCCTAACGGCCTCACTCCTACAGTATGTCAGTCTCGGGTTGTCGAGTTGGAGATTAGTTGAGGTGGAGTCCCAGGTGCTGTAGTGCAGAGCCATGATGTTGATGATCACCGGCATCTCCGCACGCATCCGCCATCTTCCTCCCAGCAGCTGCTCTTCGGCACCTTTCGTTGATTGCCGCAAGATGATGGGTGCTGGGGGTGCCAGGCGGAGTGTCTCCTTCAGGCACCAATCCAGATACCTTAGACTCTTAGACGTGGACATTTTACGACATTTTCACCTTGAGACTTTGCAGCATCTGCGAAGGACCTGGAACTCATTAGAACTCGGCCCAGCATCTGCAACTTTCCCAGATGGTCCCACTCCAACTGGTCATTGCCAACCACCTCGTCGATCTCCTTGATGAGTCGCTCCTCGCACTCCCACTACACGTCTCATGTTTGACATGACTTTGTTCGCGACTCCAATCCCAGGTCCTTGCACTCCGGGAAAGAGCACCTCGAGGGCTCAGCAGAAAGTCGAGTAAGGCAATGGCGAAAGTTCCCCCCACTCCCACAAGATTTCGCCAGGCAGCAAGAAGCAAAGGCACGAAGCCATGGCCGCTGCGGTGGAGTCCTGACCAGCGAACCTTAAGCTGCGAGAAGCCGCGAGAAGCCGCGAGAAGCCGCGATGTACCGTTTTTCGGGTGCATGAGCAGAAAATGAACCGAGAGACAGAAAAGTGAGCACGTTGTCGACAATCATGTCCTCAGTCCTCAGAGATGAAGGAACCCTAAGGGGCGAGTCCAGAGCAGTGCGCAGAATGCCGAAACCAAGCATTGCAGTGTTGCTACATCCTCTGCTGGCCATGGCTCATGGTTTGACCTGTCTTTGCATCCACATCATTCAGCATCATGTCAAGAAGGTCCTGCCCGACATGTTTGTCAACATGTCACAACACGGACATGCACTCATTGCCCCTGCTTGTTGGCTGGCTGTTGGTGAAGGCACAAGGCAGTACTGACGAACCGGGCTATGCAGCAACGCACTCAAGCCTGGAAGCTCTTTCCGGGCGAACTCTTTCAAGCAGCGAAGGCTCTGCTGACCACATGTCTTGCGGTTAGTCCTTCCGGCTCTCGCCAGTGCTGCCTGCTCCACGACGCTGTCGAATCACATCACAGCAAGTGTCACGGATGCCTTTGCACATCCGCGCAGCAGGTGAGCTAACACAATCGGTTCCAAGTGGAGAAATAGAAGGTGGATCAGGCAAGCAGCTTTTGGACCCGGTAAGGTACTTGTTCATGAGATCCCGACAGAACAATGGCCTCTGGCCATTCCGACGGCAAACGCACTCTGTTCCAAGGCACAAACGTGCAAAAGCTTGTGGACAAATTGAGGGATCGTTGATTCTTGAGGCTTACTGCAGCTTTGCACAGGGGGATCCCGACAAGATCCCAGAAAGCAACAGCCTCAGGATGGCCGGGCACTGGCCCAAAGGATCGATAGCTGCAATCGTCTGCGCCAGAGATTCAGACAGAGACAAAGAGCCACTCGCTTCTAAAGCTTCGGAAGCTTGTTGCAGCACTGCCACCGGCCTCGTTGAGCGCGTTGATGAAGGGGTGCGTCTGGTCATCTTCGAAGCACCCGAAGGACCTCCCAAGCGCGAAATTGAGCACAAGCCCTCAAGCCTCGCCTTGCCAAACTCTCGCCCCCCCTCTCTCTCTCCACGTGCTCGTGTTGAATTGGAGAAGGACGAAGACACAAAGAGGGAGAGAGCAAGTTTGGCCAAAGAGCGTGCCCAGCCCACAAACTGCAATCGTTTCGAAGGCCATCTTCGTCACCCACGCCTCGATGTTACGGGCAAAAACGCTGGGAATCGCATCATCCTCCCCACAATTCCCCACACATACCGACTTGAATTCCTCAACTAGGTGGCTGGCATCGATGTACGTGCTTCCACCATGGCCGACGTCACGCTTCAAGGCTGCCACTAGCTTGTCTGCTTGCTCGCGCATCATCGGCATGATCGCACGTATGCCTCAGCATCAGGCAATCCGAAGCTTGAGCGCTTAAGCTTTCCAGGCTTTTTGGCTCCCCGGCTGCGGGCAAATGCGGGTAACCGAAACAATATACTAAAGCGCATGAGGCAGCTCGTGGGCTACTTACTCCATTGAAACAGTGCTTGGGGGCCTGTTTCGTACTGAAATTTAACAGGGGTCTATCTAAAGACGACTCCAGAAAATTCTGGAGTTTGGAGTTCGAATTGCGCCAAGCCTTGAAGCTAGGGTCTGAGCTTTCAAGGCCTTCTTATTCAAAACCCCATTTGATAATTTTGGCTCCCTGGGCCACCCGTCATCCTCGGGCCGCGAACTTCACATAATGATTGCGGATGAGCATCATTAATAGGGGTATCCCCTGTATTTTTCCGGAACTTCCCTGTACCGCGAGAAGCGATACTAAAGCGGGCGCAACAGTACAATGGTGTCGTCGAACCAATCCGATCGAACATTTTGCTCCAGCAACGTCACACCCCTCAATACAGGGGAGGGGTGGCATGCTCGATGAAGCGGTGACGTCTTGCCTGCAGACACCTGCAGCCTACGAAGAAGTGGCCAGGTTTCGGTGTCTTTCGTTTTTCGGGCCCGACGATGGGCATTGATTGGCAGAGGGCCATAGTCGGCCTGTATAAATCTCCATGAATTCTATAAAACAGCTGGTTTTCTGATTAGTCTCATGCTCGGCCAGGGGACTTGGGGGATGTCTCATGAAACAGCCGGACAGGGTCGTGTTGGGGGGAGCTGACGTTGCACTTGATCCCCTCTTGTAACCGAGGGATACCGAGGGAAATATCACAGAGCAAACTCCTTAAAGCGGGTAGGCGTGAAACATCTACAGCCATCCCAAGCCAGCCTCGGACAGAGAAGGGCGTCTTGAGGATCCTGTGCGGGATCTCCCACTTTGCATCGCCGGTCGCGGCAAAGAACATACCGTTCTTGGGCAACGTTGCTCCCAGCAAAGCCCGTCATGCATTGAAAGATGGCAGCTTCGACTCTGCAGCCACGTCACTCCGAAGGATAACTCGATCAGGTCTCCACCTAGTGGCAGCTGCGAGAAGTCCTTGGTGTACCTCCGCATCTCATAGTGTCTCTCTGACCTTTCTCTTTCCTTCTTTCACTCCTTCAAAAGACAAGACCACAAATAAGCAAAAAGGTTCAGAATCATGTGCCTGTGCGGGTCCCCCTGCATGATCTCCTCTGTCAGATCCGGATCCGAAACCCAGACCTCACCAGAGCAAAATGAAGATTACGCCAGCTTGGTGGGCAAACATAGTGGGCAGCGTGCAATGCTGAGAACAAATGTGCCAAGAAACCAAGTCAGAGCCCAAGAGAGAGGCTCTGAAAATCGGCAAGCCTCGAAGCATGCCATTGTTCATGTCACACATGTCAGTTGAGTCTAGTGTATGATATTGTAGCCTTCCCCTGCCTTGATTTTTTGCT
This sequence comes from Symbiodinium natans, assembly GCA_905221605.1. NCBI lineage: Eukaryota > Dinophyceae > Suessiales > Symbiodiniaceae > Symbiodinium > Symbiodinium natans. The sequence goes on along the minus strand of CAJNDS010002084.1, from coordinate 184,059 downwards.
ATGTCCACAGCCCACCGTCCCATCGCCAAGTTTGAGTTCTCTCGGCAATATCCTGTGTCACCGTGGGCGCTGACACGCGGACACACGCATCTCACAATCACTGCCCGGCGAAAGCCCCTCAGAATCAATAATGTTCAGCACCGTGAGATATTTTCACTCAGCTATTCTCCTCGCCCGAGTCCCCAGGCCCCTCCTACCCCCAGGCAAACCCAATTTTCTTGCACGTTGGCACATTGACACATTGCAGAGTGACACTCGTCACATTGCATTTACACTTCACACTTTTCACATTTGCACATTGAAACTTGAATGTCTTTGAGGCGGAATCACAAAAAAGATGTCTTTCCAACTGATTGCGATTTCGCTTTTTAAAAACTTCCTTTGGAAGCACTTTCATCTTGACTCTGCGACTGGATGCCTTTCAAAAATTGCCTTTGACGACAGAATGCACTGTCATCGTGAAAAGTCTGTTCATCAACCTGCTAATGTGTCAAGTTTCAATGTGCAATGCTAAGTGTCAAATGTCAATGTGTAAGGCGTCAATGTGCAATGTATCAAATGTCAAGTGTGCCAAGTGCGAATGTACAGGATGCCATGTGTGTGTGTGTGTGTCTGCCTGTGTGCAATGTCTCAGGTGCAAATGTGCAAGTGTCAAGTGTCCATGTACAAGTGTTAAATGCCAATGTGTTACGTTTCAATGTGCAATGTGCAAATTGTCAAGTGGCAAGTATCAATGTGTCAAACATCAATGTGCTACGTGCCAAGTGTCAATGTGTCCAGTGAGAGTGTGCATTGCACCAAGTGTCGATGTGCCACCTATGTTATCAAGTCCCTATGTCAAGTGTCAAGTGTCAGGTGGCAATATGCAACGTGTCAAGTGTGCGTCAAGTATCGGCGTGCACTGCGTCAAGTGCCAAAAGCTAGTCAAGTGCAAATGTGCAAGAGTCAAGCACCGTTGAGTTGTATTCGAATCATCCGACTCGACAGCATCTCAAAGCCAACTCGAGTCTCGGAACGAGGGTTTAAGCACATCCTGTAGATGTTGAGCTGTACTGGTATCATCCGATTCGACAGCATCTCATAGCCAAACCGAGTTTCTCAAGGAGGGCTTAAGCACATTATCTAGATGTTGAGTTGCGCTGCTACCATCCAATTCTGCAGCATCTCAGCACCAAATTGAGCAAACGAATCAGGGTTTAATCACACTCTTCTAGAGATGCTGAGCTACTTTGGCATCATCCGGTAATCGCGCCTCTAGGTTGAAGCACATTTCGGAGATGTTGAGCTGCATTCGCATCATCCGACTTCATAGGGCAAATCAATTCTCGGAACGAGGTTTCACCTCCTCTGACCCAGGCATTCACAAAACAACAAAGGGCAGCGGCTGTTGGTTCGGGAGGTTCCAAGCACTTCAGTAGGTGTCAAGCGCTTCAAGTGTTTCAAATGTCGCAAGTGCTCCAAGTTTCCCTATCATACTGGGGCTTCACCCTCTGGCCCACGCATTCACAAAGCAACAAAAAAGTTGAACCGCATTGGCATCATCCGATTCGACAGAATCTCCTAGCCAAATCGACTCCCGAAATGAGGGCTTACACACCTTCTAAGGATGGTAGCCATCTTGGCTCCATCTTGGGCTATAGGGTGCACACGAGAGTTTCTAGAAGCTCTCGTGTCCACGCCGGGGTAGGGTTAAAGGTTCTGTCAAAAACAGTGTGCAGACATGTGCCAGTGCCAAGCACCAATGGTGATCAGCAGCAGCACAGTGCGAAGAAAAAATTGGGATGATTGAAGGTTTTCAAACATTTTAATTTGGAAAGATCAGAGGGCTTTTGCGGGTTTTCCAATGATTTTTAGAGATGTTGAGTTGAATTCGAATCCTCCGACTCGACAGACATAGCCAACTCGAATCTCGGAACGAGGGCTTCAGCACCTCCTGGAGATGTTGAGTTGTATTCGAATCATCCGACCCCGACAGCATGTCATAGCATGTCATAGCCATTGGAATATCGCACAGAATCCTCAGAGAATCCCGTAGAACATCCCTCAGAAAATCCTTCAGACAATCCCTCAGGCAATCCCTCAGAAAATCCACAGAAACAAAAACAAAAACAAAAACAAAAAAACATCCCGCAGAGTATCCCTGGAGAGCTCGTCCCCAGACAATCCCCGCACAGTATCCCTGCATGTTAGCTCTAATCGCCAGTCCGGAATGATCCATACACGTTCTCTGCAGGATATGTGGGATTCTCTGGGGGGGTGGTTATTTGTGGGAGGGAGCCGCGAGTACGAGACACCTGGGTGAGGAGAATAGCTGAGTTCTGCTGAGCTCAAGTCGAACAACCCCACCGAGGGTGAGCAGAAAAGCACCGTCAACTTGACAAGTTTCGCATGAGAGTGAAGAAGTGGCCCACGATTGGCCACCCACCTGCACAAGTGTCGACTTACATGGGTCTCCATGGACCATTGTACTATGGCATGACCAACAAGAGAGGGTTCGCCTACCTGTTTTCATGAGTTGGCACACCATGCGCAAAGCTCCATTCCATACCCTGAGAGAGACTTAGAGGTTAGGCGACTGCATGACAGATGCTGCATGGTGGATGCTTGTTGAAGCCCGCAAACCGGGCAAACAGGCCTGGCAGGCAAGGGATCAAATCACCAGGCTTTCTCCTGCCACGATCTTTCGCCAAATCGCAGTCAATGGCGGGCGGCTCAAGAGGAGGAAAGAAGGATATGAAAGATTACACTATTTGAGTCTGCCGCAAAGCACTTTTAGAGTACTCCAGGTTTTTGCTCGTTTGGTGCGAGCTCACTGCTGTTCTCAACCGTGTCGACAGGCTTTCGCCTGCAATCGCCTACAGTAGCTCCTGCTACTGATGCTAATGCCCTCCGCCTTTCCTGGAGCGAAGCCTGCGGGCGGCATCCAGCAGCACTGTGACGCCAAGCAGCAAAACACCTGTTCGAGCAATGTTTGACTCTTCTAGCAGCGTGGCTTCAGCCGACATGCGCCATGTATGGGGCTGCCAGCTTCTCCACAGGCACCGTGCGCTTGCAGCAGGTACAAGTACCGCTGCGATGAGTGGTGAACGTGATTGCCCGTGACGCTAACAGAACACAGAACCCCGAGGTCCTGTCACGGCAAACTTGTGCTGCACCAGCGCAGACTGATCTCCCACCATGGTCACCACAACGCTTACGAACGCAGTTTGTTCTTCGAGCCCGGGTCTGTGGAGGCATCAATGGCATTCATGCTGATTAAGTCTGCGACCGTCCAAGCTTAGTCTATCTCAATCACGTGGCGATGGCACACGGGGGTGATTGCCCACTCGTTCAACCAGAGCTTTCAAGCCTGTCAGAAACGGAGCTTTTCGAAAGATTTGCCTCTGCAGCTTGTTGCACTCGAGCCTGGGCAGTTGTCCATGACGCTGGGATCAATGCCCGTCACGTAAGTTCCGTCGAGGAGTCCCGACGCATAAACATACCTGAACACACGAAGCAATGGCACGACTAGTGCTTGTGGACATGCACGTCTTATGGCATGTTTCTGAAGCCGTGGGCTAGTGCCCAAAATGAAAGACAGAAAGCCGAAGCCAGAAGTCGCAGTAGCACAAACGAGATGCACGCTCAGGTCACAGATAGTCATCCTGCCGGTCAAGAAAACACAACCAGTCATGTTTTGGAATTTGACATGAGCTTGGAGACTTGGAGAGGCTTGGATGCTCATGTCCTGTCGCCGCAGAAGTAAGGACCCTCTGAAGTGGTGAGGAACTTCTCAAGCTGCTGGAAACGGGCCGGCAGCACCTCAGGTCACCAGGTGACCCCGGGCATCCTGCAGCACAATCCTGTACACGTGGACCCCGCGATGCTGGGCATCCGGCTGTGTTGTTCAAGGCGTGCATCACCTGAAACAGTCCCATCCCGGAGATTTGTGCACGTCAGACAAAATGCCGCAAGAGACCTCTGAGCACAAGTGAAAGGAAGCCTCTTCTCGCATCGACTCTGGAAGCATGACCAATTGCTCCTGCAAACTCCACGGCTGTGAAGGAATCCCCGGCCCTCAACCCTAAACTTAAACCTTAAACCCTAATGGTGCCCTGTCTCCGACTCCTTTGTCACCGGATTCCGGCCCAGAACAGAATTGTACCATGCGGGACCCTTGGCTCAGTGAGGCACGCCTAAAACTCCTGCAACACAGGAAGGCAGTGTCATGCACCTTGGAAGCACGTAGAATATGAGTTTCTCTGCATCTCTGAGCTATTTTGAATATGAGGGGAATCTCTGAGCTGCTTTGAGTGCTCACACAGCATCTAGAGTGTCTAGAGTGCGCGTAGGATGAACACGCCTGCCAACAAGACAAATGCAGCCCGGTTGCCAGTACCTTCTTCATATCGGCCAAGGCTTCCTGAACGAAGGCGATAACAAAGCAGCGGTGGGTTCTATGACTAATGATGTACTCGTCTGCTACAGACGGAGCAGCACCCACTCGCAACTTTCAGCTGTCCGTAGCATTGCCTAAGCACTCAATCGTTCTCGCTCTCGTCAACATTCACCTGCCCTGGCTCACCTTTGTGCCTTCGCCGCTGTGGACTCTGCCGATCTGACTTGATCAGATCAACTTCGTGCCCAAGTGCTTTGAGCAAGCTTCCGCGTCGTGTTCTACGGCCCTCAAGTGTAATTGAGGTGCAAATAATTGGTGTTGTATTGTGCCTTTCAGATGCCGTCTGGCACAGACTAAAGCACAAGTACTCGGGTCTTTCGCCGATGGGTGAATCAGCATGGATCTCAAACAACAAACGGACGTTCGCAATAACGAAAAGGACCCGATCTTGGAAATGGGTAGCGGCAGGTAGCGCATTCCGTGCTTCATGTCGCAAATTCAACCCCGCACAAACTTCGAGAAGCGGCTGCCTGCCAAACTTAGCACTATCTTGCATTTTAGTCAATGGATAATGCGGATGTAGAAATCCGTTCTTGAACCTCGCTTCCGTAACAATCTTCGCCTGTCGGGCCAAACCCTTTTACCATGTCAACAAACAGGCTGGCACTGGAGTCTTCTGAAAGCAAACGGATTGGCAAATACAGGAACGTCTCACGGGTGCGCTGTCCCAAGGACATGAACCGACTGCAATCGAACGCCCGTGAGTCGGCTCAGCAAGTCTTTCCTTGGCATCTACAACATGAAGATCATACAGAGGCATACAGAGCTTGAACAGTGGATTGATTTCATGCAACCAAGCTCTCTGTCATGTAGAACATGTTGCGAGGCATCATGCGCAGACCGTCATTTAGGGCTGACATGAGCAGTACGGTTAAGATAAGCCTCACCTGCTTGAGCTGCACCTCCACGTATGACTGAAAATAGCTCTGGTTTCCTTGTCTGCTGTGAAGTGGCATGCACAAAGAGCTGGGCACTTTGCTACAGTACTACACGGCATTTCTGGTGCTGCCAGTAGCTTCATGTTTTTTCAAGCGTCTGATCATCCACGTTTGGTCATAGATGATCTTACCAACCTTGGTGCTCGCACGGAACATTGCCAGGTGTGAGAGCTTAAACCAACCGGAGTCAGCATGCTTGCAACATACACGCATAGCTTTGTTGCCTTCCTCCAGACAAGAAGCATCAACAGCCCGAGCTTGTCCTCGAAGACGCAAACAACCCATCAGAAACTCGTCCACTTCGACAGAACCGCCTGCAACACAACAAGCTACGAGAGGATCTTGAACAATGCCAGCAACCTGCGTGGGCAATCATTATCTACTTCAGCTGTCTTCAGCAGGCCTGATTCCCAGACAAGAAGCATGATCATATGGTTTCCGGTACCACACTGCTGCTGGTGCTTTCACAGAAACCCAAGAACCGAGTTTGGGTCGTGGCATCAATCCAACACACAATTTGACCGCCCCATGTTTCACGTCTCTCCGAATATCTTCTTCCGTGTAGCTCCATGCAGCTGTCCCTTTCACATCCCTTCAACCCTTCAGCCTTCATCCAAGTCGAGGAGTTTGAAAAAACTCCATGCGTCCCATACATCCAAGCCGATTGATGTGAAATACTCGCGAACGGCAGGCTCATTGATCTTTTCCTGAAACCTCAGCTCGAGGACATTTCTCGACATGCTATGCTCGACAACTCGACATGGTTTCTTTCCCGATGTTACCTGTCTGCGGCATTTTGGCCGTCCATCTTCGCAGTCACACCTACAGGCAACTTTTATCCCTAAATTCCAAACTTTCCGAATAGATGATTGGCAGTCGGCAAACCGCAACCCAGTCTCAAGCTGTGCGGAAGTGGTGAGAAGCGCCGTGCTTGTCCACATGCAGACACTAAAGACACATTAGAAATTTCGTTCCACGCACCTGTCACACACACCAGATTCAACAAGCACTTCTCCCTCGTAATCCGAGCACCTGTTTAATTGGGGCCCCCCCCCCCCCCCCCCGCCACAAAAAGAAAGGGTTCCGCAATGGTATGACCATGGCCCTGTATTGAGTCTCTATTAAAAACAATAAGAATGTATTGAAACAATAGGAATGTATAGAATCTCTATGAAAACTGCAAACAAAGCATTGACTCTCTATGAAAAACAATAGGAATCCATGACGGGGGCTCCCCCCCAAGGATAATTGTGGTCCGTTTTCATAAATGTGATGCTGCCTTTGCCGGGCAGAGCCCACAAGGGGTAGCTCAGGAAAGAATGAAAACTTCTCTCCTCCAGTAAGCAATCACATAAGAAATTCTAGCTTTCTGAAGAGCGCCAGATTCTGGAAAAAGAAAGCTTCGGCTTCTTTAAAGCCTTTACTCTTAAGCCAAAAAAAGGAGCCCGAGAACTTTGTTGAACCTCCCCATACGAAATCCCCCGTAATGGAAAGTAGTCTTCCGGCGGGCTTCTCGGCGAAATAAATTTCTTTAAATGTGGGGCTATTAATTAAACAGGTGCTCGGATTACTTCGGGACAACACAATCTCTTTGCCAAATGCCAACCCAGCAGCACTTCGAATGTTATTGTTCCGTCTTCCTCTCCAACTTGCTCAAAAAGATCCAGGAGCTTCTCGCGGTGCGCCTGACAAGAAAGTAAAGTCTCCATGACAGCAGGAAGCGCTGAAGTTTGCACACGTCCCTCGAAGCTTGCGCAGCAACACCCGCTGAAGTGTTCGTCCCGCTGGCCAACACACCAACTGCATCTGGGTAATCCCGACCTCTTTTTCTTCCAATATGTGTTGGACCAACGATGCTTGGTCGCTTTGGGCCGATTCGATTGCAGACCTGACTCAAATTGCCAAATACAGCCCCACCCCCAAATACCACCGCGAAACTGGCAGTTGAGGCATGAACTGGCAGAAGACCGCAGTCAAAACCTCGGAAAGTACCAAAAGTTCTCGGAAACGGCAGGGGTTTGAAGCTGATGGTGTGTCGGGCAGATACTCAGGCCGGGGAAGTAGGGTCCAACAGCAACCGCGAGAGCCATAAAAGCTGGCAGTGGTTAGCCCAATAACAAATATGCAGTGAGCCTTCCCGACTCGCTGGAGAATGCACATGTCAGCCACGATCATAGCTAATCTCAAACAATTTTGGCAGCAGCAAGCGAGCTACCTCAGTACTGAAGAGTCGTAGACGGGTCTCAAGGCAGGAACTGGCTCGACTATAATTCATAGGCATCATCACCAACTTATGCGAGAAGCGGCACCGATCGAAAATAATGCCTCTTTCTTGGGCTTGAACAAACTGCAGGCAATGGGGCCCGAGAGGCAACTATACTGGCAGTTCAATGCCCTCACTAGCTTCCCTTCAAGCCCAAGCAATGAACCCAGGTCAGCTGAAGCTGAGAGCAGCACATTGAGCACCGCAAGGTATGTAAAAGCCACCTTGGCAACTGAAGGTCTTGCAGACAGCGGCGGAGAGATAGCTTCGTAGCCAATGAAGATAAAGGTGATGTGCTGCTATTCGCGTGACAGCATGCAGCCAAGCTGCATAAAACAGGAAGAGCAATATCCAAAACTCCGAGATCGAAATCCTCGAGAACCAGCTTGGGGACTGCTCACACACCAACGTTCACACATGGCTCCCGCCACATGACTATGACTTGATGCGCGAGTGCTGCATATCAAGAATCAAGGGTGCGAGGACATTCTCCCAGTTCGTTCCGCCGGAGATGCACATGAAAAGACTCATCATTGTACCCGCCAGAGAATAGTAGTGTTTTGAAGCCGCCTGCAAGTTGCTGCAAGTTGCTGCAAGTTGCTGGAAAACCCCTCACAGTCCATCAATGAACAGGCGCCCAGGCCAGACCTTGAGGGTTTTTGCACAACTTATGTACACAAAAGGTCCCACCTCGAAAGCCGAGTCTGGCAGAGGCGGGTTGTCTGGGTCCAAAAGGTAGCTGTTTACAGCTTGGAAGAAGAGCACACCTGAGCCGAGCACCAAGCACTTTGGGGCCGTCAAGGGCTTGGAAGCTCCACTGCAGGAGGCGTGTGATTTCCGAGTGCACTAGTACCTGGAATAACAACTTGGCCTTCAGGGCCTTCAAAAAAATTACAAAACTGGACTTCTTAGGTTTGGGGATGCTTCTCTCTCAGGTCTCTTATGGTGGCCGAGGCACCGAAGACGTACAGGATCAGAACCATCAGCACCAGTGCCCAAAACAAGGATTTCAGTGTATGAAAGATGGAGCTGATCAGTGTCCGGAGCGCCCGGACAAAGCGGAACACGCGCATCAATCGGACAGCTTTCACGATTCGGGCCAGTCGCAGGATCCGTATAGCTCTTAGGGTGGAAACTGGATTGTCAGAGGCGTCCCAGAGGAACAGAACGTCCAATACAATGTCCCAGATTGAGCTGAGTACAATGAACGCATCCAACAACGACCAAAGCCAGTCTTCTCCGCAGAAAAACTCTCGGCAGCCATACGCGCAGAGTCGCATGGCGAGTTCGATAGCGAAAAGAAGGGCCAGAATGTACCTCATGTTGCTTACTGTACACGCACAAACACACACACACACACACACGCGCACACACACACACACATACACACACACACACACAAAACTCGCACTACTACACTACACTACACTACGCTACGCTACGCTACACTACACGAGACACCATACCACACCGCACAGCACTGCACTGCTCCGCACCGCACCGCACGCACCCACACACACACACACACACACACACACACACACACACACACACACACACACACACACACACACACACACACACACACACACACACACGTGCACACACACACACACCTGCACTCTGGCAAGTCAGCAGAGACCGACTAAAGAGGACATAGCTTGGAGAGAAACAGCGTTGAAAATGATTGCCTCTGGGCGTGGGATCTTTGGCTGATTCATGGAAACTTTCAGATACATGAGGATGGCGTCCTGCAGACATGTTCTTCACCAGACTCATTTCGTTATCACCATGTACAGTGCACAGGTGTTTATGCATGCACGTACACACACGCACACACGCGCTCACATGCGCACACGGGCACGCACTCGCTCACTCGCTCACTCACGCACGCACCCACGCACACACACACACACACACACACACACACTCATCACACACACCCACACTCACATACTCGCACACACAGAATGATACACACGCGCACACACACACACACTCCAACTGGAGACAAGTTGACGAAACGGTAAAATGTCTGCTGACTGTACGCTGGCTTCAACCAAGACACTGAAGCACGATCAAGCTGATCGCTTTTGAATCTGGATATGCAATGGAATGCTGCACTTCGATGCCAATGAATACGCAGTTTACCAGCACCATAACGGCAAAGAAGAAGTCAAAGCAAATGCCCTCGGGGCAACGGCACGAAGAGCCACAAGTCTGAGTGAACACATGCTGGAACAAAATCTTAGCTTCAGAGGCGCTATGTGCAGGCATGACCTAAAGCTCCAACTCTCTCGCCTCCACAGTTCGCACGATGCAGCCCGCATTTCCATCCTCTGACGAAGTCGAGCGCAAGTGGATGGAAGCAAATCGATGTCGAGCACGAGAAGCGGCTATCGCGGATGCAGCGTAGCGCAGTGAGCTGTCGACTTGCGTGAAGGTCCGAAAGAAACCTGGACGCAGCGACGTAGAGGCCTCACGAGGCACATTCAACAGGCTTCTCGCGGCACTGCCTGACAACCACTGCCGCTGTGGTGTAGCAGATTGTAGCATTATACTGAATTACAACATACTTCAAAAAGTCAGAAAGTGGCACTTGCTGGTGCAAGCAGCCTGCGGCTTCACTTCAGAATCCTTCGCCTCAGGATTCTGATTCCTGGCACTTCTGGTAGTACTTCGTACGCTTCTGGTCGTGTTTCTCGAGCTCAGCTTCGCAGTAGCAGGATGTGGAACCATGCCTAGGCAGAGCAACACCTCTTGACTTTCAATGTCAGCGCATACTGTGATCAGCCGTGGTCAGCACTTCCACAAGAGCTTCTCGTTCAGTCAGCACGCTGGATGCCGCGACAATTCCATCGTCGGGGATTAAACTTGCCTGCGGCCAGACTGCTCCCGTGTTTTGAGCACTTTGGGCAAGGCGAAAGTTAACACGCCTCCACTGAGAGGCCCAGGTTTGGCACAAGGCGCCGCAGGATCCTGAGTCTTGCGGTCATCGCACATCGAGCCTTCTTTGGCTGAGTCAGTCCTGGGCCCTAGCTTAGTAGCTTGGATGTCTGGAGAGCACACTCCTTTCCCGCCAAGACACTCGTCCTGAGCAGTGAGCCTGGTGAGAACCTGCAGGGGCAAGGAACACTGAACACACCAATGGTCACCAAGATTCACCAAGGTCACCCACTGGCAGTTCAAACAGAAGGCATAAGCCATCACTGCCAACTGCACATAGTGGACACCACACCGAATTAGACAGACGGCAGCTCTGAGGCGAAATCAGGGTCTTCACCGGAGTCGCATGAAGGGTGGCAGGGCGAAGGAAACTTAAGCAAAGCAGTTGAGCAGTTGCAGCCGTCCTAGCACCCGCATCATCAGGTGGGGTGGGAGACACTCCGCAACCAGGGAACTACCGCTCACATGCAAGGTGCTGGCATAGAAGCTGGCCTCTGAGTGCTGCGCGCTCAGGATTTCCATCCTTGGCCAGCAAGGCATGAGGCAGACCAAACCCCCCCAAAAAAAACTGCGGTGCTTCCTCAGCCTGGGACCTCATTGCAAGTATGGGAACCAGGAGCCTTTGCCGCGTGTTGAGTCCTGTTTCTGGATCTTTCACCCTTGCAGCTAGGGGTGTGGGGGGGCTCTGCCGCTGTGAGCCGGTTGATGCTTTGGAATCGAAATTTTCGACCTGGGACCCCAAGCTGCTGTCGCTCAGGGTTCACAACATCCTTTCTTTAGCTCGTGCCATAAGTTCACCACAAGCACAACCTGTCCCTGCTGCCGAACTGCAGGCCATCCGTCCCGCTCTTGCTCCAAATTCCGCTGGGATGAACCTGAGACAAAGGATGTGGGTCGGGTGGGGTGGGTGGGGGTGGGTGGGGGGTGATGTGGTGGGGGGTGATGTGGTGGGGGTGGTGGGGTGGGCTGGGCGGGGGTGGGTGGGGTGTGGGTAGCTGCTCCGGAATGGGTAGGTGTGTGGGCCGTGGGGGCGAGGGTGGGGGGGGGGGGGGGCAATCGGAAAGACAAAAAAGATCCCGCTAAATGGACAACTCTCCCTTGAACATGCGCTAAAAGTTTTCTCTAAGAAAAGCAGTTCGGGGCTCTGTCATCACTTGATTCGACACTCCAGACCACTCTGCCGTAATCTTTGTGGGATTCCCTGAAGATTACAATATAGCAAAGGGTGTGGACTCAAGCAGGAACGGACCTTCCTCCACCCACCGGACCACCAAAAGAAAACACGCGGCACAAATCACTAAACACCACCGAAGGCCTTCGTGAGCGCTTTAGCATGCATGAGCGCTTCCCGCGTGAGCGCTTGTGGGGTTTTGAATGTATTTTGAAAACATGCAACATATGAAAAATGTATGGCCAGTTTAACAATTGAAACGCAATTTGTTGAAACGCGATTAACATCGTCAGTTCTCTAGATTTGGGTCCGATTTTGTAAACCACCCGAAATATTAGGGGCCGCCTGAGAATAGTAACCCCGCAAAGAACCACAAATTAGAAGTGACCAAATCAGGATAACAACATCGCAACCAACGTTATACCATTTGAGATCCCAGAAGCCGGCAGCGAGCTTCGCGGAGCTTCGGGGACGCCGTCGTCTGCCGGCGCTCCCTCGATGCTGAAGCGTGTGGAGCGCTTTTCGCGCTTCTTCCCTGCGCAAAGCAAGAACGCACAGCTCAACTGTTTGCAGCAAAGTAAGAAAGTAGGCCATGTGGAAAAGAAACTCTGCCATCATTCAAGAGGTCATGAAGAGCGCACTGAGCCTGAATCAGCGAACCCTGTGAACTCCGCGCTGTCAGTAATGGGTCCTTCACAGCAACTGCAATATGATCTCAACGGTTCCAAGTGCAGTAAGCCGCAAAGCAAGTGACAGCCCACGGGGCAGCAGCATCTAGCAGCCAGCATCCGTAAATTACTCTCACGATCTGCGGAAGTGGCGCATAGAAAAACGACTGTAGTTTGGAGAGAGACCACACCCACTTGTGCTCAGGGCGAAGACATGATTGAATTCTAGTAAGGTGGTGCGTTGATTGGCATGCCCTTACTATGAAGTGATTTTCAGAACTCGCTGGGCCCCCATAAACGCCCTAGAATTACAGAACATGATGTGCTGAGCCAAAACAAAAAGGGACAAGTTAGGGCTGCTTCGGCAGTTTCCAGAGGCTTCATGCTGGACAGCTTTCAGCTCCAAGCGAACCAACTTAGCTTCAAGCGAGGTGGGACGCTTTACTGCAGAGCTGCAAAACTACAATCGGGAGCCAAGCAACTAATTAGCTTGTTGCTGAAGTGGGTTGTGGCTTTTGGGGAGCTTGAGGCTGCAGAAGCAAATGGAGACTCCTTACTACTCCGCCTGCAAAGGTCGGTACCCAATGTATTGGCTGTTGATCCAGTTCAAACGAAGGCCACAGAGATGGCAAAGGGAGCTCATTTCACTCATGCTGAGACTAAGACTCAGAGAGAAGAAGGCAACAGGAAGAGAGGAGAAAGGGGAGAGAAGAGGAAACAGTGCGGACTCCCAGCCCCGTGCTTCCAAGGTTCTGTTGTTGTATTCATGGGCTCCCCTGCCTATTGATCAGAAGCTAGGGAGTACCGCGAATAAGAAAGCAGAAGAACACAGATCACGCTTCATACCAAGAAATGCCGTGAACATGGTGCTTGCCAAGCCCAGTCCCAGAGATTCGAAGGATTCCTTGGGCGCGCGCGTCTCCCTCCTACAACCCTCTGCATACGTGCAAATGGCTCAACAGATTCGACTTCTGCTGCTATCAGGCTCAGACTCTCGGGCAACCTTCGAAGTTTTTGCCAGCGTTTTGACTTGAAGTGTCGTTCACTGCGGATGCCTTTCACAACCATCCTCCCGCCAATTATATATATATATATATACATATATATATATATATATATATATATACGCCAATGATATATATATATATACATATAGAGAGAGAGAGAGAGAAAAAAAAATGATGTACATGTTTATCTATTTCTGTGTTTTTCAATTTGAATCAAAACTTTTATTTATATATTTACTTATTTCTATTTCGATTCTCGGATCTGCCATTGGAGTGGGCAGCGCTTTGGGGGGGGCTCTGTTTGCTGGGGAGCCCGTTGACGGACCAGCAAGCCCTGCCTTCACCTCAGGCGGTAGAGACCGACTTCATGACTTCGACTTCTCTGAGGGTGTTGCTATGATGTCCTGTGAGGCTTGCGGCTTTGGTCACTTTGAGGGTCTTAAGTTCACACACGGCTTGCAACTCTTCGCAGTGGTCGTGCAATGTCGCGCATCAGGCACTTCTGTCACTGTCGCTGAAGTCAGTACATTGATGAACCTCAACCCATTTCAAGAGAAACTTGCCGTGTTCCTGCTGAACTTCACTGGAATCTGCCTTCTCGCAGTGGCTTCTCTGTTGCTCCGCAGCTTTTCGTGGTATTGGGCCGTGGCGATTGCAAGCACAACGGCTGTGACAAACAGCCGAAGCATCTAAAGTCTAGATGATCCTGAGTCCTGAGATGTCCTGTGTCCTGACTGGGTCACTCTAATCCACCAGTGCACAGCCAAGCATCCTGGAAGTCAGCATGGACGGCAGCGGCCATGGCATCAGGAGGTTACACAAAATCTTAGCCGTAGCTGCTAGGAGTAGGCATGGGTCAGCGACCTTTGACTTCTTGACTGCAAAGGCACATAAAGGCACATAAAGGTACTGTGAGGCTCGACTGCGAATTCGCGAAAGTGGCTCACAATACAGGCCCACGCAGATGTGGGATCCCAAAGCTTCCCAAAGCTTCCGGAGTGCATGCCAAATAAAGCCCTAAAGCCCAAGCTCCAGTCTACCACATTCATGGCGTGTGAGCAGTGAGCTTTCACAGACGTGTTGGTACACCATGGAACACGGTTCCTTGAAACCTTCCTGCACAACCAAAGCCGCCAAAGCCCTCGCTGCAGGATACCTGCCTCAACGGCATCGCAACGCAGCTGGAGCAAGGGCTCCTCTGGGTAAAGCTTCGCCTCAAGCAGAACTAGAGATCTCGGAACGAAGAGACAAAGCCAACAGGTCTTCCGCGCCTGTCTCCCAGCCCACCGGAGCAGGGCTCCTGTCTGGGCGAAAACCTGGTGAGGAACATGGAACGCGACGTCAACAGAAGCAGACGATGGCGCAATGAGAAGCTTTCGGTTTTACTCGGCTGTCCAGCAGCCTGCCCATCCAATTCCAGCACCTCGAGATAAGGCCAACAAAAAAGAAGAGCTCATGAAGCTATCATACTCTATGATTTGTTATGGGATGTTATGAGCACTCGCCCCAGGGCTAAAGATGGTGATTCGAAGCCGAGGCTCAGGGACTTGGCCGAACGGAAGCTGCCCCTGCAGGTTCAGCTCTTGCACCTCCTCGCTTACAGGTACGGAATGGTATATGAATGAGAACTCACAAAGGTATGGAGCGCTTTTTATTGAAGCGCCTGGTGTGTCACTCGCCTGTCTTCGAAATCCACCTGACCGACCTGAGCAACTGTCACTCTGACGACCACTGCTGAAGGCCACTACTGAGTGCTGCATCTCGCTGCATCTCGCTGCGTCTCGCTGCGTCTCGTTGATAAGACCCCAACAAACAAAGCAAGTCTGATTGGCTCAGCCAGCATCTTGGCATCCTTGGGGATGTTCAAGATGGCAAGCAAAAGACGTCGAATGTTTGGGCTTGCCGTCTCATCAACACAGAGATTCCTACGAGGCCATGTTTTCACAAGCGAAGACCGGGCATCCAGCCAAATAAGTGAGCCGTGGCCGGGCCATTCTGGCAAGGCGGCGCAACCTGGAGACAGAAAGGACAGTACCGGATCTTGATGTGTCGCAGCACCCACCTCATGCCGCCCCAACAATTTCGCAAGGGTAACATCATGCGTGCATTCAGTCATCAGGTACCTGAGACGTCAATACTGGCCAAACAATGATACTGCAATTTGGACTGGATAGTACTCACGTTTCATAAAGCATCCCGCTTGCGACATGGAAACCTTTCAGTCCTCTGAAGAGCTGCCAGTATTGAAAAGCGATACTGAAAAGCCGGCGCTGACTTTTTTTGGGAGCGCGAGAGGCAGTGGGAGGCAGGGGGAGGTCTGAAAAGCCACACGATCCGAATGTTACAGCGACGCTGACATCTCAGTCAGACGAGATGAAACATGCCCCTGTTTCAGTGCTCCACAAACATGCCATTCCTCCACAACATTTCTCACACACACACACACACACCACACATGCGTCTGTCAAATGCCAAGAGAAGCTCATTCATCAGAGGAAGTCCGTCCGATTCTCCAATCTTCGAGATGAAGCCGTCATTGGCTACGGGCAGGCAGGGAGGGACAAACGCAAGGTACACCAAGTCAGCGCCAAGCTGCCGATACACAGTAGCGACGAATGCCAACGAGTGGCACAGCTTGGCAGGGCGAGTCTGCAAGATGCCAGTCCAGGGAATATCGTGTTTGCTGCTGCCGGTGAGTTGCCGATGTCGCCATCCGGTGCAACAGCCGCAGTCAGAGCCCTGACACAAACAAACGAAAGAGCTCTGAAGATCTCATCCGCCAACACTTGAAGTGGGAAACTGAGTGCGCTTGCGCCAAGGCATATTGAACTCGCAGAAGTCACGGAAGGGCTGAACATGCGGAAGTTGTTCACGCTGTCTTTACACCTCAATCTGAACCAGCCTGTCTACTCAGGATGGCAGTACACCCATCTGCACCCATCTGCACTTCACCAAAAACCCACAGTTACAAAGAGTGGATCTAGCTCACACCAGTTGGCCAAGGTACACATCACCACAGTGTGGATGCTCCCTAAACAGATTACACAACAGTGGCACAAGTAAAGACGAAACTTGAATGTGGACGCTGCACATGGGTGTCAGTGCGCGAGTGCTCAAAACTCACAATGCCTGGCGGACACTGATGTTGCAGACCGTTTTCCAACAACGTGGAGTGTCCACTTGCAGCAAAACCCCAAGAAGGCGCTTGCTGTTTCTTGTTGTCGTTTGTAGAGTTTACTCGAAGGCCCAATGGGCGCACCCGAGATGCACTCCTCGAGCGTTCATCTTTCAACCTGATTGAAGCGCGGCTGGACAACTTGCCCAAAGTACGATTCCCCAATGCGGACGCTTCCCACGCATCGAAAAAAAACAACCTTTCAAAGATTCGATGTGGCTGCCTACAATGCGATTCGCCAAAGGAGACACTCCCTAAGATTTTGTTCTGCAAGGCGATGACAGAGGTAATTCTTTCCCATCTCAGCCATGAAGGGCACATGAAGGAAAGTGGGAAGCAATTACCAGCGCTGCGTCTCGTCGGCGTCCTTTAGTGACTTTAGTGCTGAGCAGGTCACGCGGAGCCCACAAAGAGGCGACACACAACTACACCAAAGCGCCACAGACCTTCCCACAACGCCAGGAACCCCAAGGATCCCAAGGTGGCGGACATGCCATCCCGACTCCGAATAGAGAAGCTGAGAAGCACCTGTCAGATCCTGTTAGGCACGCAGTCGATGCAGGGAGCTCGAAATCGCTCGTGTGCACTTCAGAAAGAGCTGGTAACCGGGCAAACTGCGGCCCGTCGTGAGATGTTACAGCGCAATATTGACGCTGTTGATGCTTTTTAATTAGGCACGTTTGACTTTGGTTTCATGGAAGTACCACGGACATGTCTGAGTGCGTTGGTGCTCTCCGCTTGGTATTGTGAGGAAAGCCGACACCTGAGGATGTCGCCCCAGTGATCGCTGCACTGCGCAGAGGCCGCGCAGCATGCACAGCGGCTGTGAAGATCGTTACTGTTCTATGTATGCTTGCATATGAATTCGAATGTCACTGGTCAATATGGCATGCAACTAGGCTCAATGAAAACATGATGCAGCTACAGCTGTCCCATCGGCAAGAACCGTGCTTCTTCGTTCTGTGCCCAAGCGGAATGGCGCTGGAACAGCTGTCACGTGTCATCACAGTGATGTGTTGACTCATGCTGACCCGCTGTGACTGGCCGAAAACTTCCTGGATGAGCTTCCGCATCTTGCCGAAGACGTCGCCCCCACCACCTAGCAGGCTGCAATGCGCTCAACGCTCACCGGTCGCGTATGGGAGACTTCCGGCAAGTAAGCAACATGAAAGGGCTGCCGTAGCGTGAAACCACTCGCATTTTGGAGGCCAGCTTGCCGAGGGCCTTATGAGAAGCTTACAGACAAACGCATCTCTCGGACACTGCGGAAGGTGGCAACTAGCACTTCTGCAGATTGTGCTGGGTACTGGCTGATGCCTGAGCGCCTGGCGTTTGACCTGAAAGCATTCAACCGTCCCATGCAGACACGTAGACTGCACGCACAAAGCATGCATTGATGCTGGTCCGGAGATCCCCTTCTGCTCGGTCTCTTCACTCCTTGCCCCTCATTGACTCCTGAAAGCAGTCACCAATCGCTCCAAGAGTTTCCTGCATGCAGGTTGAGTCGGTCCGGACAAGTCCGGCTTCTCAATCAAGTTCCTCCATCCAACAGCTGGACCAGCGACTTCTCATTATTCATGTAATCATCGCCAGGAGGTGCTACGAGTAAGACAATACGGGCGGGCCAAGCCAAACGAACTTGCAGTAGTTCGCCTTGGCTTCCTGCCGACCAACCCTTCCCCCCCAAAATGTTGTGACGCCACCCCCCCCCCCCGCCCCTCCTCGCCCCTCCCCCAATCTAATCATCGCCAGAACCAACCCAAACGAACTTGCAGCAGTCGGAACAAGTAGACCCGGTCTCCTGCCCCTGACCAAACGCTTGCAGAATTTTGTGACGCACCCCCCACCCGCCCTGTGGGACCCGTCCCGATGATCGCTTGGAGCAGCTGCAAACCGATGCTGTGGAGGTCCCCCATTGGCGTAGGAAGAAGGCCTCAAGATGCACGAAATCCCCTCCCCGCCCTCCTCCCTCCCCCGCGTCCTTCCCCCCAACCAACCCTTCCCACTGAAACGGGCCCCTAGAGGGCGCCTCCAGGCGTCATCTCCACATACTGCATTCTCTGGGCCGGCCCGGCTGCCGAGGCGGCGCGCGCAAGCGTTTACAATTATTACAACCAAGAAGTGGTTGCTTTGTCACAAGTTCCAGTCTGTTGCCGTTGATGTAGAGGCTGGCTTTCAATTACGATCACCCAGATTGCTAGAGACAACGCTCGCACAGCATCCAAGGACCCTGCTTAAGGCTGGCTGCCAACTGCTGCACCCTCTTCATTGCCAAAGTTGCCACCGTCTGGCCCGAAGCCTGGGGCTGGAAGGTGGCCACGTGTAGGCACACATGGATCCCAAAAAAGCGTGAGGAAATAACATCAAAGTGGAGGAATTCAATTCTGTGGACGCTCAGTCCAAGCATTCCTGGGTTTTGGTGAAAAGCAACCGCATGGCAAACGCAAGTCATTGGCGCCTTTGAACGGCTGGAGCTGGAAGCAAGCCTGGGCACCAAGTTCAGCGTCTTAATTGCAATAACTGCATGGCAATCAACTTAGCCAGTCCAGGGAGCAGTAGGTTCGCTGCTGTAGGTGCTCTGTGACTATGGCAAGTCGCTAGTGTGAATCCTCAAATCTTATCAGAAATGGACCCATCAGCCCCTAGACTTGCAAGCGTCCAGCAGCGTCCATCATCCGAGTTGATCAAAGAAAATCATAGATGGCACAATCCAAACAATCCAAGGAGCTGCAAGAAGCTGAAGAGGCCCTGCTTTGCAGCAGACGTGTCCATGATGCCTGGAACCAGTTCAGGGCAGACCTCTGTGACGTGAAGTTGTCCCACCTGTATCATCAGTGCCCTCCCCAACTCCAGTGGCGACCGCCCACCCTCTGTTCGTTGTCTTCGTTTCAGAGTGTCTTGAATGAAGGGAACCCCGAATGATGCCCGCAAAACGTTTAACAGCATCCGCGGCCCAAAATCCGCCCAAAGCAAGAAGCAACCCACCCCCCGACATCCCGGGGACTCCCTAAAACTCACCACTCGTAAAAGCTAACTCCGCAATTCTCACAAAAGCGCCAAACTTCGCAACGACTCCATCCTGGAATTCTGAATTCACCCATGAAAAACTTAGTTCGTTGTGGCCGGTCCCTGCTGATACTTTCAACTTCTGAAGTCGGAGGTTATGTCAAGGACTTGTTCGATTGGCCTCTTGCTTCAGCAGTCCACAATGTGTATGCGTGATTTCGCCCAACAAGGCGACTGACAAGGTTGTTGCTAGAAATGCAAAGAAAGCAGGTGCAGTATGCGGAAGAAGAAAAAATAGAAAACAAACACGTCTATAGACAATTGACTATTTCATCCAAGTCATTGTTCTATTCAAACTGACTTGCAGATGCACAGCTTTTGGTTGCTTTTCTGATAAAGCTTCATCTATCACTTCGCCCGCATACAAAACTAAAGTAAATGATCAAGCACTTTTAAGAGCGGACATCACGAACGAAATTCGCGTGGTTGAGAGATTCACTGTACTTGAAACCTAGTGAAAAACCCACGCGCCCTCCCTGAACACGACCAAGCATGAATCGACGTGTTCAGATGCCCAGACCTAGAAAGCAGCGAAAACAAAAGAATCCCCGGAGATCCATCAAGCTCGTTTTCTTGGCAGAGTTTGGTCATGTCGAGAGGCGCACGGTCTCTCTCCAACTTACCTAGATTCAAA
Source organism: Symbiodinium natans (assembly GCA_905221605.1). NCBI lineage: Eukaryota > Dinophyceae > Suessiales > Symbiodiniaceae > Symbiodinium > Symbiodinium natans. Next base: position 163,753 of record CAJNDS010002084.1, on the reverse strand, counting down.
GCCTACCGGGTCCACCTGTCTGAAAACAGATGAAAACTGCAGCTCCCAGCAGAATACTCAGGCCCCATGGCTTACAGACTGCCTCGAAGAGCTTTGAGAGCGGCTTGGACTGCCTGATTCAGCAAGAGCAAAGAGGTGCGCAACTGCGGTCCGTGTGGAGTCTGTGCGGTCTGCTGTCAGCCCTGCTGCCTTGATCTCGTCCTGTCGGTTCTTCTTCTGCTGCTGAAACTGTGCGGCCTGGTTCAACCCATGAGCTCTCGGGCAGGGCACCCCGCACATCCCCACACCAATCCCGGATAAGTACGCCGAATCTTGGGAACAATTGCAAACGCCTGCAAGCGGATGTGAAACCGATCTAATCCAGATTCTGTGCAATTAGGTTAAAAAGCTCGTCGCTCTCCAAAGCCTTCTCCATGCAGCCACGCTCCACCTGCACCAGGTACCTGAAGGCAAATGTACTTAGAGACGCCGAGATGGCGCACAAAACATGAGAGCTTGCTGCCAGCGTAGACAAGTGAAGGGTACAGGGCTTGTCTCAGCTGAAATTATGTAATTCCGAGAGGTCTTCTGGCTCTGCCATTTTCGCGTGTCTTGCAGATGGCTCACTCCTTGCCGGTTTTGATGTCCTGAGGCCAGCAGCCGCAACACTGAAAGAGCTCTGTGATCACTGAGTGAATAACATTGCATGTGGTACTCCACACGCGGGGACCGGAGGCCTGCATCTGTTAAGGTTTCCATTGGCCTTCTGTTGCCTTGAGGGTGGAATTTCCAGGTCATGCCGGACAACGCACTCGAAAACAGAACCCCAACTTCAAGATGCACACTTCTTGTGTTCAAGAACAATGGTGGATCTCTGCTGAAAACCACTACACAAGCCCTTGGATTGCTCAAGCTAACAGTGGGGGGGGGCTTGAGGCTTGAAGAAATGCACCGTGGTCCAAACTAAGGACCGTAAAACCCAACAAGAACCAAAAAGGATCTTCCTAGAATTAAAGCCCGCGTAGAGGAACCTGGTAGAAAACAAAACTCGTTCCTTCAAGACTAGCACAAGCATCCCAGAACAACACACAACAACACACCCTCAACACCCAGCACCAAATGTACAGATGAACAAAACACACCTTCAACAGGTTCCGGTCCTGTTCGGCCACTGCCAGCTCACCCTCGGCTTTGGCCTTTGAGACTCAGGTGAGCACGGAGGGGTGAAGCATTTCTTCGCGCAGGGTGCGCAGGAGAATTGCGTCTTCCCGAAGAGACGGGCGTTGCACGATATTTGCTTTCCCGGTGTCCACCCATGGAAAGCCGGATACCCCCTTGAGGTGGGAGACGCTTCAAGGAGTACGAGTCCACAAGGTTCGGAAATGGCACCGGAATTCTCCGGATCCGGACAGATACAAGTATTAAATTCAAGCCCAGACAGCCACCAAAGATTCTGCGACAAGGCCGCGAAAAGTTGAGGACTTGTCCAAGGACCCGAGGAAGAAGAAAACCCTGACCCGAGTAGAACCCACAAAGCACCACTAATGGCCCAGAAAGGCTTTGGCAGCGATAGCCGACGTGTCATCTAATTGTTTTTGGTTGGCAGCTGCTGGTGGGGCCAACCCTTCACCTGGTGATGGAAACCCCTGTTCTGCTCAGAGACATCCTGAGACCACATAAGATACTCTAGAGCAACTTAACGTTCGGCTTGATGACTGCTTGCTGCATGCCATTCGAAGCAAAACAAAGAACTTTCATATCCTCGCCTTAGCAGCCTTTGCGTCGGCCAGCTCCTTTTTTGTCTTCTCCAGATCCTGGAACAAGCCGGTGTGCTCAGGTGTACATGCACACAATGAGGCAAGGCACCAAACTGGACCAACGGATCGATGACTGCCGAGGGCTCCTGCTTGACTGCGCGGATCTTGCCCTCGAGAGCCTGAGGGCTTTGAGGGCTTAGGGTTCTGTCCGTGGACTGTCAGTCCGAGTGGTCGCCCCAGGGCAATGTCGAGGTGACGTGATCAGGCAAGCTACCTCTGTCATGAATACCCCGATCTCGGGTGCTAGACGAGTACACCTGATGCTAGAGCACATAAGAACATACACGGTGCGGCAGTCAAAGAATCACATCGGCTGCCAAAAGTGCTCAGATGCGAAATATGCTGAACACAAGTCTGACAGGCGAAGGTAGAAGGCAGGAACCTCAACGACAACAGCGCCCAACTTGCAAGCAATATCCGCCGACCCCTGCTTTAGCGTGGGAGGCGTCAGTGAAGACCCATTTGCCCTCATGCCCAAACCCCCCCGCCCTCACCCCCTCGACCTCTTAGGGGCTCCAGCGCATGCCCCCCCACCTCCCCCCTCACCTTACACTTGGAAATGAAGTGTTTTAGGGGCTCCAGTGCATGCCCGGACCCCCCCCGCCCCCCCCGCCCACCCCCAACCTTCGCCCCACCCCCCCCCCCCCCTCCCCCCCCGCCCCACCCTCACGCCCTTACCTCCCCACCTCACCGACCTTTACTTGGAAATGAAGTGTGTCATGGGTTTAGGGCATAGCCGACCCCCTTGCCTTTTCCTTGAATGAAGTTTTTTTGAGGGTCTCTTCAGTTCATCCCTGGGACCCCCCCCGCCCCCCCCGCCCCCTCCCCCTGCCGCACCCCCGCCCACACCCGCCCACCCCCTCCCAATTTCCCCTCACCACCTTCGCCCTTCGAACCTTGGCCCCCCCCACCTCACCCCTACCCCTGACCTTTTACTTGGAAATGAAGTGTGTCAGGGGTTTAGGGCATGCCCGGACCCCTACCCCTACCCCCCACCTCACCCCTACCCCTTGCCTTTTACTTGGAAATGAAGTGTTTGAGGGGCTCCAGCGCCCCCCCTCGCCCCCCCCCCCCCACGTCCCCCCACCCCCCCCCAGCCCACCCCGTCCCACTGCCCTCACCTTCGCCTCTGCCCGCTCAACCTTGCCCCCCCCACTCACCCCTACCCCTGACCTTTTACTTGGAAATCAAGTGTGTCAGGGGTTTAGG